>CM067296.1:6995284-7360284 GCA_033220335.2 Troides aeacus
ACTTGTCGCCGAGGCGGGAGACGGTGTCGGTCAGCTCGGTCAGCTGTTTCCGGTTGCCCTCCAAGTCGGACTTCTTGGTTTCCACCAGAGCCCTCGCCGCGTCCACCTTCGGAGCGTGGTTGATGTTAGGAATTGGTTTTCTAAGTTACAAGGGGTTCCAATTGATGAGATGCTATATATTCATCATCATCATCATCAGCCTCTCTCAATCCGGATGTAGGTACTCCACTCCCATCTCCCACCGCTCTGATGGTGTCCAGTACGCGACCTCCACTCCAAGACTTACCTCCACTGCCACTTCAGCAGGTTCATATATTATTAAAAAAATAATGTATTTATTTTGGAACACCCTGTATAGTGATAGTGAATCAGTGTGTTGTGAACGTGCTAGCTTTAGTTAATACATCTTGCTCTTTGATTAACCAAGTGTTGGCTGCGGCTCTATTACCGCGGTAATTAGCCAGATGGGAAATATCTTAGTTATTTGAAAATCAGTGAACGACGTGACGAGCAGTTGAGCTATGCATCATGTAAACTAAATAAGCACTGTTACCGGTAATTTTAATTGTTACCGGTAATTTACATTGTGTTACCGGTAATTTATATAGTTACATGTAATTTATATTGTGTTACTGGTAATTTATATTGTGTTACCGGTAATTTATATTCTGTTACCGGTAATTTATATTGTGTTACCGGTAATTTACATTGTTACGGGTAATTTGTATTGTTACTTATAATTTATATTGTTACCGGTAATTTGTATTGTGTTACCGGTAATTGACATAAGAGCAGAAGTGCATACAGAAGTTAATGGTATAAAGTCGTATTACCTTATCCCGCAGCTGCTTCAAGGTCACCTCCATCATGTTGAGCTTGCCATCCTCCCCACCACCCTCCGACATCTTAGCCTGAGGGTAGTTCAAAAAAATATATTTATTTGTTCATTACCCTCTATCGTCACCTTCTGTTTTACCACCAGGTATTGTTGCAGTGTAAACGTGGGGCGTGGGTGACATCGCTCCAAGGTCTGACAGCTGATGGAGCACCAAGGTCCTCGAATGACGATCAAGTCATCCACTAGCTGGCGAGGGTCGTTGGAAGCAGCTGGATGTGGGCATCTTTGTCCAGCAGTGGACGTCTGCCGGCTGCTGATATCATAACCACCAGTTTCTTCAGAAATGAATCTAACAGGACGGGACAAGCACTGCACCGCATACACGTTGCTTTACTAAACTAGCTGCAGCGCCCTTCAAACCGGATCACAGAAATGTCCGCACAGTACTGTGCGTTGGCTGCAACAGGCGCTGCGGCGGTACCTAGACGATCTCCGACAACAGAGACACTACCAGCAGTGAAAGCTACAGCGCCCTTCAAACCGGATCACAGCACTGTGCTGCGGCTGCAACGGCGAGCAGCTGGTCTCACCTTCGCGTCGAGCTCCGCTTTCTCCTTGTTCAGAGCGATCTGCTTGGCGTTCAGCTCCTTCACCCTGGCCTTCAGCTGCTGCATTTCGGCCATGCTCACGTCGCGGTCTGACCTGCAGTGCAAATATCCTCGTATGTACAAAATTCACTTCAGTCACCGGACCAGTACTAGTTTAATCCGGTTCATAGGACTTCGAGCTAGTAAAACTTATGGAGTAATGTGACTTCTCCAAGTGAGCAGCAGAATGTGGTGTAGTGTATATCATTCTATATAACGCAACATTATTAGTAGAATTACTATCAGGTATAAAAAAACACTTTGATCCGGTTCGAAGGACTTCTAGGTAGCGAAATTTATGGACTACTCTCAAGATGAGCAGAATGTGGTGTAGTGTATATCATCCTATATAACGCAACATTATTAGTAGAATTACTATCAGGTATAAAATAACACAGTGATCCGGTTCGAAGGACTTCCAGCTAGCGTAATGTGGCGGTATGTGAGGTGAATGATGGCACGCCCACCTCATGCCGTCGATGGTGCACTTGGCCGCGGCGACGCTGGTGCGCGTGTCCCTGATGGACTTGGCGAGGGTCGAGGCCCTCTGCGCCGCGGTGCCGAGGGACGCGGTGAGGGACGCGCTCCTGGCCTTCAGCGCGAGCACCTTCGCCTGCTCCTCGGCCCGCAGCGCCTCCAGCTCACGGGTCCTGGAAGCAAACAACTGCTGCTCTACCTGACTCCTTGCCAACCCGTATACCAGGACCAGGATACGTCCATAACGTGGTGCTGGTTAGGATGATGTACACTGCACCACATGATACTTGTTATTCGCAATGGTCCTTCAAACCGGATAACTGTAATATCCGCATATTTTGTATCTGCCGGAAACCAAGTAACTTCCACTGCAGCATCAATTTCCGCCGATAAAGCAGTGTGCAATATTAACCATAATCCGGCTTGAAAGACTCTCACATCTAGTATCAAGACAACTAGCGGTGTGTTCTTATGGATGGGAGTATCACTTACAATGAGGTGACAGTTGAAAAAAAAAAAAAATTGCTGGTGGATTCCTTCGTAACGATCACGTGGTGCAGTATATTTGCATCTACCCTCCTGACTGTATCTAGTGCACCACCAGGCGAAGGTGAAGCTCATCGTACCTCTTCTTCTCCCACTCCAACTGGCACTGCCTCTCCATCTCCTTCCTCGCCGCTTCTCTCTTCTCCTGCAACATTAACATGATTTGACCGTATGTAGACCCAGTTAGGATGATATACTGCAACATTGTCACTCCATACTTAGCTGAAGGTCCTTCGAGCCGGATGACAGTAATCATCAAGCACGTCGTTCGAGACAAGTTAAAGTATCGTCACCCCAGTAATATCACTAGCTGAAGGTCCTTCGAGCCGGATGACAGTAATCATCACGCACGTCGTTCGAGACAAGTTAAAGTATCGTCACCCCAGTAATATCACTAGCTGAAGGTCCTTCGAGCCGGATGACAGTAATCATCACGCACGTCGTTCGAGACAAGTTAAAGTATCGTCACCCCAGTAATATCACTAGCTGAAGGTCCTTCGAGCCGGATGACAGTAATCATCACGCACGTCGTTCGAGACAAGTTAAAGTATCGTCACCCCAGTAATATCACTAGCTGAAGGTCCTTCGAGCCGGATGACAGTAATCATCACGCACGTCGTTCGAGACAAGTCAAAGTATCGTCACCCCAGTAATATCACTAGCTAAAGGTCCTTCGAGCCGGATGACAGTAATCATCAAGCACGTCGTTCGAGACAAGTTAAAGTATCGTCACCTCAGTAATATCACTAGCTGAAGGTCCTTCGAGCCGGATGACAGTAATCATCAAGCACGTCGTTCGAGACAAGTTAAAGTATCGTCACCTCAGTAATATCACTAGCTGAAGGTCCTTCGAGCCGGATGACAGTAATCATCAAGCACGTCGTTCGAGACAAGTTAAAGTATCGTCACCCCAGTAATATCACTAGCTGAAGGTCCTTCGAGCCGGATGACAGTAATCATCAAGCACGTCGTTCGAGACAAGTTAAAGTATCGTCACCTCAGTAATATCACTAGCTGAAGGTCCTTCGAGCCGGATGACAGTAATCATCATGCACGTCGTTCGAGACAAGTCAAAGTATCGTCACCCCAGTAATATCACTAGCTGAAGGTCCTTCGAGCCGGATGACAGTAATCATCATGCACGTCGTTCGAGACAAGTTAAAGTATCGTCACCCCAGTAATATCACTAGCTGAAGGTCCTTCGAGCCGGATGACAGTAATCATCATGCACGTCGTTCGAGACAAGTCAAAGTATCGTCACCCCAGTAATATCACTAGCTGAAGGTCCTTCGAGCCGGATGACAGTAATCATCACGCACGTCGTTCGAGACAAGTCAAAGTATCGTCACCTCAGTAATATCACTAGCTAAAGGTCCTTCGAGCCGGATGACAGTAATCATCAAGCACGTCGTTCGAGACAAGTTAAAGTATCGTCACCTCAGTAATATCACTAGCTGAAGGTCCTTCGAGCCGGATGACAGTAATCATCAAGCACGTCGTTCGAGACAAGTTAAAGTATCGTCACCTCAGTAATATCACTAGCTGAAGGTCCTTCGAGCCGGATGACAGTAATCATCATGCACGTCGTTCGAGACAAGTCAAAGTATCGTCACCCCAGTAATATCACTAGCTGAAGGTCCTTCGAGCCGGATGACAGTAATCATCATGCACGTCGTTCGAGACAAGTTAAAGTATCGTCACCCCAGTAATATCACTAGCTGAAGGTCCTTCGAGCCGGATGACAGTAATCATCATGCACGTCGTTCGAGACAAGTCAAAGTATCGTCACCCCAGTAATATCACTAGCTGAAGGTCCTTCGAGCCGGATGACAGTAATCATCACGCACGTCGTTCGAGACAAGTCAAAGTATCGTCACCCCAGTAATATCACTAGCTGAAGGTCCTTCGAGCCGGATGACAGTAATCATCACGCACGTCGTTCGAGACAAGTCAAAGTATCGTCACCTCAGTAATATCACTAGCTAAAGGTCCTTCGAGCCGGATGACAGTAATCATCAAGCACGTCGTTCGAGACAAGTTAAAGTATCGTCACCTCAGTAATATCACTAGCTGAAGGTCCTTCGAGCCGGATGACAGTAATCATCAAGCACGTCGTTCGAGACAAGTTAAAGTATCGTCACCTCAGTAATATCACTAGCTGAAGGTCCTTCGAGCCGGATGACAGTAATCATCAAGCACGTCGTTCGAGACAAGTTAAAGTATCGTCACCCCAGTAATATCACTAGCTGAAGGTCCTTCGAGCCGGATGACAGTAATCATCAAGCACGTCGTTCGAGACAAGTTAAAGTATCGTCACCTCAGTAATATCACTAGCTGAAGGTCCTTCGAGCCGGATGACAGTAATCATCATGCACGTCGTTCGAGACAAGTCAAAGTATCGTCACCCCAGTAATATCACTAGCTGAAGGTCCTTCGAGCCGGATGACAGTAATCATCATGCACGTCGTTCGAGACAAGTTAAAGTATCGTCACCCCAGTAATATCACTAGCTGAAGGTCCTTCGAGCCGGATGACAGTAATCATCATGCACGTCGTTCGAGACAAGTCAAAGTATCGTCACCCCAGTAATATCACTAGCTGAAGGTCCTTCGAGCCGGATGACAGTAATGCCCGCACACTACTTTCATCGGCTGCTGGCAAATCACTGAGCCGATGTAGCTTTTTTTCGTTGTACCCTCATACAAGAGCATTACCTGTTCCTCCTTCTGCTTCCTCAACAACTCCTCCTGTTCCTTCTTCTGCGCTTCGAGGCGCAGCTTCTCCCTCTTCTCAGCCTCCTCCCTCTCCTTCCTTTCTCTCTCCGCCTGCAATGGATCAGACGTGACCGCGGAGGACGCTCATATCAGCATACTGATGGAAGCTCCCTGCAGAACAGCTCACGGGATCCAAGCCAGCCTCACTAGCTCGTGGCTTCTCCAACTAACCAGGCTCTGGCTCCCACCAGTACTAAAACCCCTACGATAAATGTGGGTACCTTTGTGGGAGGTCCACGTCCAGCAGTGGACGTCTATCAGCTGATGATGGGACATTTAAAGAACAAGCATCTTCTAGAAGCAAAAGGTTTTTTAGTATGCATATCCTATTATCTACATGTGACTCTTATGAGGATTTCTAGAGGAGACCCAAGCAGTTTCTGATCGGGAGACAGTGTTCGAATTAGTGCACTAAACTATATAACACAACAAACATTCTAAATAGTCTACTTTTTTTTTTCTACTTCTTTACCTCTTCCTCCTAGAGAGCATTGGGAAATAATTGATATTCATAAATATGTTACATATTGACAGTCTCTGTCGTAATAGTCGACTATTTTAGTTGGCTAAAATAGTCGACTATTTTGATAGGTCCAATACCAGCCAGTGGTGGACTACAAGGCATCTCATGTTTGTTACAACACCACCATGCTACGGAAGACACCGGTTCCTGGGGTGATCCCTGTGCTGGTGACCATCGGAGGTGGAAATGAAGGTAGGAGAACAATACAGCTCCGACTTCACAGAAGTGGGGGTAGTTTGAATTTGAAGCATGATCAGGATGGAGAATCTCCACACGAGCGGAACACCTGAATGTAAGTGATACGCTTGTACATATCAATGTGGAGCTGGAGCTTGTTAGGATGATGTACATTGCACCATGCTTGTCACAATGAGATGTATGTTAAGTCTCGATACCGCAGTAATTCCACTAGCTGCAGCGCCCTTCAAACCGGATCACAGCAATGTCCGCACAGCACTGCGTGCCGGCTGCAACAGGCGCTGCGGCGGTACCTAGACGGTCTGCGGCGACAGAGACACTACCACCAGTAATAGCTACAGCGCGCTTCAAACCGGATCACAACAATGTCCGCACAGCATTGTGTGCCGGTTGCAACAGGCGCTGCGGCGGTGCCTAGACGGTCTGCGGCGACAGAGACACTACCGCCAGTGATAGCTACAGCGTCCTTCAAACCGGATCACAACAATGTCCGCACAGCACTGCGTGCCGGCTGCAACAGGCGCTGCGGCGATACCTAGACGGTCTCCGGCGACAGAGACACCACCACCAGTAATAGCCATAGGTCCTTCAAACCGGATCACGGTAATGTCCGCACAGTGGTTCGGCCTGAGGAATAGAAGCTGTGGTGTTACGTAAACGGCAACAGAGATCTGCCATTTTTTTTTAGTCGTTACTGGTAATAGAGTAATGCTGAATGGCTATCAGCTCACCTTCTCCTTCATGTGCGCGTCGGCGAGCTGCGACCTTCTCCTCTCCAGCTCGGCCTGGCCCCGCGCCATGTTCTCCCTCCTCCGCTCCTCGTACGACTTGGTGCTGCTGGTGCTAGTCACCGATTCCCGTCTAGAACATCCCGTTCTGATATACGCAGCACAAACAAGAAGCAAGCGTACTTGTAAGTAAAGGACTCACCGATGGCTCAGTGCCAATAGTCCAGGGGATGAGGGTTCGATTCCTGATATGACGAATACAACCATTTCGATGATACTGATATCCGCTTGGTACTGTCACTAGATTACAGCAGATTTCTCGTCCCAGCAGTGGGAAAATAAGTGGGCTGTCTGATATCGATGCCCACTATTGAACACGTCTTCACAACTGTATATGTGACAACCGAACATACACGGATGGTGGAGATGATCATAGGTAAAGTTTCTTTCAGCAGCTTTCTCCTTTTAGTCGACTTTTACGACGCATCAAGGTCAGTATGGATGTATCCTCTAGGCACAAACCTGAAGGTAGGCGGTATCAGCTCCGGTGGCAGTTTTGCCGGCACCGGGTCCCCGTGGGTCGCCCTCTCG
The DNA here is from genome assembly GCA_033220335.2 of Troides aeacus. Classification (NCBI taxonomy): domain Eukaryota; kingdom Metazoa; phylum Arthropoda; class Insecta; order Lepidoptera; family Papilionidae; genus Troides; species Troides aeacus. The sequence goes on from CM067296.1 coordinate 7,002,607, forward strand.
CAGAGGTACATCGCCAGGACGAACTCCTCGCAGCCTATTGGCAATGATAGAAAGGTCACGTTATCATCATCATCATCACCTGATAGACATCGTCATCACCTGATAGACATTATCATTATCACTTGATAGCCATCATCATCACTTGATAGATGTCCAATGAATTGAGACCCAGCTCAATCCGCATCCAGTAAATTATATTAGGAATAAAATCATCATTATCATCATCACCTGATAGACATCATCATCACCTGAAAGACATCATCATCATCACCTAATAGACATCATCATCGCCTGATATACATCATCATCACCTGACAGACATCATCATCATCGTCTGATAGATGTCCAATGAATTGAGACCCAGGTCAATCCGCGCCCAGGAAATTATATTAGGCATAAATGATCATTATCATCATCACCAAAAAGACATCATTATCACGTGATAGACGTCATCATCATCGCCTGATAGATGTCCAATGAATTGAGACCCAGCTCAATCCGCGCCCAGGAAATTATATTAGGTATAAATGAAATCATCATTATCATCATCACTTGATAGACATCATCATCACGTGATAGACATCATTATCGTCATCACCTGATAGACGTCCAAAGGATTTAGACCCAGCTCAATCCGCGCCTAGGCATATATATTAGATATAAAATCATCATCATCACCTGATAGACGTTCGTAGGATTTAGGCCCAGCGCCCATAAATTATGTCTATTTCTATGCCAGTCGCCATTTTTTGTTTTCTGATGGGGGGGGTGGGGGGGGAGGATCTTCGAAAATCTACTCTTTTCTGGAGGGAAAGTTAATGGTCACCTTTAGCGTTTGGAGAGGCCACGGGATATCCATTATGGTAATCGCCTGACGTAATCATTTTTTTTTGTTTACGTGGGGGGGAGAAATACTCTCGCGAGGGCAAAGACGGGTTGTGTCGGACTTGCACCGACTAAAACCCCCCCAATGTTCCACATTCATCGCGGTTGCTAGGTTAGGTGCCGCGGTTGTGTTCCGAACGGTGATCCCGCGACCTCTCCAAACGCCGAAGGTGACCACCGAGGGGGGGGTTTTAGTGGGTCAAAATCTCCACATGACCCTCACCTCCCCTCAGAAGACGGAGTATCAATTTGAAAATTCGAAAAAAAAGTTGGGTTAGGTTAGGTTACACCTAATCTTTTTCAAAAAATTAAAAAAAAAAAAAATCCTAACCTAACCCAACCTAACCGCACGGCAGTACTGGGTCCAAAGTTCAACTTCACAACGCATTCCCCATACACTTGATAGAGTATACACTGGTGTTGACGCTCCGATCACTGGATCCTGAGTGAGAAGGTGGAGCTGGTCTTCGAGGGGTGAGATACTGATATTTACGGTTGTTGCTGATGGCTGGTGGTCACCATACTACCAGCCAAACATAGCCAAGGAAGAGTCAGCCAAAGTGTTCCATCTGTTGGTGTGACGGTCGACTATCAGGATCGTAATGAGTTGGGAGTGAAAGAGACAGAGCTATACAATAACACCAAACATGTATATTAATAGAACCGGTGAGACCTGATAGTGAGTGACAGGCCGGACTAGAACATGGCGCTGGTTAGGGTCTACATTCAGCTCGTAGCCTTAAAGCGGTATATGTCAAGTTCAGTTACGTTATCACACGACTGTTTGATGGTAGAAGTACGAGCTGCTGTCTCCGGCGACAGAGACCTACCACCACCACCACCACCATCACCACCAGATTTGAAATATGGCCGAGTACCTAGTTTGCCGTCCGCGTCGAGGTCGGCCAGCGCCCAGATCTGCGCGAGCGCCGGCTGCGGCAGCCGCGACTGCAGCATCAGCGCGCGCGCCTGCGCACCGGACACCCAGCCGGTCTTCGCGCGGTCCGTCATGTTGAACAGCTGAGTGTATCTGTAGCAGGAAGAGAAATTAAAAAAAAAAATTGTTTATTTTTTGGGTTTACTAGCAATAGAAGTGAAGGAAATGAGATATGTATACTGTGGAGGAGATAAACAGTGAGGGAGTGGAGAAAGGAATGGGTAGGGATGGGAGATGGAGCAAAAGGCACGAGACAGTCAGAGAGGAGAACAGTTAGGTGATGAGGTGGACGGCAAGAGAGAGAGAGAGAGTGGAGAAAGGAATGAGTAGGGATGGGAGATGGAGTAAAAGGCATGAGACAGTCAGAGAGGGGAAGAGTTAGGTGATGAGGTGGACGACAAGAGAGAGAGAGAGAGAATGTGTCGGTGGTGAAAGGAATGGGTAGGGATGGGAGATGGGGCGAAAGGCACGAGACAGTCAGAGAGGGGAAGAGTTAGATGATGAGGTGGACGGCAAGAGAGAGACAGACAGAGAGAGAGAGTGGAGAAAGGAATGAGTAGGGATGGGAGATGGGGTAAAAGGCATGAGACAGTCAGAGAGGAGAACAGTTAGGTGATGAGGTGGACGGCAAGAGAGAGAGAGAGGCTGGTTAGTGGGTAAGACGGGGACACAAAGGGTAGGCAAAGGATAGTGAAACTCCTTCCATCACACCTTAAATAAGATCCTATTCACACCATCACTTACTTGAGCTTCTGCGGCTGCGGTATCCCCCACTCGGCAGCCGGTGGTGGTGTGAGCACTCCCATCGGCGTCTCCGTCGGGCTTCCCACGAGTGAACCTTCAAATTCACGGTATATGTAATACACAACCACTCACTGGACCCAGGCCAGCCTCGCCAGCTCGTGGTGAACCATGCTGGTCAACAAACCAGGCTCTGGCTCCCACCGACCCGGATTGGGCCAGCTCGATAGGGAATAACCCAAATCCCCATGCAGCTCAGAACCGATAGATGTGGACTTTGGGCAAGGCCTATGTCCAGCAGTGGACGTCTATCACCAATGGCTTAGGTTGTAAGGTCTGAGCTTCGAACCGCTTTGAGCCTGAGCTCCCGGTTATGGTCAACGTCATGAGGAAACTGGCATCTTCTAGAAACAACAAATCTCAATATGAACATCAACTGAACCGCAATAATGTGCACAGCGCCCTTCAATCCGGATCACAGTAATATTCGCACAGTACTGTATGGCGGCAGAAATAGTGAAGCGGAACGTAGGATGTTTACACAACCAACACTACGTATAGGAATTTGATTTAAATTCATTAGATACATGGTCCTTCAAACCGGATCGCAGTACTGGTCGATCCAAGCTCGCTTTAAGGAGGTCCTATATCAGATGCCATAAGACACGCCAAAGATATTATATACTTACCAGGTTTCGATAAGGAGTCGCTCCTGATCGCTGCGATTGGGGTCGAGGTCACCGGCTGACTGGGTATGGTGTTGGCGACTGCTGTGACGGCTTTAGGTGGGCTGCTGATCAAGGAGCCGACGGTGGTCCCAGCTGGTACAGACTGGGGCTGCGAGGATGGTACAAGAGGTGATGGACCGACGAGCGGTTGAGCTGGAGCTGACGGCGGAGTTAGAGGAGCAGCAACTAACGGCTGCGATGCAGGCATCACGGGAACCAGAGGCTGGGCTGGTGCCGTGATCAGCTGCTGAGAGCTTATCAGCGGTTGAGCTCCAATTAAAGATTGAGGAGTTGATTGAGTAGTCATCGGTTGAGGATTCACTGTGGTCTGACTTATCAGCGGCTGAGAAACCAGTTGTGCTGGAGTAGCTGAAATCAAAGGTTGACTGCTGGGGATCAAGGATGGTCCGACCAGGGGTTGGGTCGGTTTGACACCAGATATCAGGTCCGGGATCGACTGCATGGGTTTAGCTGGTGGCATCATCGGCGCGGGCGGTAACGGCGGGCCGGTGTTGATCAAGGGTTGGGAGCCGAAGTCGCCGAGCAGCGACTGGTTGGACGGAGCCGGTTGGCTGGAGAGTCCTGATATCAGCGGCTGCGGCGGCAGCGACGGCATAGGCGGGATCGGTGGCTTAGCTGGCGGGAACTGTTTTGGACCTGCAATGGTGCATCATTAAGCTGGTGCGAGGCTCGGTGCTGATCATCCTCGAAGGTATGCCATCAATACAACTTACCCGTTGGACTCAGGGACGCTAGCAGAGATGGTGGTAACACTTTAGGCACTTCTATACCGTGAAGTTTAAGGTTGATGATCTGTAATCATGATAATAGCCATCATTGAGGAGTATCAGGGAATGGACTGGCAGGTCAGGGGCATCCGATATGTTCCGCTGAACCGGAGACAGGAAGAACTGTTCCATCGCCTACCTCCACTAGTGGAAGAGGTGCTTTCTCATACAGAATAGATCTTGTTCTTGGAACATGTCGGTATCATCACAACATTCTTTATCCTAACCCTTCAATCACGGAGCATCAGATCCACCAGGAGACACAGCATCCTATAACAATTTCCCTTCATACTTCGAAGCCATGAGATGAGGATGATCACCAACCGGTAAGTAATACACTAGCCCATAACAATGTGACACTAGTTCACCAGTGTGCTGATCACCTTGAAACAAGATGATGAGTCTCACAATCCTAGTAATTTCACTACCTACAGGGCCCTCAAAACCAGATCACAGTAATGTTTGCATGAGGGGGAAATCTTCTTAAAACCATGCCTCTGGGAAGAAGACAAGGTTACGTAAGCTTCTACCCACTATAACCCACGTAGTGGTCTCCATCAGTACATTAGGAGTTCTCGGATAGAGGAGTGCCTCTCCGCACTCTGGATAAAATATCCCTCGAAAGGGCAAAGCCCTCCTTCACGCTGTGGTACAGCAGATACAAGATCACCATCCATTTGCCATCCTACTAAGGCTTGCTTCAACTCCAAGGGTCCCTACTCTCAAAGCCCACAAATCCAAGTACCCTTTTAGTCACCTCCTACAATGGGCGGGGAGAACTCCTGGTACCTACCTGGATAGTCCCTAGCAACAGAGACCTACCATCAGTTAGGATGCTATAAAACCTCAAGACCTGCTGTATGGTATCACTTCTCCAGGAGTGTCACCAAGTTTATATTTCACATTACCGTGATATCGAGACACATCATGGCGATGTCTGGATACTATCCTATAAGGGTAGACATAGGAGCTGTTCCCTAAATGGTCTCCAGCTGTCAAGACCTACCACCAGGTAATGTTTGTTCGGAACATAAGATGCTCATGTTATATTTACATCTGTCCATTTTATCGGGTGTTAATCAAAGACAGGTCATTGGCAGCTCACCTTGCAGGCGATGGAGAACTCTTTCAAGTCCAACTTTCCATCTGCATTGGTGTCGGCTAGCGACCATATCTGGCCCAGGATCGGAGGTGGTAATTGCGACTGGAAAACACAAGTTTATTATTATCTTAACAGGTCAGATTACACTTGTGACATTGTCAACAGATGCGGTGGAATGAAGGTCGAGTGGTCACCATCTTCATGCTGTACCATCGGTGAACATCAATAATTGAATGGAATTCAAATACTAATCGGTGTTAAAAGAACTGGTACAATAAAAGTGTATCAGAGTTTCCAAAGTTGATCAAGAGCACAGCCAAAAGGCTTTTGCTGGATTTATCCGCTTCACCACCACAGCATCACCACTTACCACCAGTTGAGAGCATGTCAGAATAAAGTTGTAATGAAAAAAAAAAAACATTTACTTGCAGCATAAATCTCTTGGCCTGTTCACCAGTGAGGGTGCCGTTCACCGGGCCAAGATTACGGAAGTGTTCAGCGAACTTTGCATGCTCGTGGGGCTGTATCACCCAAGGGTCACCGGCCATACTGTGAATTATTGGTATGATTGATGAAAAATATTTTTATCACATATACAACTAATATGCAGCCGGCCGATTGCGAGCAGTTACTGATGATGATTCATAATGGAGATGAAGAAATATATTTTACCCAACTAATAAATTTTTTCATTATATAACTAAGAAAGTATTGAGAATGATTGTTGATGGTTATCACGGTGGAGGAAGACCGAGGAAAGTGTGGATGGATTGTGTGAAAGATGACATGTGTGAGAAGAGTATGAATTCAGATATGACGGCTGATAGAGGGATATGGAAGACAAGTACATGCTGTGCCGACCCCACATCGCTGGGAAAAGATTTTTTCATTATATAATAAAGGTTAGGTATAGATATAAGTGGACTGACAATCTGGTGAAAATTGAGGGAACTCATTGAAGGAGCAATGTGATTGTTGGAGAGAGGCCTATGTCCAGCTCTGGAAATCTATCAGCTGATCACAATAATGATAATTTATTTTTCAAAGCAAGACAAAGGTGATATCAATTCAACAATTTTAGAGTTACTATTTTTTTTAAGGAACATAATTTACAGACAAGAGTATATTTTAAGTTTTTTTTTTAAAACAAAACTTGCAAAGAAAAGCCTAATGTTGGCAAATGCTCTTATAAAAAAATAAGATTTTTTGGGTCTGTAATAGCAGTGTTATATAATTAAAAAAATTTCGAATCTGCTGCTTAAATCCAATATTCTTTCGAAATATAAGATAGAAATATATATTATAAACAAAGTGACTACAATGTCATTTAATTATTAGACTATCAATACCCACGATCATTATGAAGTTAGTGTTTGGGTCTAATGCATTATATATTAATTTAATTTATTTAAAATAATAATCTTATAAGGAGAAAGTTATAACGAAAGTAATTCTAATAGAATATAAACGGAAGAAAGAGTACTGGTATATAAAAAGTCACTTACTTTTTTGTTATTTGTTTCTACCCTTTTAATAATGTATAACGCCCCTCGTCTTATCGGTGGTGAAATTAAAAAGAGCTATAAAATCTGAATGTAGGTATCTGAATAGGGGTGTATTATATTGATCCAACGAATCTGTCAATTAAATTTTGACAGAGTCATCGTTCAGAAATATTAGTATGTGGACTATTAATATAATAATTATATATTACAAAATCTGTTTTCTGTAGTTTTTTAAGCCACTAGTGAAATTTTTATGATTTTTCTTTTTTATTATAATTTAAAAGCATTTCAAAATAGTAACAACTACATTTTATACTTTTTGATATTAAGATAAGTATAATGTTAAAGTGTCATTATTTATTGTTAAAATTTTATTTTCATATAAAAAATGAAAAAGTGTTTATTCTTCTGATTATACGTTATTTACTTGTAAGAATGTAAATCAAAATTATAACAAAATACAGTTTCATAATTTTACAACGCTTATATTCTTGTCAAATGCAGGAATATTTTGACAAGTAACCTATAGATTTCGGAAGTTTGATAATAAATATTATTTATTTAAAAATGACCAAAATCGCAGACAACGTTAATCCAAATGTGTACGAAAAAGAGTCTGAGCGCGAAATTACTTGTGAAGACTACGACGAAGCTGTTGTTGACGATTTCGACGAACGAGAGATTTTCGATTTGATACGCAATATAAATGATCCAGAACATCCGTTGACCCTCGAAGAGCTTCACGTTGTGGAGGAGAAAAACATATCCGTAGATAATAAGCAGAATGCTGTAGTTGTGCATTTTACGCCGACGATACCTCACTGTAGTATGGCGACTTTGATAGGTAAAGTCCACTATTTTATATGTCCATTTGTCACGCTAAAGATCCTTACATCTTTAGACTGAACATCCTTGCGGGCGTATACTTTACACTATGCCCTAGTAATTTCAACAAAGTCCTTCAAACAACAAATTGAATCTTGAACTCTTTCTGGTCTTTTAAATTATAATAAACTTTTCAGGCCTGTCTATCAGAGTGCAGTTGTTACGGGCCCTGCCCAGCCGTTTCAAGGTAACAGTGGAGGTCTCTGAAGGCACACATGTATCCGAACATGCAGTGAACAAGCAGCTAGCCGATAAGGAGAGGGTGGCGGCTGCGTTAGAAAATAACAACCTTGTTCAGATTATCAATGAATGTGTCGCATCTAAAGCGTAGTGTATATATATTACTCGGTAGGATCTTATCTTACGGTAGAAGAAATCAAGGTCTGGATACACCGTGTTAACTCCACCATGGAATATATCTGGTCTCTGAAGTTATAAAGTTATGTGATATTAAGAATAATATTTAAGTATAAATAAATCATGTTTATAAATAGTTTTATGTGTTTTTTTTTACTCCTTATATGTAATAGCTACTTTGACAATTTTTTTATATGGCAATACTTTTCACCGGTAATACATTCCACGTCTTACTGGTATTCTTCACTTCATCTGTCACTGTGCAGCACCAGGTTTGTTTGGATAAATCCAGCTCTTGCGTTTGAGTAAATCCCAAGATTCAACTTGATGGAAAATATTCCGGTTTAAGTTTTTCTTGTTCGGTTTTCATATTTTTTGTTCATTTATTGTTTTGGTTTAATCTAATTTTTAGTTGCTTTTCTTTTTCTTTTTTTTATTATTTTACCCCTGAGTCCGATGAAGCCGCTATGGTTGTCAATAAAACCGCGGCGCAAACATTATAAAAAAAAAGATGGAGAACAACTACGGATGTCCTTTGCCTCATGGGACCATAGACTATTAATGAATGAATGAATACATTCAATCGTTATTAAATAGTATATATATATGGAATTAAAACCTATAAATTTTAATTTTCCAATTCTTACATATTAAAAACATAATTTAGTTTTTTTTTTTTTTTTTATATTGTCAAGCCTTTATCCCAGTAGGGGTAGGCAGAGGTGAATAAACATTAAGTCATCGGTACATGTCGAGATTCGAACCGGCGACCTACGGAATGAAGCCGCACGCTCTAACCATTAGGCCAGTGAGCTAGTTAGCTATTAAGTATATAAATAAATAAAATTATTTAATTTACTTCTATAATATAAAATAATATAACTGTTACAATAATGTTTATTCATCCAGTAATATTTTTAGTTAGAACACGCCGCTTTTCCATAACATAATTTATAAACGTAAGTATAAATACTAAGTATAAATACTGAGTATAAATCTATTTGACAGCTCGCTGTATCAACCTTTGCCTTTTCTGGTTTTTCTAAATATGTCAGTCGATATGGGAATATTTTTTATCTGTTAAATATCGAAATTAATGATGAAAAAAAAACAAATGTCTTCTTTATTTTATTGAAAAAATATATTGTTACATGTATTGCTCTCTTCTCATTCTGATGTGATGATGATGATGTGATCATCACGCGGAGTTGGCCGCCTTGGCTTCATTCTTCATCTGCTCGTAGGACGCTTGTTGCTGTAAGGAATATGTTATTAAATAAGAGGGTAGAGTAGGGATGAAGAAGGTGAGGGATGACAGGAGTGGAATGTAGTAGGGGGTATGTAATAGAGTAGGGGCTAATGTTCGAAGACGGACCCTGTAGGGTTAAAACATATATATAATATATACTAGCTGGTCGCTGATTGTAATATAAAATTACACCGCAACCGTTACCATAGCAACCGCGGAAATACCTAATGAAAACGTCGTATAAAAGGATATAAAATAAAGATCTATAAAACTTAAAAAAAAATATATGATCCGGTTTGAAGGGCGCTGTGACTATTACCAGTGGTAGTGTCTTTGTTGCCGGAGATCGTCTAGGTACCACCGCAGCGCCTATTGCAGCCGACAGACAGAACTATGATCCGGTTTGAAGGGCTCTGTAGCTACTGAAATTACAACAGTAAGGAGTCTTAACATTGTAGTGACTAACATCCTAACGTGGTGTTATGGCCAGGTGTATCACTTACCATCAGGTGAACATCTGTATATTACTGTTAGACAGTAGAAATGGGAGCTGAGCTGGTGCCTAGACAGTGACCTACCACCAGCGTCGAAGCCTGAAATACTAGAGCTTATGGTGCCAAGGTATCCTTTAGACCCTAAGTATGTCATAGTGCTCCTGATGAAGATACCTGAACACCAGTCAGTACAATCAGCGTCTCATCACAGTGCAGTAAACTACTCACGTCCCACATGTCGTCCAACCAGCTCGGGAACAGCTTCCTGAAGACGGCAGGCTCCTTGCCCTGCTTCACGGAGACCACGATAGCGCTGTCCGCAGTCCTGTCTAATCCATCATCGGCTATGTACTCCTGTTGGAGATGGTGTGAGTATACTAACAATGAAAATTTAGATCCGGTTTGAAGGATGCTATAGCTATCACTGGTGGTAGTGTCTCTGTCGCCGCAGACCGTCTAGGTACCGCCGCAGCGCCCGTTGCAGCCGGCACGCAGTACTGTGCGGACATTGCTGTGATCCGGTTTCAAAGACGCTATAGCTATTACTGGTGGTATTGTCTCTGTTGCCGGTGTCGGTATAAGTACCACCTTAACGCCTATTTCTGCCGAAAAACAGTACTCTGTGAACATTACTGTGATCCGGTTTGAAGGGCGCTGTCGCTAGTGAAACTGCTAGGGTAGCGAGACTCAACGTCTCATGTCTACCATTGCAATGTGATGCAGCGTATAACATCTTTAATAGCGCCATGTTATAGGCAGGCGTATCACTTAAAATCAGGTGAAAGTACATCTCGTAGCTTGACAGTTCTGGCTGAACTTCGAAACGGCTCAACCGATTCCGACGAGACTTTTATTGTCTCGTACCTGATGTTATGTGGAGTATCTTAAGTAACTTACAATACTTAGGTTACATACAAAGTTTATATGAGAATCATACAAGGCGTTTACAAACAATCCAACAGGTGGCGCTACCTTGAATCACGCTATCATTTGTCACAGCGCAATTCCTTATAAGCTTTGCTCAACAAGCAATTTCGGAGTAACCAATTGTATCCATCAACTGGATCTCTGTAATGCCAAGCTTCGGGTCACTAAGTCGGTACGAAGTATACAATTGTATCCATCAACTGGACCTCTGTAATGCCAAGCTTTGGGTCATTAAGTCGGTATAAAGTATACAATTGTATCCATCAACTGGATCTCTGTAATGCCAAGCTTTGGGTTTCTCTGTCGGTACGAAGTATACAATTGTATCCATCAACTGGATCTCTGTAATGCCAAGCTTTGGGTTTCTCTGTCGGTACGAAGTATACAATTGTACCCATCAACTGGACCTCTGTAATGCCAAGCTTCGGGTCACTAAGTCGGTACGGAGTATACAATTGTATCCATCAACTGGACCTCTGTAATGCCAAGCTTCGGGTCACTAAGTCGGTACGAAGTATACAATTGTATCCATCAACTGGACCTCTGTAATGCCAAGCTTCGGGTCACTAAGTCGGTACGAAGTATACAATTGTATCCATCAACTGGATCTCTGTAATGCCAAGCTTTGGGTTTCTCTGTCGGTACGAAGTATACAATTGTGTCCATCAACTGGATCTCTGTAATGCCAAGCTTTGGGTTTCTCTGTCGGTACGAAGTATACAATTGTATCGATCAACTGGATCTCTGTAATGCCAAACTTTGGGTTTCTCTGTCGGTACGAAGTATACAATTGTATCCATCAACTGGATCTCTGTAATGCCAAGCTTTGGGTTTCTCTGTCGGTACGAAGTATACAATTGTATCCATCAACTGGATCTCTGTAATGCCAAGCTTCGGGTCACTAAGTCGGTACGAAGTATACAATTGTATCCATCAACTGGACCTCTGTAATGCCAAGCTTTGGGTTTCTCAATCGGTACGAAGTATACAATTGTACCCATCAACTGGACCTCTGTAATGCCAAGCTTTGGGTTTCTCAATCGGTACGAAGTATACAATTGTACCCATCAACTGGACCTCTGTAATGCCAAGCTTCGGGTCACTAAGTCGGTACGAAGTATACAATTGTATCCATCAACTGGACCTCTGTAATGCCAAGCTTTGGGTTTCTCTGTCGGTACGAAGTATACAATTGTATCCATCAACTGGATCTCTGTAATGCCAAGCTTTGGGTTTCTCTGTCGGTACGAAGTATACAATTGTACCCATCAACTGGACCTCTGTAATGCCAAGCTTCGGGTCACTAAGTCGGTACGGAGTATACAATTGTATCCATCAACTGGACCTCTGTAATGCCAAGCTTCGGGTCACTAAGTCGGTACGAAGTATACAATTGTATCCATCAACTGGACCTCTGTAATGCCAAGCTTCGGGTCACTAAGTCGGTACGAAGTATACAATTGTATCCATCAACTGGATCTCTGTAATGCCAAGCTTTGGGTTTCTCTGTCGGTACGAAGTATACAATTGTGTCCATCAACTGGATCTCTGTAATGCCAAGCTTTGGGTTTCTCTGTCGGTACGAAGTATACAATTGTATCGATCAACTGGATCTCTGTAATGCCAAACTTTGGGTTTCTCTGTCGGTACGAAGTATACAATTGTATCCATCAACTGGATCTCTGTAATGCCAAGCTTTGGGTTTCTCTGTCGGTACGAAGTATACAATTGTTTCCATCAACTGGATCTCTGTAATGCCAAGCTTCGGGTCACTAAGTCGGTACGAAGTATACAATTGTATCCATCAACTGGACCTCTGTAATGCTAAGCTTTGGGTCATTAAGTCGGTATAAAGTATACAATTGTATCCATCAACTGGATCTCTGTAATGCCAAGCTTTGGGTTTCTCTGTCGGTACGAAGTATACAATTGTATCCATCAACTGGATCTCTGTAATGCCAAGCTTTGGGTTTCTCTGTCGGTACGAAGTATACAATTGTATCCATCAACTGGATCTCTGTAATACCAAACTTTGGGTTTCTCTGTCGGTACGAAGTATACAATTGTATCCATCAACTGGATCTCTGTAATGCCAAGCTTTGGGTTTCTCTGTCGGTACGAAGTATACAATTGTGTCCATCAACTGGATCTCTGTAATGCCAAGCTTTGGGTTTCTCTGTCGGTACGAAGCATACAATTGTATCCATCAACTGGATCTCTGTAATGCCAAACTTTGGGTTTCTCTGTCGGTACGAAGTATACAATTGTATCCATCAACTGGATCTCTGTAATGCCAAGCTTTGGGTTTCTCTGTCGGTACGAAGTATACAATTGTATCCATCAACTGGATCTCTGTAATGCCAAGCTTCGGGTCACTAAGTCGGTACGAAGTATACAATTGTATCCATCAACTGGACCTCATTAATGCCAAGCTTTGGGTCATTAAGTCGGTATAAAGTATACAATTGTATCCATCAACTGGATCTCTGTAATGCCAAGCTTTGGGTTTCTCTGTCGGTACGAAGTATACAATTGTATCCATCAACTGGATCTCTGTAATGCCAAGCTTTGGGTTTCTCTGTCGGTACGAAGTATACAATTGTGTCCATCAACTGGATCTCTGTAATGCCAAGCTTTGGGTTTCTCTGTCGGTACGAAGTATACAATTGTATCGATCAACTGGATCTCTGTAATGCCAAACTTTGGGTTTCTCTGTCGGTACGAAGTATACAATTGTATCCATCAACTGGATCTCTGTAATGCCAAGCTTTGGGTTTCTCTGTCGGTACGAAGTATACAATTGTTTCCATCAACTGGATCTCTGTAATGCCAAGCTTCGGGTCACTAAGTCGGTACGAAGTATACAATTGTATCCATCAACTGGACCTCTGTAATGCTAAGCTTTGGGTCATTAAGTCGGTATAAAGTATACAATTGTATCCATCAACTGGATCTCTGTAATGCCAAGCTTTGGGTTTCTCTGTCGGTACGAAGTATACAATTGTATCCATCAACTGGATCTCTGTAATGCCAAGCTTTGGGTTTCTCTGTCGGTACGAAGTATACAATTGTATCCATCAACTGGATCTCTGTAATACCAAACTTTGGGTTTCTCTGTCGGTACGAAGTATACAATTGTATCCATCAACTGGATCTCTGTAATGCCAAGCTTTGGGTTTCTCTGTCGGTACGAAGTATACAATTGTGTCCATCAACTGGATCTCTGTAATGCCAAGCTTTGGGTTTCTCTGTCGGTACGAAGCATACAATTGTATCCATCAACTGGATCTCTGTAATGCCAAACTTTGGGTTTCTCTGTCGGTACGAAGTATACAATTGTATCCATCAACTGGATCTCTGTAATGCCAAGCTTTGGGTTTCTCTGTCGGTACGAAGTATACAATTGTATCCATCAACTGGATCTCTGTAATGCCAAGCTTCGGGTCACTAAGTCGGTACGAAGTATACAATTGTATCCATCAACTGGACCTCATTAATGCCAAGCTTTGGGTCATTAAGTCGGTATAAAGTATACAATTGTATCCATCAACTGGATCTCTGTAATGCCAAGCTTTGGGTTTCTCTGTCGGTACGAAGTATACAATTGTATCCATCAACTGGATCTCTGTAATGCCAAGCTTTGGGTTTCTCTGTCGGTACGAAGTATACAATTGTGTCCATCAACTGGATCTCTGTAATGCCAAGCTTTGGGTTTCTCTGTCGGTACGAAGTATACAATTGTATCCATCAACTGGATCTCTGTAATGCCAAACTTTGGGTTTCTCTGTCGGTACGAAGTATACAATTGTATCCATCAACTGGATCTCTGTAATGCCAAGCTTTGGGTTTCTCTGTCGGTACGAAGTATACAATTGTATCCATCAACTGGATCTCTGTAATGCCAAGCTTCGGGTCACTAAGTCGGTACGAAGTATACAATTGTATCCATCAACTGGACCTCTGTAATGCCAAGCTTTGGGTTTCTCAATCGGTACGAAGTATACAATTGTACCCATCAACTGGACCTCTGTAATGCCAAGCTTTGGGTTTCTCAATCGGTACGAAGTATACAATTGTACCCATCAACTGGACCTCTGTAATGCCAAGCTTCGGGTCACTAAGTCGGTACGAAGTATACAATTGTATCCATCAACTGGACCTCTGTAATGCCAAGCTTTGGGTTTCTCAATCGGTACGAAGTATACAATTGTACCCATCAACTGGACCTCTGTAATGCCAAGCTTCGGGTCACTAAGTCGGTACGGAGTATACAATTGTATCCATCAACTGGACCTCTGTAATGCCAAGCTTCGGGTCACTAAGTCGGTACGGAGTATACAATTGTATCCATCAACTGGACCTCTGTAATGCCAAGCTTCGGGTCACTAAGTCGGTACGGAGTATACAATTGTATCCATCAACTGGACCTCCGTAATGCCAAGCTGCGGGTCACTAAGTCGGTACGAAGTATACAATTGTATCCATCAACTGGATCTCTGTAATGCCAAGGTTTGGGTCGCTAAGTCGGTACGGAGTATACAATTGTATCCATCAACTGGATCTCTGTAATGCCAAGCTTTGAGTTTCTCAATCGGTACGAAGTATACAATTGTACCCATCAACTGGACCTCTGTAATGCCAAGCTTCGGGTCACTAAGTCGGTACAAAGTATACAATTGTATCCATCAACTGGATCTCTGTAATGCCAAGCTTCGGGTCACTAAGTCGGTACGAAGTATACAATTGTATCCATCAACTGGACCTCTGTAATGCCAAGCTTTGGGTTTCTCAATCGGTACGAAGTATACAATTGTACCCATCAACTGGACCTCTGTAATGCCAAGCTTCGGGTCACTAAGTCGGTACGGAGTATACAAATGTATCCATCAACTGGACCTCTGTAATGCCAAGCTTCGGGTCACTAAGTCGGTACGAAGTATACAATTGTATCCATCAACTGGATCTCTGTAATGCCAAGCTTCGGGTCACTAAGTCGGTACGAAGTATACAATTGTATCCATCAACTGGATCTCTGTAATGCCAAGGTTTGGGTCGCTAAGTCGGTACGGAGTATACAATTGTATCCATCAACTGGACCTCCGTAATGCCAAGCTGCGGGTCACTAAGTCGGTACGAAGTATACAATTGTATCCATCAACTGGATCTCTGTAATGCCAAGGTTTGGGTCGCTAAGTCGGTACGGATTATACAATTGTACCCATCAACTGGACCTCTGTAATGCCAAGCTTCGGGTCACTAAGTCGGTACGGAGTATACAATTGTATCCATCAACTGGACCTCTGTAATGCCAAGCTTCGGGTCACTAAGTCGGTACGGAGTATACAATTGTATCCATCAACTGGACCTCTGTAATGCCAAGCTTCGGGTCACTAAGTCGGTACGGAGTATACAATTGTATCCATCAACTGGACCTCCGTAATACCAAGCTGCGGGTCACTAAGTCGGTACGAAGTATACAATTGTATCCATCAACTGGATCTCTGTAATGCCAAGCTTTGAGTTTCTCAATCGGTACGAAGTATACAATTGTACCCATCAACTGGACCTCTGTAATGCCAAGCTTCGGGTCACTAAGTCGGTACAAAGTATACAATTGTATCCATCAACTGGATCTCTGTAATGCCAAGCTTCGGGTCACTAAGTCGGTACGAAGTATACAATTGTATCCATCAACTGGACCTCTGTAATGCCAAGCTTTGGGTTTCTCAATCGGTACGAAGTATACAATTGTACCCATCAACTGGACCTCTGTAATGCCAAGCTTCGGGTCACTAAGTCGGTACGGAGTATACAATTGTATCCATCAACTGGACCTCTGTAATGCCAAGCTTCGGGTCACTAAGTCGGTACGGAGTATACAATTGTATCCATCAACTGGACCTCTGTAATGCCAAGCTTCGGGTCACTAAGTCGGTACGAAGTATACAATTGTATCCATCAACTGGACCTCTGTAATGCCAAGCTTCGGGTCACTAAGTCGGTACGAAGTATACAATTGTATCCATCAACTGGATCTCTGTAATGCCAAGGTTTGGGTCGCTAAGTCGGTACGGAGTATACAATTGTATCCATCAACTGGATCTCTGTAATGCCAAGCTTCGGGTCACTAAGTCGGTACGAAGTATACAATTGTATCTATCAACTGGATCTCTGTAATGCCAAGCTTCGGGTCACTAAGTCGGTACGAAGTATACAATTGTATCCATCAACTGGATCTCTGTAATGCCAAGCTTTGGGTTTCTCAATCGGTACGAAGTATACAATTGTACCCATCAACTGGACCTCTGTAATGCCAAGCTTCGGGTCACTAAGTCGGTACAAAGTATACAATTGTATCCATCAACTGGATCTCTGTAATGCCAAGCTTCGGGTCACTAAGTCGGTACGAAGTATACAATTGTATCCATCAACTGGACCTCTGTAATGCCAAGCTTTGGGTTTCTCAATCGGTACGAAGTATACAATTGTACCCATCAACTGGACCTCTGTAATGCCAAGCTTTGGGTTTCTTAATCGGTACGGAGTATACAATTGTATCCATCAAATGGACCTCTGTAATGCCAAGCTTCGGGTCACTAAGTCGGTACGAAGTATACAATTGTATCCATCAACTGGACCTCTGTAATGCCAAGCTTTGGGTTTCTCAATCGGTACGAAGTATACAATTGTACCCATCAACTGGACCTCTGTAATGCCAAGCTTCGGGTCACTAAGTCGGTACGAAGTATACAATTGTATCCATCAACTGGATCTCTGTAATGCCAAGCTTCGGGTCACTAAGTCGGTACGAAGTATACAATTGTATCCATCAACTGGACCTCTGTAATGCCAAGCTTTGGGTTTCTCAATCGGTACGAAGTATACAATTGTACCCATCAACTGGACCTCTGTAATGCCAAGCTTTGAGTTTCTCAATCGGTACGAAGTATACAATTGTACCCATCAACTGGACCTCTGTAATGCCAAGCTTCGGGTCACTAAGTCGGTACGAAGTATACAATTGTATCCATCAACTGGACCTCTGTAATGCCAAGCTTTGGGTTTCTCTGTCGGTACGAAGTATACAATTGTATCCATCAACTGGATCTCTGTAATGCCAAGCTTTGGGTTTCTCTGTCGGTACGAAGTATACAATTGTACCCATCAACTGGACCTCTGTAATGCCAAGCTTCGGGTCACTAAGTCGGTACGGAGTATACAATTGTATCCATCAACTGGACCTCTGTAATGCCAAGCTTCGGGTCACTAAGTCGGTACGAAGTATACAATTGTATCCATCAACTGGACCTCTGTAATGCCAAGCTTCGGGTCACTAAGTCGGTACGAAGTATACAATTGTATCCATCAACTGGATCTCTGTAATGCCAAGCTTTGGGTTTCTCTGTCGGTACGAAGTATACAATTGTGTCCATCAACTGGATCTCTGTAATGCCAAGCTTTGGGTTTCTCTGTCGGTACGAAGTATACAATTGTATCGATCAACTGGATCTCTGTAATGCCAAACTTTGGGTTTCTCTGTCGGTACGAAGTATACAATTGTATCCATCAACTGGATCTCTGTAATGCCAAGCTTTGGGTTTCTCTGTCGGTACGAAGTATACAATTGTTTCCATCAACTGGATCTCTGTAATGCCAAGCTTCGGGTCACTAAGTCGGTACGAAGTATACAATTGTATCCATCAACTGGACCTCTGTAATGCTAAGCTTTGGGTCATTAAGTCGGTATAAAGTATACAATTGTATCCATCAACTGGATCTCTGTAATGCCAAGCTTTGGGTTTCTCTGTCGGTACGAAGTATACAATTGTATCCATCAACTGGATCTCTGTAATGCCAAGCTTTGGGTTTCTCTGTCGGTACGAAGTATACAATTGTATCCATCAACTGGATCTCTGTAATACCAAACTTTGGGTTTCTCTGTCGGTACGAAGTATACAATTGTATCCATCAACTGGATCTCTGTAATGCCAAGCTTTGGGTTTCTCTGTCGGTACGAAGTATACAATTGTGTCCATCAACTGGATCTCTGTAATGCCAAGCTTTGGGTTTCTCTGTCGGTACGAAGCATACAATTGTATCCATCAACTGGATCTCTGTAATGCCAAACTTTGGGTTTCTCTGTCGGTACGAAGTATACAATTGTATCCATCAACTGGATCTCTGTAATGCCAAGCTTTGGGTTTCTCTGTCGGTACGAAGTATACAATTGTATCCATCAACTGGATCTCTGTAATGCCAAGCTTCGGGTCACTAAGTCGGTACGAAGTATACAATTGTATCCATCAACTGGACCTCATTAATGCCAAGCTTTGGGTCATTAAGTCGGTATAAAGTATACAATTGTATCCATCAACTGGATCTCTGTAATGCCAAGCTTTGGGTTTCTCTGTCGGTACGAAGTATACAATTGTATCCATCAACTGGATCTCTGTAATGCCAAGCTTTGGGTTTCTCTGTCGGTACGAAGTATACAATTGTGTCCATCAACTGGATCTCTGTAATGCCAAGCTTTGGGTTTCTCTGTCGGTACGAAGTATACAATTGTATCCATCAACTGGATCTCTGTAATGCCAAACTTTGGGTTTCTCTGTCGGTACGAAGTATACAATTGTATCCATCAACTGGATCTCTGTAATGCCAAGCTTTGGGTTTCTCTGTCGGTACGAAGTATACAATTGTATCCATCAACTGGATCTCTGTAATGCCAAGCTTCGGGTCACTAAGTCGGTACGAAGTATACAATTGTATCCATCAACTGGACCTCTGTAATGCCAAGCTTTGGGTTTCTCAATCGGTACGAAGTATACAATTGTACCCATCAACTGGACCTCTGTAATGCCAAGCTTTGGGTTTCTCAATCGGTACGAAGTATACAATTGTACCCATCAACTGGACCTCTGTAATGCCAAGCTTCGGGTCACTAAGTCGGTACGAAGTATACAATTGTATCCATCAACTGGACCTCTGTAATGCCAAGCTTTGGGTTTCTCAATCGGTACGAAGTATACAATTGTACCCATCAACTGGACCTCTGTAATGCCAAGCTTCGGGTCACTAAGTCGGTACGGAGTATACAATTGTATCCATCAACTGGACCTCTGTAATGCCAAGCTTCGGGTCACTAAGTCGGTACGGAGTATACAATTGTATCCATCAACTGGACCTCTGTAATGCCAAGCTTCGGGTCACTAAGTCGGTACGGAGTATACAATTGTATCCATCAACTGGACCTCCGTAATGCCAAGCTGCGGGTCACTAAGTCGGTACGAAGTATACAATTGTATCCATCAACTGGATCTCTGTAATGCCAAGGTTTGGGTCGCTAAGTCGGTACGGAGTATACAATTGTATCCATCAACTGGATCTCTGTAATGCCAAGCTTTGAGTTTCTCAATCGGTACGAAGTATACAATTGTACCCATCAACTGGACCTCTGTAATGCCAAGCTTCGGGTCACTAAGTCGGTACAAAGTATACAATTGTATCCATCAACTGGATCTCTGTAATGCCAAGCTTCGGGTCACTAAGTCGGTACGAAGTATACAATTGTATCCATCAACTGGACCTCTGTAATGCCAAGCTTTGGGTTTCTCAATCGGTACGAAGTATACAATTGTACCCATCAACTGGACCTCTGTAATGCCAAGCTTCGGGTCACTAAGTCGGTACGGAGTATACAAATGTATCCATCAACTGGACCTCTGTAATGCCAAGCTTCGGGTCACTAAGTCGGTACGAAGTATACAATTGTATCCATCAACTGGATCTCTGTAATGCCAAGCTTCGGGTCACTAAGTCGGTACGAAGTATACAATTGTATCCATCAACTGGATCTCTGTAATGCCAAGGTTTGGGTCGCTAAGTCGGTACGGAGTATACAATTGTATCCATCAACTGGACCTCCGTAATGCCAAGCTGCGGGTCACTAAGTCGGTACGAAGTATACAATTGTATCCATCAACTGGATCTCTGTAATGCCAAGGTTTGGGTCGCTAAGTCGGTACGGATTATACAATTGTACCCATCAACTGGACCTCTGTAATGCCAAGCTTCGGGTCACTAAGTCGGTACGGAGTATACAATTGTATCCATCAACTGGACCTCTGTAATGCCAAGCTTCGGGTCACTAAGTCGGTACGGAGTATACAATTGTATCCATCAACTGGACCTCTGTAATGCCAAGCTTCGGGTCACTAAGTCGGTACGGAGTATACAATTGTATCCATCAACTGGACCTCCGTAATACCAAGCTGCGGGTCACTAAGTCGGTACGAAGTATACAATTGTATCCATCAACTGGATCTCTGTAATGCCAAGCTTTGAGTTTCTCAATCGGTACGAAGTATACAATTGTACCCATCAACTGGACCTCTGTAATGCCAAGCTTCGGGTCACTAAGTCGGTACAAAGTATACAATTGTATCCATCAACTGGATCTCTGTAATGCCAAGCTTCGGGTCACTAAGTCGGTACGAAGTATACAATTGTATCCATCAACTGGACCTCTGTAATGCCAAGCTTTGGGTTTCTCAATCGGTACGAAGTATACAATTGTACCCATCAACTGGACCTCTGTAATGCCAAGCTTCGGGTCACTAAGTCGGTACGGAGTATACAATTGTATCCATCAACTGGACCTCTGTAATGCCAAGCTTCGGGTCACTAAGTCGGTACGGAGTATACAATTGTATCCATCAACTGGACCTCTGTAATGCCAAGCTTCGGGTCACTAAGTCGGTACGAAGTATACAATTGTATCCATCAACTGGACCTCTGTAATGCCAAGCTTCGGGTCACTAAGTCGGTACGAAGTATACAATTGTATCCATCAACTGGATCTCTGTAATGCCAAGGTTTGGGTCGCTAAGTCGGTACGGAGTATACAATTGTATCCATCAACTGGATCTCTGTAATGCCAAGCTTCGGGTCACTAAGTCGGTACGAAGTATACAATTGTATCTATCAACTGGATCTCTGTAATGCCAAGCTTCGGGTCACTAAGTCGGTACGAAGTATACAATTGTATCCATCAACTGGATCTCTGTAATGCCAAGCTTTGGGTTTCTCAATCGGTACGAAGTATACAATTGTACCCATCAACTGGACCTCTGTAATGCCAAGCTTCGGGTCACTAAGTCGGTACAAAGTATACAATTGTATCCATCAACTGGATCTCTGTAATGCCAAGCTTCGGGTCACTAAGTCGGTACGAAGTATACAATTGTATCCATCAACTGGACCTCTGTAATGCCAAGCTTTGGGTTTCTCAATCGGTACGAAGTATACAATTGTACCCATCAACTGGACCTCTGTAATGCCAAGCTTTGGGTTTCTTAATCGGTACGGAGTATACAATTGTATCCATCAAATGGACCTCTGTAATGCCAAGCTTCGGGTCACTAAGTCGGTACGAAGTATACAATTGTATCCATCAACTGGACCTCTGTAATGCCAAGCTTTGGGTTTCTCAATCGGTACGAAGTATACAATTGTACCCATCAACTGGACCTCTGTAATGCCAAGCTTCGGGTCACTAAGTCGGTACGAAGTATACAATTGTATCCATCAACTGGATCTCTGTAATGCCAAGCTTCGGGTCACTAAGTCGGTACGAAGTATACAATTGTATCCATCAACTGGACCTCTGTAATGCCAAGCTTCGGGTCACTAAGTCGGTACGGAGTATACAATTGTATCCATCAACTGGATCTCTGTAATGCCAAACTTTGGGTTTCTCTGTCGGTACGAAGTATACAATTGTATCCATCAACTGGACCTCTGTAATGCCAAGCTTTGGGTTTCTTAATCGGTACGAAGTATACAATTGTATCCATCAACTGGACTTCTGTAATGCCAAGCTTCGGGTCACTAAGTCGGTACGGAGTATACAATTGTATCCATCAACTGGATCTCTGTAATGCCAAACTTTGGGTTTCTCTGTCGGTACGAAGTATACAATTGTATCCATCAACTGGATCTCTGTAATGCCAAGCTTTGGGTTTCTCTGTCGGTACGAAGTATACAATTGTATCCATCAACTGGATCTCTGTAATGCCAAGCTTCGGGTCACTAAGTCGGTACGAAGTATACAATTGTATCCATCAACTGGACTTCTGTAATGCCAAGCTTCGGGTCACTAAGTCGGTACGGAGTATACAATTGTATCCATCAACTGGATCTCTGTAATGCCAAACTTTGGGTTTCTCTGTCGGTACGAAGTATACAATTGTACCCATCAACTGGACCTCTGTAATGCCAAGCTTCGGGTCACTAAGTCGGTACAAAGTATACAATTGTATCCATCAACTGGATCTCTGTAATGCCAAGCTTCGGGTCACTAAGTCGGTACGAAGTATACAATTGTATCCATCAACTGGACCTCTGTAATGCCAAGCTTTGGGTTTCTCAATCGGTACGAAGTATACAATTGTATCCATCAAATGGACCTCTGTAATGCCAAGCTTCGGGTCACTAAGTCGGTACGAAGTATACAATTGTATCCATCAACTGGACCTCTGTAATGCCAAGCTTTGGGTTTCTCAATCGGTACGAAGTATACAATTGTACCCATCAACTGGACCTCTGTAATGCCAAGCTTCGGGTCACTAAGTCGGTACGAAGTATACAATTGTATCCATCAACTGGATCTCTGTAATGCCAAGCTTCGGGTCACTAAGTCGGTACGAAGTATACAATTGTATCCATCAACTGGACCTCTGTAATGCCAAGCTTCGGGTCACTAAGTCGGTACGAAGTATACAATTGTATCCATCTACTGGATCTCTGTAATGCCAAGCTTCGGGTCACTAAGTCGGTACGGAGTATACAATTGTATCCATCAAATGGACCTCTGTAATGCCAAGCTTCGGGTCACTAAGTCGGTACGAAGTATACAATTGTATCCATCAACTGGACTTCTGTAATGCCAAGCTTCGGGTCACTAAGTCGGTACGGAGTATACAATTGTATCCATCAACTGGATCTCTGTAATGCCAAACTTTGGGTTTCTCTGTCGGTACGAAGTATACAATTGTATCCATCAACTGGATCTCTGTAATGCCAAGCTTCGGGTCACTAAGTCGGTACGAAGTATACAATTGTATCCATCAACTGGATCTCTGTAATGCCAAGCTTTGGGTTTCTCAATCGGTACGAAGTATACAATTGTACCCATCAACTGGACCTCTGTAATGCCAAGCTTCGGGTCACTAAGTCGGTACGAAGTATACAATTGTATCCATCAACTGGACCTCTGTAATGCCAAGCTTTGGGTTTCTCAATCGGTACGAAGTATACAATTGTACCCATCAACTGGACCTCTGTAATGCCAAGCTTCGGGTCACTAAGTCGGTACGAAGTATACAATTGTATCCATCAACTGGATCTCTGTAATGCCAAGCTTCGGGTCACTAAGTCGGTACGAAGTATACAATTGTATCCATCAACTGGACCTCTGTAATGCCAAGCTTCGGGTCACTAAGTCGGTACGGAGTATACAATTGTATCCATCAACTGGATCTCTGTAATGCCAAACTTTGGGTTTCTCTGTCGGTACGAAGTATACAATTGTATCCATCAACTGGACCTCTGTAATGCCAAGCTTTGGGTTTCTTAATCGGTACGAAGTATACAATTGTATCCATCAACTGGACTTCTGTAATGCCAAGCTTCGGGTCACTAAGTCGGTACGGAGTATACAATTGTATCCATCAACTGGATCTCTGTAATGCCAAACTTTGGGTTTCTCTGTCGGTACGAAGTATACAATTGTATCCATCAACTGGATCTCTGTAATGCCAAGCTTTGGGTTTCTCTGTCGGTACGAAGTATACAATTGTATCCATCAACTGGATCTCTGTAATGCCAAGCTTCGGGTCACTAAGTCGGTACGAAGTATACAATTGTATCCATCAACTGGACTTCTGTAATGCCAAGCTTCGGGTCACTAAGTCGGTACGGAGTATACAATTGTATCCATCAACTGGATCTCTGTAATGCCAAACTTTGGGTTTCTCTGTCGGTACGAAGTATACAATTGTACCCATCAACTGGACCTCTGTAATGCCAAGCTTCGGGTCACTAAGTCGGTACAAAGTATACAATTGTATCCATCAACTGGATCTCTGTAATGCCAAGCTTCGGGTCACTAAGTCGGTACGAAGTATACAATTGTATCCATCAACTGGACCTCTGTAATGCCAAGCTTTGGGTTTCTCAATCGGTACGAAGTATACAATTGTACCCATCAACTGGACCTCTGTAATGCCAAGCTTTGGGTTTCTCAATCGGTACGGAGTATACAATTGTATCCATCAAATGGGCCTCTGTAATGCCAAGCTTCGGGTCACTAAGTCGGTACGAAGTATACAATTGTATCCATCAACTGGACCTCTGTAATGCCAAGCTTTGGGTTTCTCAATCGGTACGAAGTATACAATTGTACCCATCAACTGGACCTCTGTAATGCCAAGCTTCGGGTCACTAAGTCGGTACGAAGTATACAATTGTATCCATCAACTGGATCTCTGTAATGCCAAGCTTCGGGTCACTAAGTCGGTACGAAGTATACAATTGTATCCATCAACTGGACCTCTGTAATGCCAAGCTTTGGGTTTCTTAATCGGTACGGAGTATACAATTGTATCCATCAAATGGACCTCTGTAATGCCAAGCTTCGGGTCACTAAGTCGGTACGGAGTATACAATTGTATCCATCAAATGGACCTCTGTAATGCCAAGCTTCGGGTCACTAAGTCGGTACGAAGTATACAATTGTATCCATCAACTGGACTTCTGTAATGCCAAGCTTCGGGTCACTAAGTCGGTACAGAGTATACAATTGTATCCATCAACTGTATCTCTGTAATGCCAAACTTTGGGTTTCTCTGTCGGTACGAAGTATACAATTGTATCCATCAACTGGATCTCTGTAATGCCAAGCTTTGGGTTTCTCTGTCGGTACGAAGTATACAATTGTATCCATCAACTGGATCTCTGTAATGCCAAGCTTCGGGTCACTAAGTCGGTACGAAGTATACAATTGTATCCATCAACTGGACTTCTGTAATGCCAAGCTTCGGGTCACTAAGTCGGTACAAAGTATACAATTGTATCCATCAACTGGATCTCTGTAATGCCAAGCTTCGGGTCACTAAGTCGGTACGAAGTATACAATTGTATCCATCAACTGGACCTCTGTAATGCCAAGCTTTGGGTTTCTCAATCGGTACGAAGTATACAATTGTACCCATCAACTGGACCTCTGTAATGCCAAGCTTCGGGTCACTAAGTCGGTACGAAGTATACAATTGTATCCATCAACTGGACCTCTGTAATGCCAAGCTTTGGGTTTCTCAATCGGTACGAAGTATACAATTGTACCCATCAACTGGACCTCTGTAATGCCAAGCTTTGGGTTTCTCAATCGGTACGGAGTATACAATTGTATCCATCAAATGGACCTCTGTAATGCCAAGCTTCGGGTCACTAAGTCGGTACGAAGTATACAATTGTATCCATCAACTGGACCTCTGTAATGCCAAGCTTTGGGTTTCTCAATCGGTACGAAGTATACAATTGTACCCATCAACTGGACCTCTGTAATGCCAAGCTTTGGGTTTCTCAATCGGTACGAAGTATACAATTGTACCCATCAACTGGACCTCTGTAATGCCAAGCTTCGGGTCACTAAGTCGGTACGAAGTATACAATTGTATCCATCAACTGGACCTCTGTAATGCCAAGCTTTGGGTTTCTCAATCGGTACGAAGTATACAATTGTACCCATCAACTGGACCTCTGTAATGCCAAGCTTCGGGTCACTAAGTCGGTACGGAGTATACAATTGTATCCATCAACTGGACCTCTGTAATGCCAAGCTTCGGGTCACTAAGTCGGTACGGAGTATACAATTGTATCCATCAACTGGACCTCTGTAATGCCAAGCTTCGGGTCACTAAGTCGGTACGGAGTATACAATTGTATCCATCAACTGGACCTCCGTAATGCCAAGCTGCGGGTCACTAAGTCGGTACGAAGTATACAATTGTATCCATCAACTGGATCTCTGTAATGCCAAGGTTTGGGTCGCTAAGTCGGTACGGAGTATACAATTGTATCCATCAACTGGATCTCTGTAATGCCAAGCTTTGAGTTTCTCAATCGGTACGAAGTATACAATTGTACCCATCAACTGGACCTCTGTAATGCCAAGCTTCGGGTCACTAAGTCGGTACAAAGTATACAATTGTATCCATCAACTGGATCTCTGTAATGCCAAGCTTCGGGTCACTAAGTCGGTACGAAGTATACAATTGTATCCATCAACTGGACCTCTGTAATGCCAAGCTTTGGGTTTCTCAATCGGTACGAAGTATACAATTGTACCCATCAACTGGACCTCTGTAATGCCAAGCTTCGGGTCACTAAGTCGGTACGGAGTATACAAATGTATCCATCAACTGGACCTCTGTAATGCCAAGCTTCGGGTCACTAAGTCGGTACGAAGTATACAATTGTATCCATCAACTGGATCTCTGTAATGCCAAGCTTCGGGTCACTAAGTCGGTACGAAGTATACAATTGTATCCATCAACTGGATCTCTGTAATGCCAAGGTTTGGGTCGCTAAGTCGGTACGGAGTATACAATTGTATCCATCAACTGGACCTCCGTAATGCCAAGCTGCGGGTCACTAAGTCGGTACGAAGTATACAATTGTATCCATCAACTGGATCTCTGTAATGCCAAGGTTTGGGTCGCTAAGTCGGTACGGATTATACAATTGTACCCATCAACTGGACCTCTGTAATGCCAAGCTTCGGGTCACTAAGTCGGTACGGAGTATACAATTGTATCCATCAACTGGACCTCTGTAATGCCAAGCTTCGGGTCACTAAGTCGGTACGGAGTATACAATTGTATCCATCAACTGGACCTCTGTAATGCCAAGCTTCGGGTCACTAAGTCGGTACGGAGTATACAATTGTATCCATCAACTGGACCTCCGTAATACCAAGCTGCGGGTCACTAAGTCGGTACGAAGTATACAATTGTATCCATCAACTGGATCTCTGTAATGCCAAGCTTTGAGTTTCTCAATCGGTACGAAGTATACAATTGTACCCATCAACTGGACCTCTGTAATGCCAAGCTTCGGGTCACTAAGTCGGTACAAAGTATACAATTGTATCCATCAACTGGATCTCTGTAATGCCAAGCTTCGGGTCACTAAGTCGGTACGAAGTATACAATTGTATCCATCAACTGGACCTCTGTAATGCCAAGCTTTGGGTTTCTCAATCGGTACGAAGTATACAATTGTACCCATCAACTGGACCTCTGTAATGCCAAGCTTCGGGTCACTAAGTCGGTACGGAGTATACAATTGTATCCATCAACTGGACCTCTGTAATGCCAAGCTTCGGGTCACTAAGTCGGTACGGAGTATACAATTGTATCCATCAACTGGACCTCTGTAATGCCAAGCTTCGGGTCACTAAGTCGGTACGAAGTATACAATTGTATCCATCAACTGGACCTCTGTAATGCCAAGCTTCGGGTCACTAAGTCGGTACGAAGTATACAATTGTATCCATCAACTGGATCTCTGTAATGCCAAGGTTTGGGTCGCTAAGTCGGTACGGAGTATACAATTGTATCCATCAACTGGATCTCTGTAATGCCAAGCTTCGGGTCACTAAGTCGGTACGAAGTATACAATTGTATCTATCAACTGGATCTCTGTAATGCCAAGCTTCGGGTCACTAAGTCGGTACGAAGTATACAATTGTATCCATCAACTGGATCTCTGTAATGCCAAGCTTTGGGTTTCTCAATCGGTACGAAGTATACAATTGTACCCATCAACTGGACCTCTGTAATGCCAAGCTTCGGGTCACTAAGTCGGTACAAAGTATACAATTGTATCCATCAACTGGATCTCTGTAATGCCAAGCTTCGGGTCACTAAGTCGGTACGAAGTATACAATTGTATCCATCAACTGGACCTCTGTAATGCCAAGCTTTGGGTTTCTCAATCGGTACGAAGTATACAATTGTACCCATCAACTGGACCTCTGTAATGCCAAGCTTTGGGTTTCTTAATCGGTACGGAGTATACAATTGTATCCATCAAATGGACCTCTGTAATGCCAAGCTTCGGGTCACTAAGTCGGTACGAAGTATACAATTGTATCCATCAACTGGACCTCTGTAATGCCAAGCTTTGGGTTTCTCAATCGGTACGAAGTATACAATTGTACCCATCAACTGGACCTCTGTAATGCCAAGCTTCGGGTCACTAAGTCGGTACGAAGTATACAATTGTATCCATCAACTGGATCTCTGTAATGCCAAGCTTCGGGTCACTAAGTCGGTACGAAGTATACAATTGTATCCATCAACTGGACCTCTGTAATGCCAAGCTTCGGGTCACTAAGTCGGTACGGAGTATACAATTGTATCCATCAACTGGATCTCTGTAATGCCAAACTTTGGGTTTCTCTGTCGGTACGAAGTATACAATTGTATCCATCAACTGGACCTCTGTAATGCCAAGCTTTGGGTTTCTTAATCGGTACGAAGTATACAATTGTATCCATCAACTGGACTTCTGTAATGCCAAGCTTCGGGTCACTAAGTCGGTACGGAGTATACAATTGTATCCATCAACTGGATCTCTGTAATGCCAAACTTTGGGTTTCTCTGTCGGTACGAAGTATACAATTGTATCCATCAACTGGATCTCTGTAATGCCAAGCTTTGGGTTTCTCTGTCGGTACGAAGTATACAATTGTATCCATCAACTGGATCTCTGTAATGCCAAGCTTCGGGTCACTAAGTCGGTACGAAGTATACAATTGTATCCATCAACTGGACTTCTGTAATGCCAAGCTTCGGGTCACTAAGTCGGTACGGAGTATACAATTGTATCCATCAACTGGATCTCTGTAATGCCAAACTTTGGGTTTCTCTGTCGGTACGAAGTATACAATTGTACCCATCAACTGGACCTCTGTAATGCCAAGCTTCGGGTCACTAAGTCGGTACAAAGTATACAATTGTATCCATCAACTGGATCTCTGTAATGCCAAGCTTCGGGTCACTAAGTCGGTACGAAGTATACAATTGTATCCATCAACTGGACCTCTGTAATGCCAAGCTTTGGGTTTCTCAATCGGTACGAAGTATACAATTGTATCCATCAAATGGACCTCTGTAATGCCAAGCTTCGGGTCACTAAGTCGGTACGAAGTATACAATTGTATCCATCAACTGGACCTCTGTAATGCCAAGCTTTGGGTTTCTCAATCGGTACGAAGTATACAATTGTACCCATCAACTGGACCTCTGTAATGCCAAGCTTCGGGTCACTAAGTCGGTACGAAGTATACAATTGTATCCATCAACTGGATCTCTGTAATGCCAAGCTTCGGGTCACTAAGTCGGTACGAAGTATACAATTGTATCCATCAACTGGACCTCTGTAATGCCAAGCTTCGGGTCACTAAGTCGGTACGAAGTATACAATTGTATCCATCTACTGGATCTCTGTAATGCCAAGCTTCGGGTCACTAAGTCGGTACGGAGTATACAATTGTATCCATCAAATGGACCTCTGTAATGCCAAGCTTCGGGTCACTAAGTCGGTACGAAGTATACAATTGTATCCATCAACTGGACTTCTGTAATGCCAAGCTTCGGGTCACTAAGTCGGTACGGAGTATACAATTGTATCCATCAACTGGATCTCTGTAATGCCAAACTTTGGGTTTCTCTGTCGGTACGAAGTATACAATTGTATCCATCAACTGGATCTCTGTAATGCCAAGCTTCGGGTCACTAAGTCGGTACGAAGTATACAATTGTATCCATCAACTGGATCTCTGTAATGCCAAGCTTTGGGTTTCTCAATCGGTACGAAGTATACAATTGTACCCATCAACTGGACCTCTGTAATGCCAAGCTTCGGGTCACTAAGTCGGTACGAAGTATACAATTGTATCCATCAACTGGACCTCTGTAATGCCAAGCTTTGGGTTTCTCAATCGGTACGAAGTATACAATTGTACCCATCAACTGGACCTCTGTAATGCCAAGCTTCGGGTCACTAAGTCGGTACGAAGTATACAATTGTATCCATCAACTGGATCTCTGTAATGCCAAGCTTCGGGTCACTAAGTCGGTACGAAGTATACAATTGTATCCATCAACTGGACCTCTGTAATGCCAAGCTTCGGGTCACTAAGTCGGTACGGAGTATACAATTGTATCCATCAACTGGATCTCTGTAATGCCAAACTTTGGGTTTCTCTGTCGGTACGAAGTATACAATTGTATCCATCAACTGGACCTCTGTAATGCCAAGCTTTGGGTTTCTTAATCGGTACGAAGTATACAATTGTATCCATCAACTGGACTTCTGTAATGCCAAGCTTCGGGTCACTAAGTCGGTACGGAGTATACAATTGTATCCATCAACTGGATCTCTGTAATGCCAAACTTTGGGTTTCTCTGTCGGTACGAAGTATACAATTGTATCCATCAACTGGATCTCTGTAATGCCAAGCTTTGGGTTTCTCTGTCGGTACGAAGTATACAATTGTATCCATCAACTGGATCTCTGTAATGCCAAGCTTCGGGTCACTAAGTCGGTACGAAGTATACAATTGTATCCATCAACTGGACTTCTGTAATGCCAAGCTTCGGGTCACTAAGTCGGTACGGAGTATACAATTGTATCCATCAACTGGATCTCTGTAATGCCAAACTTTGGGTTTCTCTGTCGGTACGAAGTATACAATTGTACCCATCAACTGGACCTCTGTAATGCCAAGCTTCGGGTCACTAAGTCGGTACAAAGTATACAATTGTATCCATCAACTGGATCTCTGTAATGCCAAGCTTCGGGTCACTAAGTCGGTACGAAGTATACAATTGTATCCATCAACTGGACCTCTGTAATGCCAAGCTTTGGGTTTCTCAATCGGTACGAAGTATACAATTGTACCCATCAACTGGACCTCTGTAATGCCAAGCTTTGGGTTTCTCAATCGGTACGGAGTATACAATTGTATCCATCAAATGGGCCTCTGTAATGCCAAGCTTCGGGTCACTAAGTCGGTACGAAGTATACAATTGTATCCATCAACTGGACCTCTGTAATGCCAAGCTTTGGGTTTCTCAATCGGTACGAAGTATACAATTGTACCCATCAACTGGACCTCTGTAATGCCAAGCTTCGGGTCACTAAGTCGGTACGAAGTATACAATTGTATCCATCAACTGGATCTCTGTAATGCCAAGCTTCGGGTCACTAAGTCGGTACGAAGTATACAATTGTATCCATCAACTGGACCTCTGTAATGCCAAGCTTTGGGTTTCTTAATCGGTACGGAGTATACAATTGTATCCATCAAATGGACCTCTGTAATGCCAAGCTTCGGGTCACTAAGTCGGTACGGAGTATACAATTGTATCCATCAAATGGACCTCTGTAATGCCAAGCTTCGGGTCACTAAGTCGGTACGAAGTATACAATTGTATCCATCAACTGGACTTCTGTAATGCCAAGCTTCGGGTCACTAAGTCGGTACAGAGTATACAATTGTATCCATCAACTGTATCTCTGTAATGCCAAACTTTGGGTTTCTCTGTCGGTACGAAGTATACAATTGTATCCATCAACTGGATCTCTGTAATGCCAAGCTTTGGGTTTCTCTGTCGGTACGAAGTATACAATTGTATCCATCAACTGGATCTCTGTAATGCCAAGCTTCGGGTCACTAAGTCGGTACGAAGTATACAATTGTATCCATCAACTGGACTTCTGTAATGCCAAGCTTCGGGTCACTAAGTCGGTACAAAGTATACAATTGTATCCATCAACTGGATCTCTGTAATGCCAAGCTTCGGGTCACTAAGTCGGTACGAAGTATACAATTGTATCCATCAACTGGACCTCTGTAATGCCAAGCTTTGGGTTTCTCAATCGGTACGAAGTATACAATTGTACCCATCAACTGGACCTCTGTAATGCCAAGCTTCGGGTCACTAAGTCGGTACGAAGTATACAATTGTATCCATCAACTGGACCTCTGTAATGCCAAGCTTTGGGTTTCTCAATCGGTACGAAGTATACAATTGTACCCATCAACTGGACCTCTGTAATGCCAAGCTTTGGGTTTCTCAATCGGTACGGAGTATACAATTGTATCCATCAAATGGACCTCTGTAATGCCAAGCTTCGGGTCACTAAGTCGGTACGAAGTATACAATTGTATCCATCAACTGGACCTCTGTAATGCCAAGCTTTGGGTTTCTCAATCGGTACGAAGTATACAATTGTACCCATCAACTGGACCTCTGTAATGCCAAGCTTCGGGTCACTAAGTCGGTACGAAGTATACAATTGTATCCATCAACTGGATCTCTGTAATGCCAAGCTTCGGGTCACTAAGTCGGTACGAAGTATACAATTGTATCCATCAACTGGACCTCTGTAATGCCAAGCTTTGGGTTTCTTAATCGGTACGGAGTATACAATTGTATCCATCAACTGTATCTCTGTAATGCCAAACTTTGGGTTTCTCTGTCGGTACGAAGTATACAATTGTATCCATCAACTGGATCTCTGTAATGCCAAGCTTTGGGTTTCTCTGTCGGTACGAAGTATACAATTGTATCCATCAACTGGATCTCTGTAATGCCAAGCTTCGGGTCACTAAGTCGGTACGAAGTATACAATTGTATCCATCAACTGGACTTCTGTAATGCCAAGCTTCGGGTCACTAAGTCGGTACAAAGTATACAATTGTATCCATCAACTGGATCTCTGTAATGCCAAGCTTCGGGTCACTAAGTCGGTACGAAGTATACAATTGTATCCATCAACTGGACCTCTGTAATGCCAAGCTTTGGGTTTCTCAATCGGTACGAAGTATACAATTGTACCCATCAACTGGACCTCTGTAATGCCAAGCTTCGGGTCACTAAGTCGGTACGAAGTATACAATTGTATCCATCAACTGGACCTCTGTAATGCCAAGCTTTGGGTTTCTCAATCGGTACGAAGTATACAATTGTACCCATCAACTGGACCTCTGTAATGCCAAGCTTTGGGTTTCTCAATCGGTACGGAGTATACAATTGTATCCATCAAATGGACTTCTGTAATGCCAAGCTTCGGGTCACTAAGTCGGTACGGAGTATACAATTGTATCCATCAACTGGATCTCTGTAATGCCAAACTTTGGGTTTCTCTGTCGGTACGAAGTATACAATTGTATCCATCAACTGGACCTCTGTAATGCCAAGCTTTGGGTTTCTTAATCGGTACGGAGTATACAATTGTATCCATCAAATGGACCTCTGTAATGCCAAGCTTCGGGTCACTAAGTCGGTACGAAGTATACAATTGTATCCATCAACTGGACCTCTGTAATGCCAAGCTTTGGGTTTCTCAATCGGTACGAAGTATACAATTGTACCCATCAACTGGACCTCTGTAATGCCAAGCTTCGGGTCACTAAGTCGGTACGAAGTATACAATTGTATCCATCAACTGGATCTCTGTAATGCCAAGCTTCGGGTCACTAAGTCGGTACGAAGTATACAATTGTATCCATCAACTGGACCTCTGTAATGCCAAGCTTCGGGTCACTAAGTCGGTACGAAGTATACAATTGTATCCATCTACTGGATCTCTGTAATGCCAAGCTTCGGGTCACTAAGTCGGTACGGAGTATACAATTGTATCCATCAAATGGACCTCTGTAATGCCAAGCTTCGGGTCACTAAGTCGGTACGAAGTATACAATTGTATCCATCAACTGGACTTCTGTAATGCCAAGCTTCGGGTCACTAAGTCGGTACGGAGTATACAATTGTATCCATCAACTGGATCTCTGTAATGCCAAACTTTGGGTTTCTCTGTCGGTACGAAGTATACAATTGTATCCATCAACTGGATCTCTGTAATGCCAAGCTTTGGGTTTCTCTGTCGGTACGAAGTATACAATTGTATCCATCAACTGGATCTCTGTAATGCCAAGCTTCGGGTCACTAAGTCGGTACGAAGTATACAATTGTATCCATCAACTGGACTTCTGTAATGCCAAGCTTCGGGTCACTAAGTCGGTACGGAGTATACAATTGTATCCATCAACTGGATCTCTGTAATGCCAAACTTTGGGTTTCTCTGTCGGTACGAAGTATACAATTGTACCCATCAACTGGACCTCTGTAATGCCAAGCTTCGGGTCACTAAGTCGGTACAAAGTATACAATTGTATCCATCAACTGGATCTCTGTAATGCCAAGCTTCGGGTCACTAAGTCGGTACGAAGTATACAATTGTATCCATCAACTGGACCTCTGTAATGCCAAGCTTTGGGTTTCTCAATCGGTACGAAGTATACAATTGTACCCATCAACTGGACCTCTGTAATGCCAAGCTTTGGGTTTCTCAATCGGTACGGAGTATACAATTGTATCCATCAAATGGGCCTCTGTAATGCCAAGCTTCGGGTCACTAAGTCGGTACGAAGTATACAATTGTATCCATCAACTGGACCTCTGTAATGCCAAGCTTTGGGTTTCTCAATCGGTACGAAGTATACAATTGTACCCATCAACTGGACCTCTGTAATGCCAAGCTTCGGGTCACTAAGTCGGTACGAAGTATACAATTGTATCCATCAACTGGATCTCTGTAATGCCAAGCTTCGGGTCACTAAGTCGGTACGAAGTATACAATTGTATCCATCAACTGGACCTCTGTAATGCCAAGCTTTGGGTTTCTTAATCGGTACGGAGTATACAATTGTAACCATCAAATGGACCTCTGTAATGCCAAGCTTCGGGTCACTAAGTCGGTACGGAGTATACAATTGTATCCATCAATTGGACCTCTGTAATGCCAAGCTTCGGGTCACTAAGTCGGTACGAAGTATACAATTGTATCCATCAACTGGACTTCTGTAATGCCAAGCTTCGGGTCACTAAGTCGGTACAGAGTATACAATTGTATCCATCAACTGGATCTCTGTAATGCCAAACTTTGGGTTTCTCTGTCGGTACGAAGTATACAATTGTATCCATCAACTGGATCTCTGTAATGCCAAGCTTTGGGTTTCTCTGTCGGTACGAAGTATACAATTGTATCCATCAACTGGATCTCTGTAATGCCAAGCTTCGGGTCACTAAGTCGGTACGAAGTATACAATTGTATCCATCAACTGGACTTCTGTAATGCCAAGCTTCGGGTCACTAAGTCGGTACGGAGTATACAATTGTATCCATCAACTGGATCTCTGTAATGCCAAACTTTGGGTTTCTCTGTCGGTACGAAGTATACAATTGTACCCATCAACTGGACCTCTGTAATGCCAAGCTTCGGGTCACTAAGTCGGTACAAAGTATACAATTGTATCCATCAACTGGATCTCTGTAATGCCAAGCTTCGGGTCACTAAGTCGGTACGAAGTATACAATTGTATCCATCAACTGGACCTCTGTAATGCCAAGCTTTGGGTTTCTCAATCGGTACGAAGTATACAATTGTACCCATCAACTGGACCTCTGTAATGCCAAGCTTTGGGTTTCTCAATCGGTACGGAGTATACAATTGTATCCATCAAATGGACCTCTGTAATGCCAAGCTTCGGGTCACTAAGTCGGTACGAAGTATACAATTGTATCCATCAACTGGACCTCTGTAATGCCAAGCTTTGGGTTTCTCAATCGGTACGAAGTATACAATTGTACCCATCAACTGGACCTCTGTAATGCCAAGCTTCGGGTCACTAAGTCGGTACGAAGTATACAATTGTATCCATCAACTGGATCTCTGTAATGCCAAGCTTCGGGTCACTAAGTCGGTACGAAGTATACAATTGTATCCATCAACTGGACCTCTGTAATGCCAAGCTTTGGGTTTCTTAATCGGTACGGAGTATACAATTGTATCCATCAAATGGACCTCTGTAATGCCAAGCTTCGGGTCACTAAGTCGGTACGGAGTATACAATTGTATCCATCAACTGGATCTCTGTAATGCCAAGCTTCGGGTCACTAAGTCGGTACGAAGTATACAATTGTATCCATCAACTGGACCTCTGTAATGCCAAGCTTTGGGTTTCTCAATCGGTACGAAGTATACAATTGTACCCATCAACTGGACCTCTGTAATGCCAAGCTTTGGGTTTCTCAATCGGTACGGAGTATACAATTGTATCCATCAAATGGGCCTCTGTAATGCCAAGCTTCGGGTCACTAAGTCGGTACGAAGTATACAATTGTATCCATCAACTGGACCTCTGTAATGCCAAGCTTTGGGTTTCTCAATCGGTACGAAGTATACAATTGTACCCATCAACTGGACCTCTGTAATGCCAAGCTTCGGGTCACTAAGTCGGTACGAAGTATACAATTGTATCCATCAACTGGATCTCTGTAATGCCAAGCTTCGGGTCACTAAGTCGGTACGAAGTATACAATTGTATCCATCAACTGGACCTCTGTAATGCCAAGCTTTGGGTTTCTTAATCGGTACGGAGTATACAATTGTATCCATCAAATGGACCTCTGTAATGCCAAGCTTCGGGTCACTAAGTCGGTACGGAGTATACAATTGTATCCATCAACTGGATCTCTGTAATGCCAAGCTTCGGGTCACTAAGTCGGTACGAAGTATACAATTGTATCCATCAACTGGACCTCTGTAATGCCAAGCTTTGGGTTTCTCAATCGGTACGAAGTATACAATTGTACCCATCAACTGGACCTCTGTAATGCCAAGCTTTGGGTTTCTCAATCGGTACGGAGTATACAATTGTATCCATCAAATGGGCCTCTGTAATGCCAAGCTTCGGGTCACTAAGTCGGTACGAAGTATACAATTGTATCCATCAACTGGACCTCTGTAATGCCAAGCTTTGGGTTTCTCAATCGGTACGAAGTATACAATTGTACCCATCAACTGGACCTCTGTAATGCCAAGCTTCGGGTCACTAAGTCGGTACGAAGTATACAATTGTATCCATCAACTGGATCTCTGTAATGCCAAGCTTCGGGTCACTAAGTCGGTACGAAGTATACAATTGTATCCATCAACTGGACCTCTGTAATGCCAAGCTTTGGGTTTCTTAATCGGTACGGAGTATACAATTGTAACCATCAAATGGACCTCTGTAATGCCAAGCTTCGGGTCACTAAGTCGGTACGGAGTATACAATTGTATCCATCAAATGGACCTCTGTAATGCCAAGCTTCGGGTCACTAAGTCGGTACGAAGTATACAATTGTATCCATCAACTGGACTTCTGTAATGCCAAGCTTCGGGTCACTAAGTCGGTACAGAGTATACAATTGTATCCATCAACTGGATCTCTGTAATGCCAAACTTTGGGTTTCTCTGTCGGTACGAAGTATACAATTGTATCCATCAACTGGATCTCTGTAATGCCAAGCTTTGGGTTTCTCTGTCGGTACGAAGTATACAATTGTATCCATCAACTGGATCTCTGTAATGCCAAGCTTCGGGTCACTAAGTCGGTACGAAGTATACAATTGTATCCATCAACTGGACTTCTGTAATGCCAAGCTTCGGGTCACTAAGTCGGTACGGAGTATACAATTGTATCCATCAACTGGATCTCTGTAATGCCAAACTTTGGGTTTCTCTGTCGGTACGAAGTATACAATTGTACCCATCAACTGGACCTCTGTAATGCCAAGCTTCGGGTCACTAAGTCGGTACAAAGTATACAATTGTATCCATCAACTGGATCTCTGTAATGCCAAGCTTCGGGTCACTAAGTCGGTACGAAGTATACAATTGTATCCATCAACTGGACCTCTGTAATGCCAAGCTTTGGGTTTCTCAATCGGTACGAAGTATACAATTGTACCCATCAACTGGACCTCTGTAATGCCAAGCTTTGGGTTTCTCAATCGGTACGGAGTATACAATTGTATCCATCAAATGGACCTCTGTAATGCCAAGCTTCGGGTCACTAAGTCGGTACGAAGTATACAATTGTATCCATCAACTGGACCTCTGTAATGCCAAGCTTTGGGTTTCTCAATCGGTACGAAGTATACAATTGTACCCATCAACTGGACCTCTGTAATGCCAAGCTTCGGGTCACTAAGTCGGTACGAAGTATACAATTGTATCCATCAACTGGATCTCTGTAATGCCAAGCTTCGGGTCACTAAGTCGGTACGAAGTATACAATTGTATCCATCAACTGGACCTCTGTAATGCCAAGCTTTGGGTTTCTTAATCGGTACGGAGTATACAATTGTATCCATCAAATGGACCTCTGTAATGCCAAGCTTCGGGTCACTAAGTCGGTACGGAGTATACAATTGTATCCATCAAATGGACCTCTGTAATGCCAAGCTTCGGGTCACTAAGTCGGTACGAAGTATACAATTGTATCCATCAACTGGACTTCTGTAATGCCAAGCTTCGGGTCACTAAGTCGGTACGGAGTATACAATTGTATCCATCAACTGGATCTCTGTAATGCCAAACTTTGGGTTTCTCTGTCGGTACGAAGTATACAATTGTATCCATCAACTGGATCTCTGTAATGCCAAGCTTTGGGTTTCTCTGTCGGTACGAAGTATACAATTGTATCCATCAACTGGATCTCTGTAATGCCAAGCTTCGGGTCACTAAGTCGGTACGAAGTATACAATTGTATCCATCAACTGGACTTCTGTAATGCCAAGCTTCGAGTCACTAAGTCGGTACGGAGTATACAATTGTATCCATCAACTGGATCTCTGTAATGCCAAACTTTGGGTTTCTCTGTCGGTACGAAGTATACAATTGTACCCATCAACTGGACCTCTGTAATGCCAAGCTTCGGGTCACTAAGTCGGTACAAAGTATACAATTGTATCCATCAACTGGATCTCTGTAATGCCAAGCTTCGGGTCACTAAGTCGGTACGAAGTATACAATTGTATCCATCAACTGGATCTCTGTAATGCCAAGCTTCGGGTCACTAAGTCGGTACGGAGTATACAATTGTATCCATCAACTGGATCTCTGTAATGCCAAACTTTGGGTTTCTCTGTCGGTACGAAGTATACAATTGTACCCATCAACTGGACCTCTGTAATGCCAAGCTTCGGGTCACTAAGTCGGTACGAAGTATACAATTGTATCCATCAACTGGACCTCTGTAATGTCAAGCTTCGGGTCACTAAGTCGGTACGAAGTATACAATTGTATCCATCAACTGGATCTCTGTAATGCCAAACTTTGGGTTTCTCTGTCGGTACGAAGTATACAATTGTACCCATCAACTGGACCTCTGTAATGCCAAGCTTCGGGTCACTAAGTCGGTACGAAGTATACAATTGTATCCATCAACTGGACCTCTGTAATGTCAAGCTTCGGGTCACTAAGTCGGTACGAAGTATACAATTGTATCCATCAACTGGACCTCTGTAATGCCAAGCTTCGGGTCACTAAGTCGGTACGGAGTATACAATTGTATCCATTAAATGGACCTCTGTAATGCCAAGCTTTGGCTCACTAAGTCGGTACGAAGTATACAATTG
Source organism: Troides aeacus (assembly GCA_033220335.2). Lineage (NCBI taxonomy): Eukaryota > Metazoa > Arthropoda > Insecta > Lepidoptera > Papilionidae > Troides > Troides aeacus. The sequence continues at coordinate 7,042,808 of CM067296.1, forward strand.
TATCCATCAACTGGATCTCTCTGGATCTTCTTAATACTGTTGTAATCAGTAACTTGCTCTGTACTTGGAATCGCTCTGCTTATCATCATTGCTCTGCTTATTATCATCAATGCTGATACTGCAACCCCTCAACCCTCCAACAATATTTAATTAATCTTTGATATCATTAAACTATCATCCCTTAATATTTCTTTGAACTTTAACAAATTTGTGATAAAAGCTGGTGTATATACACTGCAACGTTGGTCTTCACGTCTCATCATCGGCCCGCAGTCGACTGCTGGAAACGAGCTTCACGTATCACCTAGACCAGTCGTTGGCCCGTTCATCACCATTATCATCACCACTGCAGGCTTCCTCCACATCGATGCTGCTTCCCGCAGTCATCACCAGATCGTCGGACCAGCTGCTGGTGAGCCCGCCGACCACGTCTGCCGTCCATCTCACCTGTACGATATTGTCCTCCGCCATCTTGATCCTCTCCGGCGCGTTCCTCCCCATCCAGAAGTAGAGCTCCTCGCCCGTGTCCAGGATGTAAACACCATCATCGGACAGATCCTGGGAAAGTGGCAGTGGTTTATATTTAAATACGAGACAAAGGTCACATCGAAATGGTGAGGATCAGTGATTTTTGTTCCAACCTTCACCTGATAGTAAGTGATACGCACACTCATAGCAACGTGTCGCTAATTAGGATGGTATACACTACACCACATTGCGCCCGTCGCCTGAGACATGACACGTTTTTTTTTAATTTCTGGAGTAGCCATCGCACCAGTGGAACTATGACCTGATGGTAACCTCTGTCCGTAACAGTAAAGAACTGGTCACCCTTACTCCAAATTCTACGTCCTTTGAGCCGGACTAATGGGGCGTGGCTTTGGTACGAAATAAGTTAATATTAGTATCATCATCATCAGCTGATGGATGTCCACAGTCCATAGGCTACCTCCAAAGATACCCATATCATCAGACAGGGATCCACAGAGAACTCACTGGCCTAATCCGGTTTGGTGTGAGCCAGATCCTCGGCTGTTGATTAACAGGGTATACCACTACCAATATCAGTTTCACTACTCCAAAATCACCTGCTGAGTGAAGTCTGGTGGTAGATCCTCGAAGCGTATCCTGCCGGTGACGCTGACGGATGCGGCGGTGAGGGTGCACGGTGTTGTGACGCGGCGGTTCACCATCTTCCTCCAGCCTGACGCATCCTCCTTCTCCTCTGGTGCACCACCTATGAGAAGGAGGAATCACCATTGAACTTCAACCAGGGCACTCCTGCTGTCCTTGTCCCCCTCTTCCTCAACGCTCATCACAGCTGATACAGAGCTGTGGAGGTCACTCACCCAAATGCTCCCAGAAGTCACCATCATCAGTCCCTTGCTCCAAGACAACTGCTTCTTTTTCGTCGCTGAAGATCTTGGACACGAAGGTCATCGCAGCCTCCTGCTCCTTTTCATCGGATTCCTTTTAACGGTAAAGACATCGGTTATGTCTGATAACTGATTACCACACAAGTCCTTTGAGCCGGATCATCAGCTCTCGGGCCTGCGAGCTCTCACCAGCTACAGGTCCTACAAGATAGATCACTAGTTATCTAGCTACAGGTTCGGGATCACCAGCTTACAGGTCTTTCCAGATGGATCGCCAGCTGGAAAGTCCTCTGAGCCGGATCATCAGCTGTCGGGCCTGTGAGCTCTCACCACCTACAGGTTCTACAAGATGGATCACTAGCTACAGGTCCCTCGAGCTAGATCACTAGTTGCTTAGCTACAGGTACGGGATCACCAGATTAGGTCCTTCGAGCCGGATAACTAGCTGCAGGTCTCCCAAGCTAAGGCGTCAGCCGCGATGCAAGCGAGACTGAGAGCGCTGATGCGATACCGCCGGCTGCAGATGGATGATGGCTCTTGGAGCATGGATGATTAGGACCTGTTCCACCAGCCCACGACCTGGACTCTTCACAATACCTTTCCCCTCCACACGTAGATGACGTCGGGAGTTTCTAGAACGAAGACATCGTCATCTTCTATCACATCAGCTGACTCCGGAACCTGGACTGCTCTCATGTCAGCGCCGGGTTCAGTGCCCTCCACCTGGAATTATTTTACGAGTACCGACGGAGGTCTCCAGTTCGACTCCCGCTCCACATGCAGGACCGCCTAGGCAGATACGTATACCCCAGGGTCGTATGCTCCGGATTGAAGGGCGTTGTAACGAGACTCCACATCTTGAAGCGACGATCGTGACGCGGCGCAGCTTAAACATACTAGGTAGCGTTCTCATCATCACTATCAACATCATCGTAATCATCATCGCTGTAGTCATCGTCATCATTATTATCATCACTATCGTCGCCCTCACTACTATAAATTTCATCTTCATCATCACTACCATCATCATCTACATCATCATCATCACTATCGTCGTCCTCACTACTATAAATTTCATCTTCATCATCGCTATCATCATCATCGACATCATCATCATCACTATCGTCGTCCTCACTACTATAAATTTCATCTTCATCATCACTATCATCATCATTATTGTCAGCCTCACCTCTATTATCATCATTGTCTTTATCATTACCATTATCCTCATCACTAATCTTCATCATCATCATCGTGTTCTCCGCGCTCGTATCCTCACCATCGTCTTCATTCACTCACCACCAGCACCGCTTGGTATCAGCTCCACTTACCCTGAACAGGCGTATACCGTCCTCCTCGTAGGAATCCTTGTGGTTCCTCGGCTTGTACTCATCAGCCCTGGTTCCGTACAGCACGGCCAGGTTCCCTGCAGGGTTGCCACATAAAATAAACCGCTCCACCATTTTGTTTTAACGTCTCACAGATTAAATACAATCGCATGTAATCCACGTGTTTACATTCAGCTTCGTTAAGCCCACTGCTGGGAGTCGAGGAGCCATTGCCCACCTTTGAATATGGTCAAGAAGTGCTTCGGCTCCTTCCCCTGTGGGACCTTCACCAGCGTCACGTTGGCGTCGACGTCCTGATAGATCTGCGAAGCCATCTCCATACCGGCTCGCTTATCAGCAACCTCAGCATCAGCACCCTACAAGCATAGTTGCAGCCGACGTTACTGTGATCCGATTTGAAGGGCGCTGTAGTTAGTGAAGGACTTGGACGGCCTGATGACACTCTGGGAATTAAACTACTCATAAATGTGCCCACTGCTGGGACTCTTACTCACACACGTGAAGGGTCAAGACTGTACTTGTCAAGTCCAACAACGCCATTCGTGGAGACGTGATTAGGAGACTTGCGAACGTCCCCAGTCCCAGCTGTGGGAATAATGTGGGCTGTATACTAACCATCCAGACGTACACCACGTAAGCGTCTTCACCATTATCATCGCTGTATTGGTATTTCACCACGTACACGTCGCTCTGATACAGAATCGGATTCTCCACCATCACCTCCGTAACGTCATCTTCATCACCAGATGATATACTGTGGAGGTTAAAATGACTATTTAATAATAGTAAAACATCATCATCATCATCATCAACATCGTCAAAATCCTCATCATCGTCATTAGCATCGTCTTCATCATCAACGTCGTCACAATCCTCATCATCATCATTAGCATCGTCTTCATCATCAACATCGTCACAATCCTCATCATCATTAGCATCGTCTTCATCATCAACATCGTCAAAATCCTCATCATCATTAGCATCGTCTTCATCATCAACGTCGTCACAATCCTCATCATCATTAGCATCGTCTTCATCATCAACATCGTCACAATCCTCATCATCATTAGCATCGTCTTCATCATCAACGTTGTCACAATCCTCGTCATCATCATTAGCATCGTCTTCATCATCAACGTCGTCACAATCCTCGTCGTCATCATTAGCATCATCATCATCAACGTCGTCACAATCCTCATCATCATCATTAGCACCGTCTTCATCATCAACGTCGTCAAAATCCTCTTCATCATCATTAGCATCGTCTTCATCATCAACGTCGTCACAATCCTCAACATTATTAGCATCGTCTTCATAATCAACGTCGTCACAATCCTCATCATCATTAGCGTCGTCTTCATCATCAACATCGTAACAATCCTCGTCATAATCATTAGCATCGTCTTCTTCATCAACGTCGTCAAAATCCTCATCATCAGTAGCATCGTCTTCATCATCAACGTCGTCACAATCCTCATCATCATTAGCATCGTCTTCATCATCAACGTCGTCACAATCCTCATCATCATTAGCATCGTCTTCATAATCAACGTCGTCACAATCCTCATCATCATTAGCATCGTCTTCATCATCAACATCGTCAAAATCCTCATCATCATTAGCATCGTCTTCATCATCAACGTCGTCACAATCCTCATCATCATTAGCATCGTCTTCATCATCAACGTCGTCACAATCCTCATCATCATTAGCATCGTCTTCATAATCAACGTCGTCACAATCCTCATCATCATTAGCATCGTCTTCATAATCAACGTCGTCACAATCCTCATCATCATTAGCATCGTCTTCATCATCAACATCGTCAAAATCCTCATCATCATTAGCATCGTCTTCTTCATCAACGTCGTCACAATCCTCATCATCATCAGCATTAACAACGCCATCGTCGTTGTCACCATCGTCATAACCATCAGCATCGTATTCACAGTCATGAACATCGTCGTCATCACCACCATCTTCATCAGTTACCATCACGCACCCCACGCTCACTTACCGGATGACGGTGCAGCTTCCGTCCCCGGAGTCCGGCATGTAGCCCCTGGCTGCGGCGCTCTTGCCGATCTTCTTGGCGGCTGCACCGGCTTCCTCCGCGTCGCCGGAGAAGTAGCCAGCGTCTGGGGATCAAAGGTCATCGGGTACTTCAGGAACGGCTGAACCGATTCCGGTGACTGTCACCAGCTTCCGGTTGACGGTAGTGACTACACTTACTGGTGGTAAGTAGCTATCGCCTCTGTCATGGTAGTTCCGCCGGTTCATCCGGTTCGAAGGTCGCTGTGATCAGTGTTACTGGAGTAACGAGGCAATACGAGTGATAGCCCGTCTCCTAGATTGACTGATTAAAAAAAAAGTATTAGGGAGGGAAATGGGGGGGAGAGTCTGCTTAATGAAGGAAGGTACCAGGTTCGATTCCGGATGAGACTGATGAGTTGTTCCTCAGCGAGTCAGTGGGACTTTAAGCTGATGGTTAGTGATACCCGCACGTAATGATATACAGCTAATTACCATGGTATACACTATACAGCATCGCGCTATCCGGCTTAGCCGTATAACGTTGGGTTTCGTTACTACAGTAATACCACTAGCTACAGCGCCCTTCAAACCGGATCACAGCAATGTCCGCACAGTGCTGCGTGCCGGCTGCAACAGGCGCTGCGGCGGTACCTAGACGGTCTGCGGCGACAGAGACACTACCGCCAGTGATAGCTACAGCGCCCTTCAAACCGGATCACAGCAATGTCCGCACAGCACCGCGTGCCGGCTGCAACAGGCGCTGCGGCGGTACCTAGACGGTCTGCGGCGACAGAGACACTACCGCCAGTGATAGCTACAGCGCCCTTCAAACCGGATCACAGCAATGTCAGCACAGTGCTGTGTGTCGGCTGCAACAGGCGCTGCGGCGGTACCTAGACGGTCTGCGGCGACAGAGACACTACCGCCAGTGATAGCTACAGCATCCTTCAAACCGGATCACAGTTATGCTTGCAAAACACAGTCCCCCGTCGGAAATGGGAGCTGTGATGGTATACAAACGGCTGTATATATGGAGACAGCGACTTTTTAATTCGGTCGTGTAATAATAATAAAAAAAAAAAAAGAATCCCACCTATCTCGGAGACCAGACTCCTGACTGATGAGGAGCAGACCGTGTCCCAGTTGTGGAAGTACTGCTTGAACGTGCTGCTCTCGTTGCCCTCCGCCACCCTGGTCACGTGCACCTGAAGCCGAGAAACAAAACGTATACGAGTGTCGTCACCTCATCAGCTGCAGCGCCCTTCAAACCGGAACAGGATAACTTCTCACATTACTGCATAATGATATGAGAACAAAAGGTAATCTATTTTTCTATCATCATCACCGTCAGCCGGTAGATGCCCACCGCTGGGCATAGGCTTCTCCCCCACCTCATTCACATACATCATGCTTTAAGGTGGTATTCTCCTCTCTCTTTCCAAGTTTGTCCGGCTTGAAGGACTACGTTAACATCCACAACTCACCCAAGACGGGTAGCCTTTCATGTCCAGGTACTTCTGGGCGATCTCGTTGTAGTTCTTCTTCAACTCTATATCCACCTCCTTCCCGAGCCACAGGTACACCCCTGAACAGGGGCTGTCCAGGATGTACAGCTCCTGGAATTGAGAAGGTGGTAATCGACACCACAGAGACAAGAGGCAGTGAAAGTCAAATGAAGAAGTTCCCAGAACCTCTTCGAATTGGAGCAGAATGTGATGAAGATATGCAGTTCTTCATCAAGTTCATAAGGATAGAAGATAACAGAAGGATGAGGGAAAGAGATGATAGAGAGCTATCGTCTCCCAGCAATGGACAAAGAGTCAAAATCGACTAAATCTACTGCTCTGGTCACCACCACCACCACCACATTTACCATCAAGCAGCGGCGATCATAACGTAGCGCGGCACGCAATACGCGGTGGTGTAAACATCCGAACTAGCAAGATATGAAGATAGGAAGAGAGTCATTTACTTACAGCGGACGAGAGGTGCCTCTGCTTATAGGGCTTGCTCAGGGAGACCAGCTCCAACTCCTCGCCGGCCAGCACGCGGTAAAGGTACACAGCGGTGGGGTCCTCTCTGCTGTATGTCTGAAACGTATGGACGTTGAGCGCACACAGCCGGCTGGAATGAAATTTTGGAAACGGAGAGCGGAGAGCGGAGAGCGGGCAGCGGACAGCGGACAGCGGACAGCGGAGAGCGGACAGCGGAGAGCGGACAGCGGAGAGCGGACAGCGGAGAGCGGAGAGCGGACAGCGGAGAGCGGACAGCGGAGAGCGGACAGCGGAGAGCGGACAGCGGAGAGCGGACAGCGGAGAGCGGACAGCGGAGAGCGGAGAGCGGACAGCGGACAGCGGACAGCGGAGAGCGGACAGCGGAGAGCGGACAGCGGACAGCGGACAGCGGAGAGCGGAGAGCGGAGAGCGGAGAGCGGACAGCGGACAGCGGACAGCGGAGAGCGGACAGCGGAGAGCGGACAGCGGAGAGCGGACAGCGGAGAGCGGACAGCGGAGAGCGGACAGCGGAGAGCGGACAGCGGAGAGCGAACAGCGGACAGCGGAGAGCGGACAGCGGAGAGCGGAGAGCGGACAGCGGAGAGCGGAGAGCGGAGAGCGGACAGCGGAGAGCGGAGAGCGGAGAGCGGACAGCGGAGAGCGGACAGCGGACAGCGGACAGCGGACAGCGGACAGCGGACAGCGGAGAACGGAGAATAATGAAAAAGGAATCGGACATTAACAAAAGTCACAAAGCCTTCATATTCTTACTTGGGACGACTCCTCCTCCATCAGCTCCTCCATCGAACCGGATCCGAGCGCTTCGAAGAACATCGCCACGTCGTCATCAGATGAGAAGTCATCTGCGGAAGGAAGTCACTACATGACCAACGTCACGCGATGAAGGTCATAGAATGATGTTATCTTTAAGTCGACTATTACGACATTCTCCTAAGTCGTCTCCCACGCGTGGGAACATTATATAATCACCTATTATTTCAATTGTAGCTCTGCCGTTGTGGTAATCGTCTCTCAGCGTGTTGGCGACGCTGATTATCTTTCTCCTCTGAGTCGCCTTCGCGCCTTCCGGCATCAGCACGAAGATGTCGTGGTCCACCTCCAGGATGAAGCAGTGGTCCCTCGTCAGCGACGTGGAGTCCGCCGGCACCTGGTTCAAAATAATCTTTAGGGATCAGCTCACTGGCGCTGGAGATGACCAGTCCGGGCGTGTACTTCACCTCCTCAATCCTCATGTTCTCACATCCAGACAGCTTCAGGAGTCTCTTCTCAGCGCCGGCGTTGGTTTCCACCTCGTTGAAGCCGGAATCATTTCCTCCTTCCAAATATCGTATCGCTGCGACATGAATTTAGTGTAAACAGTATAAAAAAAAAAACACTACATTTCATTTAATTATTAGTTCGTATTTATATTAAAAAAAAAAAAAACGAAAACATTTGTTTTTAATATAAATAAAAAAATAAATAATTACTCTTCCTTACATAACAACAAACAAACAAAATTAATTTCTTCTCGCGCAAGCTTCTGGCGTCCATTTTAAATTATGACAGACGGATCGCGCTCCGGTTTACGTAAAAATAAAATTTTTATATGTCGCAGATAAAATTTAAAATAATTAATTTAACAACACAACGTTGGCAACATTGAAAATAATATTATAAATATATATTAATGCTGTTTTACCATTTAGTATATTTTTTCTCTTTATTTCATTGCTGATGATGACGTCACTATACTACCTAGTATATTCATACATAGTATGTGGTATCTATACCTACTCTACAATCTACTGTCTCCAGATTTTTCTCTAATATATATATATTCTTTTTTAAATGTGTGGTTAAATATGCGTATGATATTAATTATAACTAGTACGTGGTAAGCTGTAGCAGTTTGTTGTTATTCAAGCAAGTGACGAAAGGAACGTGACCACGTGATTGTAAGTGATACGCCGCGTAATAATATACCGTTAGTAGTAGGAATCAGTCGCACGTCGACGGTTTCCGGTAATGGAGACCTACCAACTAGTATAATGGTTATTCCATTAGTAAGAGTAGTCTTCGATGGTAAGGCTATTCTAGAATACTCCTCTTATCTTCTCTTCTGTATAACACCACGTAATACCTGACCAGAAATGCTGTTGTCATCATTGTCGGGCTGAGCGTTAGCTACTCTTAAGGAACAGATGTATTTATTACTGTGGTAATAGTGAGTGTGATTTTAACCAGGTTGGAAGTAGCCGAGGAACTGGCTCGACTCGTGCCCCTGCACCTCGCGGTGGTGCACCGCCCTGCCGCCCAGCATGTCGTCGAGCGTGACCGTCCATATCGCCGCCGAACCCTTCTTATCCTGGCTTGTTTTACTGCCCAACCAGTAATGGGCGTCGTACGAAAGGCTCACCTCCCCAGTGCTCTGGTGGTGGCAAATATGTTAAACTTAAAATTTAATCCACTTCCCCGTGTATAGAAACGGTCGGATATGGGAAGCGCTGGACTGATTAGAGTGGAAATCTTGGGATGAAGTCTATGTCCAGTTGTGAGGATCTGTCAGTTGATTAAGACAATGATGCTTGCTTTAATCATAATAAATTAAAAATGTCATAAAACATAAATACAAGTTGTATTTTTTATTTAAAATCAGCGCCATCTATGTTTGTAATAACAGTTGTGTTTTACAAAATCAATAACAGATGGCGCTGAAAAATAAAATTTGTTGAAACTATTTTTTCTAAACTGTTATGTTTTGTGATCTTTATCATCATCAGCCGATAGACGTTCTATGCTGTGTACATAGGCCTCCTCTAACGATCCCCCACATCGATCGGTCCTACGGTTTTATCATCAATAGGGTGAATTTTAGAAACAGATACGAGAGAAATAAACATGAAGCGGTTAAAACATATTAAAAATAAATACTACTGACCTTTAGCACAATGTAAGAGTCTCCATTATAAAATTTTCCGTATAATCTCTTGTCGATAGCTACTGGCTCGAATTTCTGAAAAAAAAAAAAATCACACATTGTCTTATCATGAATAACATTATTGTTATCCGTAACTGATATAACGCAATAACAAAATTATATATAAACAACGCTATTTATAAACATAAACAATATTAATTTAATAAAAAATGTATTACAAACAATGAAGCGCAGTTTGTATTGCAGTTGAATTTTTTCGTCAAAAGATGGCGCAAAACAACAAATATTAATAATTCAAGAAAAATTCAATTATAATTATTTAGAAACCATATTAAGTTTAAATAAATAATTAATAAAAAAACAATGCACATTAAAAAATTGCAATATTATTTCATTGTCCACTGATGGGCAAAGGCATACAATACATTACATTAACACTGACACAACACAAATTTCGTTTGCCATAGTAATTAAAAAACAACTTACATCTATAGTCCAGACCTCGACTCCGGCCTCTTTACCGGCTTCTAGGAATGCTGGGTGCTCCATTTACTGAACGTGGAACTGCGCTGATCCGTACCGAAGGACGCCAGTGAGTTATGAACATCGAACAACTTACTATATAAAGGTGATTAGTGTAGATATCTTATCTGTATACGAGCGCGGTGATAACGTTATCGTTGATCGTTTGTTGAGTCATCCGCTTTGAGGAGCTGTAAACAGGTGACTCCATACATTACTATAGACAGCGTTAGGATGTATATACTGTATGCGTGTGTCTCTGTTGTTCCGAGCTGAGTTCCGGTTTGACGGACGCCGCGGCTAGTATAAATGCTGAGGTAGCTACATTCAACATATATCTATAGCGATGGGAAGAATATAGCGCAGGCTCATCACTCAATATCGAGTGATGGTCCGGCTCTTCTTGTCGTTGAATAGAAAAGGACAGTATTGTGTTAACATTACCATGATCCGGTTTGAAGGGCGTTGTAGCTAGTGTAGCTGCTGGGGTGACGATACTCAATAGCTCATGCCTCAGACGACGAGCGTAATATAGCGTAGTGTAAAACGACCTAACTAGCGCCTCTCTGTTATATCCGGACGTATCACTCAATATCAAGTGACCGTCTCACTCGCGCCATCGCTTGACTGTATTAAAAAAAGATATGTTAAAGAAAACATATATTTTATGATACAACGATGCCGGCGTGGTGGGATATTGCCCAAACCCTTTCAAATTGGGCTAAGCCTATGCCCAGCGTTGGACGTTGGCTGATGATGAATAAAAAAAAAATGTCTCTTTAACACCATAATAAAGTATGTTAATAATAAAAAAAAATATTATCTAAAAAACTCTGTTGACTTATGTCATTGGGGATAAGAGATTAAAAAAAAAAAACTATTCAAAAGTAATATATAATCTGTGACAAAATAAATTATATTTAAATAAACATTAAGATAATTTATTTAATTGTTATACAATATTGAATCTGTTTTAAATAAAACACAATTAATGTTATTAACAATGAAGTTAATTTGTTACGTCAATAGAAACTGTTGACGTACGTCACAAGATTAAAAAAAAACAGGGCAAAGGTTATATATAATCTGTTGACAAAATAGTATTTTAATTAATTCATATTAATAAAATTATAATGGTTTTTTTATAACGTAATAATTAATCAATTTAAATTATGAATATCAATAATTAATGCAATTTATTATCTAAATAAAAACTTCGCCGCCTTGTGTCTGCGGGAGGAGGGAGATTAAAAAAAAACGATTGAAAAGCAATATATAATCTGTTGACAGAGTATTATTTTAATTAAAATAACGTTAATAAAACATGGAAGTTCAATTTAATTGTATAATAATAATTAAAAAGTTAATTATGACGGTTTTTTTAACAAATTAGATAAAAGTTCTTTAGAATCGTAAACATGAGAGCGACGGCGCCTGACAGACGGTGTGCCGCTGACGTTGGCTTGAAGGTCTGGAAGGTTCGGGTATGAAATGGTTAGACTAGCATAAGAGAGAGAGAGAAAGAGGGTACAGAGAGAATGAGAGCGACAATCAGTATTATCATCCGATAATAAATTAAAGCTGTTTTCTCTGTGACATTTATGTGAAGTTCCCGCCAACCCGCATTGGGCTAACATCATCATTAACTTATAGAAGTCCACTGCTGGACATCAGGGCCATCGTTTGTACGGATTAATTTGAGGAGATTTGGGCCATTTTCCACCACGCTGGTCCAATTAGTCAGTGGGAGCCAGATGCTCGTCTGTCGATCAAAAGGCTGCAGCACGAGCTGGTGATGTTGGCTTGGATTCCGTGAGTTGCGGTGCGGGATATTGGGCCAACGTGGTGGTAAATGGCCCCTATACACATGAACTACAGACCATTGATGGTAGTGGGAAGGTTGACCGATGTGGGGAATCTTTGGGGAAAGCTTATGTCCAGCAGCGGACGTCAATGAGCTGATGATGATGATGAGAAATCTGAAGAGCTGTCATTCCCGAATTTGGTGAAGATCGTGTCCAACTACGGCCATCGATAGAAACGATGGTGAATATAGTGATGGTATCGGTGGTGGTAAGAACAGGCAGTTCCTTTGCTACCTGATGGCGGCTGCAAGTAGTCCAGGTTCGAACCTGACACCGCTGTTCACTCCCAGAAAGTGTGTAAAGCTCTCACCGCTCCACTAAGTCGGTTTTTGTCGCAGCTGATGACGTCCACTGAGGTCCTGAACCTCTCCACGTCGGCGCGATTGTTCGTGTCCGGCTGGAACTTGAACCTGGAGGAGAGGAGGAAACTACATTTGTATGACTCGACGGGTAATGTCCTGAAGATGTCCTGCTCCATAGTTGTCGTGGATATTTCCCAGATAATCCCAACAGTGGGAGAGCTTGGTAGTTTCCAGAAATGTTGGAGGAGGAGAGGATCAGTTGGAGAAGAGACCCATAAAGGTTACATACTCCTGCCGTGCTCTTCCAATAGGCTTCAGCTCGTCTCCTGTGGGCGTGGCACCGCTGGTGACCACGGTGCTGTCGGTGCGCTTGGACACCTCCCCGCTGTCAGCTTTGTAGTCTGTAAGAGTTTCGTTCAGAAGCAGTACATCTTTGGAGTCACTCCGCCACCGACTGAAGACCATTGGCTTCCTTCTCCATTTCTACCAGTACAGCGGTAGCTGTTCATTGGAGAAACATTTGTCCAGCAGTGGGAATGTATAGCTCGAAATTAGGAATGGTTATTGAATGATCAATTAATGAGAAACCAACGTCCCGTCGCGCCGCCGTCCGTGCGACAACTGGTGCAATTATTACACGGCTAAATTAAATAGTCGCATTGTTGTATACACTGGTAGCGCGACGCCGACGCGTACACCCGGCCGTGTAGTTCGGTGCGTTGTTCTGTCGAATGCGTAGTGTCCCCACTGGAGCATAATGAGGACGCGAGCGAGCGGCTTGTGCGGCCGGGTGTACCGCGCCGCGAGCGGATTTGATCTTTGGCTTCATAGCAATAGAGTACATATTGCGATGGGCGCGGCACAAGTGAACGAAGCGACGCCGACGCGTACACCCGGCCGCGTAGTTCGGTGCGTTGTTCTGTCGAATGCGTAGTGTCCCCACTGCAGCATAATGAGGACGCGAGCGAGCGGCTTGTGCGGCCGGGTGTACCGCGCCGCGAGCGGATTTGATCTTTAGCATCATAGCAATAGAGTACATATTGCGATGGGAGCGGTACAGGTGAACGAAGGGACGCCGACGCGTACACCCGGCCGCGTAGTGCGGCGCGTTTGTTCAATCGAATGCGTAGTGTACCCGCTGGAGCGCAGGGTTGATATTTACGAACCGCTAGTGCGGCTGGGTGTACCGCGCCGCGAGCGGATTTGATCTTTAGACTCATAGCAATAGAGTACATATTGCGATGGGCGCGCGACGCGGGTGGAAAGGGCGACGATGACGTCACGCCAACCAGCCGCACTACGTACCACCTTCAATCAACATCACCACCTGATCATACAGTTATTAAGTAGTACCAGCGGAATCCTTGTAAAGATCAGAGAGCTCCTTCTCGATCCTCGCCTCGTCGTCTTCTTGGATGCTTCTCGTCTGTTCTGTTTCTTTCATCTTTCGTCTCGTGTCCTTCGCCTGCATTTTAATAACATATAATAATTCAAATAACGAATGGCAACACTACAAACTCTACTAAGTGCAATGATACGGAGATTGGACTATACATGTACTAGATGTGTCAATTACAAAGATACAACAGTAGGAAGATACAATTATACAAAGATACAACAATAGGAAGATACGATTACACAAAGATACAACAGTAGTAAGATACATACACACACAGTGGTAACTTATACACTAGTAGAACTTTTTTTTTTTTTTTCTTAAAAATACCACACCCCCACACCACCATTCTAGGATGGTGGTGTGGGGGTGTGAAAGTAAAACTGACCGCGGTCGGCTTCGTCGACGTGGACAGCGTGGTGGTGACCGATTTGATATCCGATTCGTTCTCCGCGGATGGCTCTTCGTCTAATTCCGGCGGAAGTTCTAGAACGTGTATAAAATATTTATTTAAAAGACCCTTCAAACCGGATCACAGTAATATCCGCACAGTACTGTGTGGCATACTGCGCTGTGTATAATCGGAGAGGTGAGCACAAATCGGACGGGGCCATGTCCAGCAGTTCAAGTTGTTACTCCAGTAATATGGGACTTTACTGCTTTTTTGAATACTGCTTGTCAGTAAGAGTTGGTGTAGCTGACGGTAACTATCCAGACGGTGGAGTTACCACCACGTTGAAGTCGTACCTTTTATCGGCGCGTCCATTTCTATCACCTCCTGCCCCAGCGACTCGGTCAGCGCCCTCAGGCTGTTCACGGCTTCGCAGCAGAAGACCGGCAGGAAGTAGAAGATGACGAACCGGAGCATCAACATTATTAAAATAAATACTAGCAAATATGTTCCGTGACCATCTAGATTTTATATATTTATTTTATATTTTTTAAAGTCTTCATTAGAACCTTCACGAAGGTTTTATACATCCATCTCGAATGTTCTATAGACCCTTTGCGTGGGTTTCATAGAGCCGTCTCGAATGTTCTATAGAGCCTTTGCGTGGGTTTCATAGAGCCGTCTCGAATGTTCTATAGAGCCTTTGCGTGGGTTTCATAGAGCCGTCTCGAATGTTCTATAGAGCCTTTGCGTGGGTTTCATAGAGCCGTCTCGAATGTTCTATAGAGCCTTTGCGTGGGTTTCATAGAGCCGTCTCGAATGTTCTATAGAGCCTTTGCGTGGGTTTCATAGAGCCGTCTCGAATGTTCTATAGAGCCTTTGCGTGGGTTTCATAGAGCCGTCTCGAATGTTCTATAGACCCTTTGCGTGGGTTTCATAGAGCCGTCTCGAATGTTCTATAGAGCTTTTGCGTGGGTTTCATAGAGCCGTCTCGAATGTTCTATAGAGCCTTTGCGTGGGTTTCATAGAGCCGTCTCGAATGTTCTATAGAGCCTTTGCGTGGGTTTCATAGAGCCGTCTCGAATGTTCTATAGAGCCTTTGCGTGGGTTTCATAGAGCCGTCTCGAATGTTCTATAGAGCCTTTGCGTGGGTTTCATAGAGCCGTCTCGAATGTTCTATAGAGCCTTTGCGTGGGTTTCATAGAGCCGTCTCGAATGTTCTATAGAGCCTTTGCGTGGGTTTCATAGAGCCGTCTCGAATGTTCTATAGAGCCTTTGCGTGGGTTTCATAGAGCCGTCTCGAATGTTCTATAGAGCCTTTGCGTGGGTTTCATAGAGCCGTCTCGAATGTTCTATAGAGCCTTTGCGTGGGTTTCATAGAGCCGTCTCGAATGTTCTATAGAGCCTTTGCGTGGGTTTCATAGAGCCGTCTCGAATGTTCTATAGAGCCTTTGCGTGGGTTTCATAGAGCCGTCTCGAATGTTCTATAGAGCCTTTGCGTGGGTTTCATAGAGCCGTCTCGAATGTTCTATAGAGCCTTTGCGTGGGTTTCATAGAGCCGTCTCGAATGTTCTATAGAGCCTTTGCGTGGGTTTCATAGAGCCGTCTCGAATGTTCTATAGACCCTTTGCGTGGGTTTCATAGAGCCGTCACGAATGTTCTATAGAGCCTTTGCGTGGGTTTCATAGAGCCGTCTCGAATGTTCTATAGAGCCTTTGCGTGGGTTTCATAGAGCCGTCTCGAATGTTCTATAGAGCCTTTGCGTGGGTTTCATAGAGCCGTCTCGAATGTTCTATAGAGCCTTTGCGTGGGTTTCATAGAGCCGTCTCGAATGTTCTATAGAGCCTTTGCGTGGGTTTCATAGAGCCGTCTCGAATGTTCTATAGAGCCTTTGCGTGGGTTTCATAGAGCCGTCACGAATGTTCTATAGAGCCTTTGCGTGGGTTTCATAGAGCCGTCTCGAATGTTCTATAGAGCCTTTGCGTGGGTTTCATAGAGCCGTCTCGAATGTTCTATAGAGCCTTTGCGTGGGTTTCATAGAGCCGTCTCGAATGTTCTATAGAGCCTTTGCGTGGGTTTCATAGAGCCGTCACGAATGTTCTATAGAGCCTTTGCGTGGGTTTCATAGAGCCGTCTCGAATGTTCTATAGAGCCTTTGCGTGGGTTTCATAGAGCCGTCTCGAATGTTCTATAGAGCCTTTGCGTGGGTTTCATAGAGCCGTCTCGAATGTTCTATAGACCCTTTGCGTGGGTTTCATAGAGCCGTCACGAATGTTCTATAGAGCCTTTGCGTGGGTTTCATAGAGCCGTCTCGAATGTTCTATAGAGCCTTTGCGTGGGTTTCATAGAGCCGTCACGAATGTTCTATAGAGCCTTTGCGTGGGTTTCATAGAGCCGTCTCGAATGTTCTATAGAGCCTTTGCGTGGGTTTCATAGAGCCGTCTCGAATGTTCTATAGAGCCTTTGCGTGGGTTTCATAGAGCCGTCTCGAATGTTCTATAGAGCCTTTGCGTGGGTTTCATAGAGCCGTCTCGAATGTTCTATAGAGCCTTTGCGTGGGTTTCATAGAGCCGTCTCGAATGTTCTATAGAGCCTTTGCGTGGGTTTCATAGAGCCGTCTCGAATGTTCTATAGAGCCTTTGCGTGGGTTTCATAGAGCCGTCACGAATGTTCTATAGAGCCTTTGCGTGGGTTTCATAGAGCCGTCTCGAATGTTCTATAGAGCCTTTGCGTGGGTTTCATAGAGCCGTCTCGAATGTTCTATAGAGCCTTTGCGTGGGTTTCATAGAGCCGTCTCGAATGTTCTATAGAGCCTTTGCGTGGGTTTCATAGAGCCGTCTCGAATGTTCTATAGAGCCTTTGCGTGGGTTTCATAGAGCCGTCTCGAATGTTCTATAGAGCCTTTGCGTGGGTTTCATAGAGCCGTCTCGAATGTTCTATAGAGCCTTTGCGTGGGTTTCATAGAGCCGTCTCGAATGTTCTATAGAGCCTTTGCGTGGGTTTCATAGAGCCGTCACGAATGTTCTATAGAGCCTTTGCGTGGGTTTCATAGAGCCGTCTCGAATGTTCTATAGAGCCTTTGCGTGGGTTTCATAGAGCCGTCACGAATGTTCTATAGAGCCTTTGCGTGGGTTTCATAGAGCCGTCTCGAATGTTCTATAGAGCCTTTGCGTGGGTTTCATAGAGCCGTCTCGAATGTTCTATAGAGCCTTTGCGTGGGTTTCATAGAGCCGTCACGAATGTTCTATAGAGCCTTTGCGTGGGTTTCATAGAGCCGTCACGAATGTTCTATAGAGCCTTTGCGTGGGTTTCATAGAGCCGTCTCGAATGTTCTATAGAGCCTTTGCGTGGGTTTCATAGAGCCGTCTCGAATGTTCTATAGAGCCTTTGCGTGGGTTTCATAGAGCCGTCACGAATGTTCTATAGAGCCTTTGCGTGGGTTTCATAGAGCCGTCTCGAATGTTCTATAGAGCCTTTGCGTGGGTTTCATAGAACTAGAAGTGACGAGACGAGTGAGATGTTCACCTGATAATAAGTGATACGCTCACCCATAACAACGTGGCGCTAGTTAGGATGATATCTGCATAACATTGTGTTCGCCGTGATACATGTTAAGCCTCGTTATCCTTGTTATTACCAGCGCCCTTCAAACCGGATCACAGTAATATCCGCACAGTAATGTATGTCGACTGCAATAGGCGCTACGGTGGAACCCATACGGTATCCGGCAATAGAGACACTACCACCAGTAATAGCAACAGCGCCCTTCAAACCGGATCACAGTAATGCCCGCACAGTACTGTATGGTCTCCGGCTAAATCACTGCGTCAGTTCATCCGTTGGTGTGGTCGCTGATGAATCCAGGTCAGCTGGACCCGTTGCCAAGTTTAACTGGCAGTTTGTTTTTAACTGTGACAACGGACGGCCGTCTTTCTTACTGCT
The DNA here is from genome assembly GCA_033220335.2 of Troides aeacus. Classification (NCBI taxonomy): domain Eukaryota; kingdom Metazoa; phylum Arthropoda; class Insecta; order Lepidoptera; family Papilionidae; genus Troides; species Troides aeacus. The sequence continues at coordinate 7,060,920 of CM067296.1, forward strand.
TACTGTACACGTAAGTGTTTACTGCGCGTTGATTTTTTTTTTTTTTAATTCTTTATGATAAGAGCAGCGGTATCTTCACCTGATAGTGAGTGATGCGTCCGCCTGTAATATGGCGCTGGTTAGAATTGTATGCATTGCGCTACATTGTGCTTGACATAAGATGTTGAGTCACGTTAACCCAGTAATTACACTAGCTACAGCGCCCTTCAAACCGGATCACTGTAATGTCCGCACAGCACCGCGTGCCGGCTGCAACAGGCGCTGCGGCGGTACCTAGACGATTTGCGGCGACAGAGACCTAATCACCAGTAATAGCTACAGCGTCGTTCAAACCGGATCAAGGTAATGCCAGCACAGTACTGTGTGTCGGCTGTAAGAGACACTACCATCAGTAAAACTGCGTCAGGTTGGCGACAATGGACTTAACGATTCCGCAACACTCCAGTAATTTAATTAGCTACGGCACCCTCCAAACCGGATCACAGTGGATAATGTGCATAAGTTCCTTACATTATATATATACTAGCTCCACCCTCTATAGGGGTAGGAATTTTATAAGATCCAGTATTAGCTGACCTCTGAACGGAAGAAGCAGTCTTTGCCAATTTGGAGTATAATCTCCTATATATATGACAGTAATACTACTATATATACTATATATGTACGCTCTATTATATTCTCTACTCTGTACGTATTGTCCAGTACAGTATGCGCACGGGTAACAGCTAGTATATATACTAGCTGTTACCCGCATACATCAGTCGCCATTGCTGGCCGTAATGTATAGGCTTGAAGTTAGTTTGAAACATTTCTCGAGGGCGACCGCAGCCGCTGGTGACTGTCCATAGCAACAGTTGCTGTAGCAACCGTTACCATAGCAACCGCTTGATACCAAATGGAAACGTATACGTTCATCGCGAGCTATGTAATGTTTATAATAATAACAGGATATAACGTCTTATGTATGGAGCGACAAGATCGATGCGTTGCAGTGTATATTGTAGTAACTACCGTGATCCGGTTTGAAGTGGGTTGGAGCTAAAAAAATTACTGTGATAAGGAGATCTTACATCTTGTGTGAAGCGACAAGATCGACGAGTTGCAATGTATGTCATCGCAACATCCTTAATCCGGTTTAAAGGACGCTGTGGCTATTGCAATTACTTCTATAATAAGACAATAGCTCATGTCCGATATGAACAATGAGTTGCAGTGCATAACGTATATTACTGTGATCCGGTTTGAAGGGCGCTGTACTTAAAAAAACTAATAGAGCCACCTTCCGCCAGTAGATGCATGTAAACATCACAATTAGGCTGATGTGATCATCACTGGCCAATAGATAGATATATGTATGGACATGCCCAGCGCTGGGCACGGCCCACTGAATACGTTGGACTATCGATCGATGCGTTTACATCAGCGGCGGGAGTTATTTAACATTGAATTATAAATGAACGATTGGCAATCGACCAGTGACGCGTTTGGCAGCCGTTTGGCATTTGGCGGAAGACCTGCCCAGAGTGGTCGGGGGCCGGCGGAGAGCCGGCGGCGCAGCGCGCGCGCCGCGGGCGCAGGTTCGATTCCCACTAATCCAAAGGCAGGCGTGGGAAAGTCGAAATACACTAAAAACGATTTTCATAGACATATCACTTCGGCCAACACACACTTGACTGAATGAGCAACCTCGTCTATTACGAAAGTATTTCATTCCCAACAGTGGGAGTGTGAAGATTCGATTCCCACTAATCGAAAGGCAAGCGTGGGAAAGTCGAAATACACTAAAAACGATTTTCATAGACATATCACTTCGGCCAACACACACTTGACTGAATGAGCAACCTCGTCTATTATGAAAGTATTACATTCCCAACAGTGGGAATGTGAAGATTCGATTCCCACTAATCGAAAGGCAAGCGTGGGAAAGTCGAAATACACTAAAAACGATTTTCATAGATATATCACTTCCGCCAACACACTTGACTGGATGAGCAACCTCGTCTATTATGAAAGTATTTCATTCCCAACAGTGGGAACGTGAAACTTCGATTCCCACTAATCCAAAGGCAGGCGTGGGAAAGTCGAAATACACTAAAAACGATTTTCATAGACATATCACTTCGGCCAACACACACTTGACTGAATGAGCAACCTCGTCTATTATGAAAGTATTACATTCCCAACAGTGGGAATGTGAAGATTCGATTCCCACTAATCGAAAGGCAAGCGTGGGAAGAGTGGGACGCTCTAAGAACAATTTTCAAACACATGTCAATTCCGCCAACACACACTTGTCTAGTATACTGGATGAATGATCTCATCTCTTAAGAAAGTATCTGATTCCCAGCAGTGGGAACGTGAAGGTTCCCAATGAGATGGAAGGAAATGTGTAAAGCGAAACGATCAAACATCTGGTTTCGAGGGTCTCCGGCAACAGAGACAATACCGTTGTAGAGGAGTAAAGAAAGTGAAGTGCTGGATATAGAGAAGAGAAAGAATATGTAATAGAAAGTAGCTCACTGGTACAACGGTTGGAGCGCGCGGCCTTCATTGCGCAGGTCGCGGGTTCGAACCTCGGCGTGTAGCGATGACTTAATGTTGAAGTTGTGTACATTTGTGGACTTTAGTTACAGCAGCGAGATACAAACGGGGAAGGAGAACATCGCGAGGAAACCCGCACATGTATTGAAGTTTGTTCTGAGCTGTGACGTCACCAGTCCACGTTGGGCCCGCGCGGTGAGTACGGCCCATCGCCTTCATATTGAGGGTAGGCTCGTGCCCCAACAGTGGGGACGTGAATTGGCTGTCATATAGAAATTAAAATTGTTAAAGTATTACAACAGACTATATAGAGATGTGACGGAAAGAGAGAAATGGAATGAAAGAATATGTGAAGGATTGAATGCGAAGAAAAGAAGGCCCTTCAAACCGGATCACAGCAATGTCCGCACAGTACTGTCTGTCGGCTGCAACAGGCGCTGCGGCGGTACCTAGACGGTCTGCGGCGACAGAGACACTACCGCCAGTGATAGCTACAACGCCCTTCAAACCGGATCACAGCAATGTCCGCACAGCACTGCGTGCCGGCTGCAACGAGCGCTGCGGCGGTACCTAGACGGTCTGCGGCGACAGAGACACTACCGCCAGTGATAGCTATAGCATCCTTCAAACCGGATCACAGCAATGTCCGCACAGCACTGTGTGCCGGCTGCAACGAGCGCTGCGGCGGTACCTAGACGGTCTGCGGCGACAGAGACACTACCGCCAGTGATAGCTATAGCATCCTTCAAACCGGATCACAGCAATGTCCGCACAGCACTGTGTGCCGGCTGCAACGAGCGCTGCGGCGGTACCTAGACGGTCTGCGGCGACAGAGACACTACCGCCAGTGATAGCTATAGCATCCTTCAAACCGGATCACAGCAATGTCCGCACAGCACTGTGTGCCGGCTGCAACGAGCGCTGCGGCGGTACCTAGACGGTCTGCGGCGACAGAGACACTACCGCCAGTGATAGCTATAGCATCCTTCAAACCGGATCACAGCAATGTCCGCACAGCGCCGCGTGCCGGCCGCAACGGGCGCTGCGGCGGTACCTGGACGGTCTGCGGCGACAGAGACATTACCGCCAGTTATAGCTACAGCGCCCTTCAAACCGGATCACACCAATGTCCGCACAGCGCCCGCAGCGGGCGCACTACGTACGTGTACGTATACACAACATCGCGCGGTCACCGCCGCCATTGCCAATACATCTTCATCACGAGCGCGCCATTGATTTATTTGCGAACACTGTGAATCATCAGCGTCAAGCGCGAGTCGGTCTCTAATATAATGGGTTCTGTACATTTTTTTTATTCAACGAAACACGTACAGGGTGTTCACTTGAAATTAAATGTTGCGCACATAACAACGTTACGATGGTATACACTGCACCGCATTGGGCTCGTGAGACAATAAATTCAGTCTCATTACTCCATTAGCTACAGCGTCCTTCAAACCGGAACAGGGTGATGTTCGCACACTGCCAACCGCTCTCTCACAAATCAACGAGAATACGGATGAAGATACGAGGTCAAAGGTCACTATATTTGGATGGTGATGTATTCCTTCTAACCCCCCTGATTTACCACCATCACCACCACCACCACCACCGCCGTTACCACCATATTCATTCATACCAACGTACGAGGAGTCGGACTATTCAGACTCCACTGATGATCTAAATAAACTCCTATTCCTCCTGAACAAGTAATGTAGAAATGTTGCTGCTATCCGGTTTGAAGGACCGCCAGTTGGAAAGATTATAGCAGCAACGCTTTAGACACGATTCATAAATAATATATAAAAAAATTGGACAAGTCCACAATTTCGTTGCGGAACCCCAATTCGAAGTACAATCCGACCCGTAGATCATTCGCAGCACACCGGTGATCTATAGATCATTACAAATCATTGATCGATCTAGCGCAGTGCGAATCAGTGCAGCATGTCGCCATGATGAAGTATCACTTGGTCTATAGACAGTAAGTTTTTTTTTTTTTTTTTGGGCAAACACGTCCAGCAGTGGGCGTGTAATGCTCATTTCGGTATACCCGCGATCCATGTATGAGTGCCTGTACGAGGATTTGAATACTTGATACTTGAACGAGTGATGATACATACCGGAAGTAACGAGGTTTTTTTTCAACTTCCTGTTTTCAAGTTTGTTTTTTTTTTTTTTTTTTTTTTTTTTTTTTTTTTTTTTTTTTTTTTTATTATTAAGCGACGCAATGAGAGGGACGTTCACTTGATAATGAGTGATACGCCTGCTCATAACACGGCGGTAGGATGATATACACTGCACCATATTTCTCTTCGCCTGAGACAAGATGTTATTACCCAAGTAATTTCAAAGTCTACAGCCCACTTCAAACCGGATCACAGTAAAGCCGGCTGCAACAGCCGCTATAGTGGTAATTATATAATCGTTCTCCGGCAACAGAGATCTACCGCGAGTAATAGCTACAACGCCCTTCAAACCGGATAATAATAGTTTGCATAGTACTGTCTGTCGGGTGTAATAGGCACTGCGGCAAAACGCCCTTCAAACCGGATCGCAGTAAAGTCCGCACGGTGCTGTGTGCCGGCTGCGATGGGCTACCACCAGTGAGTTGTTTTAAATGTTTCACAGAGGGCGCTACTATCCGGTCTTAGGCGACATCGATGCGGGAACTGAATCTATAGACCAAGGTCTCACAAACAGGACGCCGCGGCCCGCCGAGGTGTGCCCGGATGTACCGCGCGACCACGAAACCGCGAACTTAGCCGAGCGCGACATCCGACACACCGCCTCACCGCTCACACGGACCGGCAAACAGTTCCGACCGTTTTCGACAGAGCTCTACAACGAAACCCTTCACACAGGATACCCCGCAACCGTCCCCCGCCGCAGCGCACTTGAAGACCGTGAAGATGTTGACACGAGATTCAAATTACCAATTTCCGAACACTACGATCCGGATTGTGAAAGAATTAACACCTCGCGAATCGAAGATAGAATCGTTGAAAGAATACGACAAATGAGGAGCGATGGAGAGGAAGTAGGAGGTGAGATGGAAGACAGCAATTTTCCACCACCAGCGCGCAGGACTGTTGGTGACGGCGTGAAATCTGCTGCTGGCGACGCGGTGGATGATAGCATAGAGAAAGCTGTATCCGTTCCTGAGGACGTTATAAAAGAGATTGACGCTGAACTGGGAGAAAGAAGAGAGAGACCTACAGAACAATTTCCAAAGGATTTAGAAGAAAGTAATGCCCGTCATCCAACCGTAAAGGAATCTGTGCGTCGTTACGAGACCATTGATGCGGTGATGGACATCGGTGATGATGATAGACCTGATGATGACAGGAAACAGTTTCTGATTCGAGAAATCGAAGAGACCATCGACCCTGGATCTGTGAGAAGAAAATCTGAACTATTTAAAAAGAAAATCAACGGGTTCATGGATAATATTAAAAGAGGTTTTAATCGTGTTAAGAGTGATGAAGAAGGATGGATTGGTAATGATATAAAGCTGGCGCAGAAGGAAGCGCATTCTAGAGGCATGAAGATGATAGCACAGATAAAAAAAAATTCTGGATCATCACATCACTGTGAAGCTTTATTGAAAATATTTCTTCTCTACTTCGCGAATGTAATGGTGGTCTTATCTAGATTTATACCTAAATTGAAATATTACTACAGTAATAATAACTGTGTTAGGTATCGAAATACTAAAGAAAATCTAGACATTAATCGCGATGTAAACAGCTTAAGCACTAACTCGGAAACCTATCACGAAGACAGGTTAATCATTAAAAAAAATCGGAAAATGTCCGGTCCAGAAACAGCACAGATAGTATCAAGAGTACCGGTCGAATTAACAGAAAAAATGGATACGGTTATAACAGAATTTCAAAAGAAATTCCAAATTAATGATGTTCGCAGCGCAATGCGAACCAGATCGAAGAGCTGCAGCAGAGCAGAAGAAGCAAACACTAACGCCAATCCATTCAAATGGCTGTCGGGTATGAGTCGCGATGAACGGGAACGCGTGAAGAAGGAAATAAAACTCGCCACTTTAGAAGCTGCTAGAAGAGTTCTAGAACTTAGAAGAAGGACTGGCTTTCGGTCTGTTGACGAAGCAACAGAGTTCGAGTACAATTTACCACTGAACACGTTAATGTACATAGCTATAGTAGAAGCGCACGTGTATACGAACATGAATGCAATATTTAATGATCAGATTTCCAAATCTAGAACAGAAACTGTATCTAAAGAAATTACAGATTACAACAAAACAGAGGCAATCGAAGCACGGAAATGTGATATATATAATAGTTCTATACAGAACGGTGATAGAAACAGGTATAGATCTTTTGAAAATGAAGAGATATCTGAATATTTAGATGTTTATGCGACTGGAGAATCTGAATTAAACGCAAATGCGACTTCAAGAACTGATTACGTAGCGACCGTTACCGTCGAACATAAACGAATTCCCAGTAACATAAAAGATGACACATCATTACAGATTAATGAGGAAACTGATGAAAAAAAAATGATAACAACCTCCATTATTCAAAACGATGAAGAAGATATTCCTTACATAGAAGAAGTCAACGCGGTCGATGAACAAACAAAAGTGATTTTGCACACAAATGAGGATACGAGTGATGAAGCTACAGAGGATTTAAATGCAGTTTTTGATACAGATAATAACAGAGCTGATATTACATCAACATCCTTTGTAGATGATAAATTATACGTCGGACAGATACAACAAACAAGCGCTGTAATAAACACAATACAAGAAGATAGAGTAACGATCGTCGGACAGGAACGACCTGCAGCAAGCGTAGAGAAAAATGAATTGAGTACAGCTAATATTTCTAACGAAGAAGTAAAAGAAGATGTAAGCGTAGAGAATTTACCTTCTTCAACCGTCGAAGCTGATGAATACGTTGTCGCGAAAATTGTCAATCAAACTGCCGAACAAGAGACCGTCATAGACAAAGTGTGTGTAGATTCCGTTCAAGTGATAGCTTCAGCCAGGGAGACGGTAATGGAAGATGAGTTGGCTACAGCACAGGCATCAGGCTACAGCACAGTCAGCGAAATCGATCACAATTTTGATACGGTAAAAGAGGAAGCGATGAACAATCTCTCTATAGATGAACTGAAAGTCGTACCGGAAGTAGAGAACGCTAAATTGAATACAGCACAAGCAATCAATAGAGCGACGATGAGACACACTAGTGACATGGAAAATACGTCTTTAGTCGAATCTGTTACATCAACTGATACAGGAGAGATAGCTACAGTAGTAGAACTACAAGGACTTAGCACTGCTGAAAAAGAAGCGCATAATACAGACGGTGATAATTATGCTATAAATGAAATAATCAATATCGCTAATCACAGAGAGGATTCTGATTTTACAACTTTTGAACCAAGAAATTTAGAAGCAGCCACCACTTGCGTTTACACTGCAACGCAGTCTAATATCAACTATGAATTAGGTGAATGTTTCGAGAGTAACATGCAGATTGAACTCGAACATACAACACCGGCAATAGAAACGTTAGAAATGAAAAGGATACAGATAATAAATAATGCTACTGTTGAAGATGTTAAAAAGATCCTAGAAGGAACAGATCTGTTCGTAAATAATGAAGTGGATGAGCAAAAAGCTAACCAAACTACAGAGAAAGGAGAATATTCTGTTATCGCGTTGATTTGCAATGCTTTTATCGATGAAGTGGCAGTAATTTTCCATGAAGTTGAAAGTATTGAATTAGATCAAATTGAAAAGGGAACAGCAGATATTATACTTGACGATGATAACTTTCGTGAAGCACTAGGTCTATCTACTCCGAGCTATCGAGATCTAATAATTCCTATCGAAGAAGCTACTACAATTAATATAGACGAAGTCACAGAGGAGTCTGCTGCTAGAAATGAAGAACCACAAGCTACAATTTTAGCACTAGCAACACCATTGCTTTCACATTTGAATATCAATTTTACTGAAGCTATTATTATAGAAACTGAAAACGTTAGAAATGAGACAGCGACGTCTAAAGAAGAAACTGAAGACTTCGTTATAGCACCAGCCACTGCTGTCAGTGTTTATCAAACAGAAGAATGTGATGTTTTAGAAATAGATGAAATGAAAGAAGAATTCGCAGAACTGTGCTTAGAACCAGATGTATTTTCTACTGCACTCGCAATAGGCACATCGCAGTTGGAAGGGATTCATATAATTTACGTTGAAGCAAAATGTTTTACGATTGCAGATAATGAAGAGGAATATGCTGAAGTAAATGAAGTAGAGAACGCATTTGCAATGGCAATGGCGGTGTGTGTCGCCGTGATTATAGCTACCGATGTAGCTTTAGACGAAAGTGTAGCATTCACGGTGGACGCGATTCGCGAGCAGTCCATTTCGGAATCGTTAGAAGCGCAAGCTTTTTTCACGGCTCTGCCTGTTTCCACGCCAAATTATACACAGATAAGTATAATTTTAGATGAAACACAAGCTGTAGTAACAGCTCCACCGGAAGCGCTAGCCGTGCTATCCGCGGAGGAGAGCGTGTTCGTTAGAGCATTGATAACGTGCTGTGATGTCTGTTTATCAGCTGATTTGGAATTAGAAGAATGTGTGGATTCCGGACATGATGAGGTTCCGGAACAGTTTACAACGATGCATGTAGAGCCGGATGTATTCGCTGCTGCTTCATCTGTCTGTACATCAGTTCACATCGAAATTAATACAATCTTTATCGAAGCACAATCACTTGTCGCTGCTGATTTTGAAGTATACCATGCAGATACACATGAGGAAGTAGATGTTTTAGTAAAACCACTAGTAACGTGTACAGGAGTTAACCAAGAAAAAAATATAGCTGTAGAAGAATGCAACGATTTGAATATAGAACCGATTTCCGAACTGTTTTTTACAATAGATATAGAACCAAATGTATTCTGTTCGACTCTACCATTCTGTATATCTGTTTGTAAGGAAATGATTATGAACTACGAAGCAGCTGAAACTCTAGAAATAGAACTAATCCAGAAGGAAAATTCAGAAATCACCGAAGAATTAAATACGTTTGTATCGACCACTGCGACGTGTGTTGCCATTAACAAAATAATCAATATTGATTTAGAAGATACATGTCCGTTTATAGCGGAAGTGTTTAAACCGGAATCGGCTCTATTGACAGAGGAATCGCAAATATTAACATCCGCTTTACCGTCAGCTGTTCCTGTCGTAAGAGAAATTATTACTTCTTACAACATACCGGAAGTTTACGTAACAGAAGATCTCCGAGAAGAGAAAGCAGAAATATCCGTAGAAGAGAAACATTTAATGATCTCAGTTCCTTATTGTGTAGATGTAACGCGAACTTCTAGAATTCCATTAGAAGAAGTTAAATATTTTGATGTAGAAGAATCAGAGGAACAAATTGCTCTTACTTGTATAGAACCACAGACATATTTTAAATCAACAGCACAATGTACAGCGACAACCATGTTGATAAATTTACCCACTTTTGAAGTAAGGGCAAAGGAAATAGAAGTTGCAAAGAACGAAACAGCTTCTTTGCTTATAGAAATGAGAGATTTTGAAAGAACTCTTGCAATATGTAAAGCTGCTGCGAATTGTATTGATGAAGTTTTTATAGAAGTGAAAAGTGCTTCACTTAGCAACCATGTAGCGAATCAACACGCTGATATAAATGTAGAACCTGATCGTAATGACTCTGTTTTGTCTATTCGCACAGCAACAGCAAATAATTATACTCTTTATTATGATTCTATAGAAAATTATGAAGCTATTCGTTTAATCGAGGAGAAAAGTAATTTAAACATTGAAAGCGGTGACTACAAAACTGCATACGCTGTAGGAAAGGCTACAGCAGAGACAATGTATACAAATCTATATTCAGTTGATGACAATATTAGCATTACGCCTGCTGTAGCATCAGCTGCAGTTGCAATAGAACCAGATGTTATCCATACAGCTGCGTTGATAAATAACTCTTTGGAGATGAGTACTAAAGAAAACCTTGCAACTGAACACACGGATACTAAAAAGGAACAAAACATCGCTCTGCTATCTAAACAATTTGTCAAACATGCAGTAATTGAAGATGAATTAGTTGAAGATACCAAATTGGAAGAAAGTAATGTACAATTTGGTCTGATGATAGCGGCTAAAGAGGTAAAGTTAGTGACCAATGAGACCATAAGTGAATCCGATACTAAAATAAGTGCTATAAATAAACCTTCCAAATTATCGCAAAAAACTAGAAAACAAATAGAAGCTGTTAAGGCTTCAAATATTGATTCAAATATCGAAGAAGACGATAAACAGGCTATAAAATCAAAAGAATCTCATAATTTGCACAAAAAACAATCTAAAGTAGTGTTTAATCAAGAAGCAAATTCAAATGTTTTGATTAAGAAAAAGGCAAAAGCAAAGCAGGCAGAAACCCATCATGAAGTCAGCAGTGAACTTTCTTTGTCAAAGGCAGAACACGAATCAATTTCCAAAACAGATCAGACTGTGCTTCTAGGCACAAAACGAGATCTAAAAGAGTTCCACGTCGCAGAAGAATTCCACAAAAGGTCAATTGGAATTGAAATGGAGAGCTCAGATGAAGAAGAATCAGAGATTGTTATAGAAGAGATAACAGATGAAGAGCCTAATTCAATACAAATCGTCGATTACGCAGAAGATATCGCACATGCGAGAGAAAGATCACCGGATGTTGAGGTAAAAAGGATACAAAGACGTAAAGAACTTAAAGCAGCAACAGAAGAATCGGCAGAACTTACAATAACAAAGAAAGAAGAAGTCGAAATTTATAAGCCTGTGATAGAATTAGAAGAAGAAGATTTAACTCTCGCAAACATCACGAATATCAGAGCAACTGCTGATGCCAGTGTTGAATCTATAGCAAATGCTAGTTCATCTCGGAAAAGAACTAAACTAGAATCTAATAGACAAGCATCATCATCAAAAACTACTAGAAATAGTGTACTAATTAGTAGAAATGAGTCGGAAAGTGAAGAGGTTTTACTAGATTTTGCAGACTTCGGACGCAGAACCACCGCTTCCAAAATAATTGCATCAAGTGTTCATAAAACGTCTCTTAGAGAAAGTTCATCATCATCTGATGGTATAACATCCGGAGATCTAGCCGCTTCACTCTCCAACGTATCCGGTTCGGCAGCAAACATCACTAAATCGAGCGGTATGATCATTAAAACCGGATACACAGAAGAGCTCGCAGATAGCCGGTCTATTGCAAATGGCGGAAGCGTCGGCGGTGACCGATCGCCGCCGACGCCAGTGATAGACGAATACATCTTCAGGCTGACTGTTCCGTTGCCCAAGAGCAGATCAGCGACACCAGCTCCAAGAGCTCCAAGTCCTGAACATCTCCAATCTTCCACCGAGGAACACCCTCAAGTCGACAGCAAAAAGAAACCGTCACCACCACCTACAAGTCCCGTATACACTAAATCCGGTTTGAAAGGCGGCGGAACTCGACTGCCAAGGTTTATCAAGCCCGGCTTGAGAGGAGGCTCCGATAGACCTCCAGCGACTGAGGTAAGTAATTTCTTTGTAATCGAACACTATTCCGAACAAAGAACCTAATTAATTAATTAAACTAAATTAATATAATTAAATTACAAAGAATATATATTTTATATAATAAAGAAAAAACTGTTTTTATTCAATTCACGAGACGAGCGGGACGTTCACCTGATGTTAGTTAGGATGATATACACTGCACCACATTGCGCTCGTCGCCTGTGACATGAGGCTTTAAATCTGGTTACCACGATCAGTTTATTAACTATAGCGCCCTTCAAACCTGATCATAGTAATGTTTGGTGAGAGAAATACACCAGTAAATTTATCTTACTGTACATTTTTACGGGCGGTAGTGTCTCTGTCGCCGCAGACCGTCTAGGTACCGCCGCAGCGCCTGTTGCAGCCGGCACACAGTGCTGTGCGGACATTGCTGTGATCCGGTTTGAAGGATGCTATAGCTATCACTGGTGGCAGTGTCTCTGTCGCCGCAGACCGTCTAGGTACCGCCGCAGCGCCTGTTGCAGCCGGCACGCAGTGCTGTGCGGACATTGCTGTGATCCGGTTTGAAGGATGCTATAGCTATCACTGGTGGCAGTGTCTCTGTCGCCGCAGACCGTCTAGGTACCGCCGCAGCGCCTGTTGCAGCCGGCACGCAGTGCTGTGCGGACATTGCTGTGATCCGGTTTGAAGGATGCTATAGCTATCACTGGTAGCAGTGTCTCTGTCGCCGCAGACCGTCTAGGTACCGCCGCAGCGCCTGTTGCAGCCGGCACGCAGTGCTGTGCGGACATTGCTGTGATCCGGTTTGAAGGATGCTATAGCTATCACTGGTGGCAGTGTCTCTGTCGCCGCAGACCGTCTAGGTACCGCCGCAGCGCCTGTTGCAGCCGGCACGCAGTGCTGTGCGGACATTGCTGTGATCCGGTTTGAAGGATGCTATAGCTATCACTGGTGGCAGTGTCTCTGTCGCCGCAGACCGTCTAGGTACCGCCGCAGCGCCTGTTGCAGCCGGCACGCAGTGCTGTGCGGACATTGCTGTGATCCGGTTTGAAGGATGCTGTAGCTATCACTGGTGGCAGTGTCTCTGTCGCCGCAGACCGTCTAGGTACCGCCGCAGCGCCTGTTGCAGCCGGCACGCAGTGCTGTGCGGACATTGCTGTGATCCGGTTTGAAGGATGCTATAGCTATCACTGGTGGCAGTGTCTCTGTCGCCGCAGACCGTCTAGGTACCGCCGCAGCGCCTGTTGCAGCCGGCACGCAGTGCTGTGCGGACATTGCTGTGATCCGGTTTGAAGGATGCTGTAGCTATCACTGGTGGCAGTGTCTCTGTCGCCGCAGACCGTCTAGGTACCGCCGCAGCGCCTGTTGCAGCCGGCACGCAGTGCTGTGCGGACATTGCTGTGATCCGGTTTGAAGGATGCTGTAGCTATCACTGGTGGCAGTGTCTCTGTCGCCGCAGACCGTCTAGGTACCGCCGCAGCGCCTGTTGCAGCCGGCACGCGGTGCTGTGCGGACATTGCTGTGATCCGGTTTGAAGGATGCTATAGCTATCACTGGTGGCAGTGTCTCTGTCGCCGCAGACCGTCTAGGTACCGCCGCAGCGCCTGTTGCAGCCGGCACGCAGTGCTGTGCGGACATTGCTGTGATCCGGTTTGAAGGATGCTGTAGCTATCACTGGTGGCAGTGTCTCTGTCGCCGCAGACCGTCTAGGTACCGCCGCAGCGCCTGTTGCAGCCGGCACGCGGTGCTGTGCGGACATTGCTGTGATCCGGTTTGAAGGATGCTATAGCTATCACTGGTGGCAGTGTCTCTGTCGCCGCAGACCGTCTAGGTACCGCCGCAGCGCCTGTTGCAGCCGGCACGCAGTGCTGTGCGGACATTGCTGTGATCCGGTTTGAAGGATGCTGTAGCTATCACTGGTGGCAGTGTCTCTGTCGCCGCAGACCGTCTAGGTACCGCCGCAGCGCCTGTTGCAGCCGGCACGCGGTGCTGTGCGGACATTGCTGTGATCCGGTTTGAAGGATGCTATAGCTATCACTGGCGGTAGTGTCTCTGTCGCCGCAGACTGTCTAGGTACCGCCGCAGCGCCTGTTGCAGCCGGCACGCGGTGCTGTGCGGACATTGCTGTGATCCGGTTTGAAGGATGCTATAGCTATCACTGGCGGTAGTGTATCTGTCGCCGCAGACCGTCTAGGTACCGCCGCAGCGCCTGTTGCAGCCGGCACGTAGTGCTGTGCGGACATTGCTGTGATCCGGTTTGAAGGATGCTATAGCTATCACTGGTGGCAGTGTCTCTGTCGCCGCAGACCGTCTAGGTACCGCCGCAGCGCCTGTTGCAGCCGGCACACAGTGCTGTGCGGACATTGCTGTGATCCGGTTTGAAGGATGCTATAGCTATCACTGGTGGCAGTGTCTCTGTCGCCGCAGACCGTCTAGGTACCGCCGCAGCGCCTGTTGCAGCCGGCACACAGTGCTGTGCGGACATTGCTGTGATCCGGTTTGAAGGATGCTGTAGCTATCACTGGTGGCAGTGTCTCTGTCGCCGCAGACCGTCTAGGTACCGCCGCAGCGCCTGTTGCAGCCGGCACGCGGTGCTGTGCGGACATTGCTGTGATCCGGTTTGAAGGATGCTATAGCTATCACTGGCGGTAGTGTCTCTGTCGCCGCAGACCGTCTAGGTACCGCCGCAGCGCCTGTTGCAGCCGGCACGCGGTGCTGTGCGGACATTGCTGTGATCCGGTTTGAAGGATGCTATAGCTATCACTGGCGGTAGTGTCTCTGTCGCCGCAGACCGTCTAGGTACCGCCGCAGCGCCTGTTGCAGCCGGCACGCAGTGCTGTGCGGACATTGCTGTGATCCGGTTTGAAGGATGCTATAGCTATCACTGGCGGTAGTGTCTCTGTCGCCGCAGACCGTCTAGGTACCGCCGCAGCGCCTGTTGCAGCCGGCACGCGGTGCTGTGCGGACATTGCTGTGATCCGGTTTGAAGGATGCTATAGCTATCACTGGCGGTAGTGTCTCTGTCGCCGCAGACCGTCTAGGTACCGCCGCAGCGCCTGTTGCAGCCGGCACGTAGTGCTGTGCGGACATTGCTGTGATCCGGTTTGAAGGATGCTATAGCTATCACTGGTGGCAGTGTCTCTGTCGCCGCAGACCGTCTAGGTACCGCCGCAGCGCCTGTTGCAGCCGGCACACAGTGCTGTGCGGACATTGCTGTGATCCGGTTTGAAGGATGCTATAGCTATCACTGGTGGCAGTGTCTCTGTCGCCGCAGACCGTCTAGGTACCGCCGCAGCGCCTGTTGCAGCCGGCACACAGTGCTGTGCGGACATTGCTGTGATCCGGTTTGAAGGATGCTGTAGCTATCACTGGTGGCAGTGTCTCTGTCGCCGCAGACCGTCTAGGTACCGCCGCAGCGCCTGTTGCAGCCGGCACGCAGTGCTGTGCGGACATTGCTGTGATCCGGTTTGAAGGATGCTATAGCTATCACTGGCGGTAGTGTCTCTGTCGCCGCAGACCGTCTAGGTACCGCCGCAGCGCCTGTTGCAGCCGGCACGCGGTGCTGTGCGGACATTGCTGTGATCCGGTTTGAAGGATGCTATAGCTATCACTGGCGGTAGTGTCTCTGTCGCCGCAGACCGTCTAGGTACCGCCGCAGCGCCTGTTGCAGCCGGCACGCAGTGCTGTGCGGACATTGCTGTGATCCGGTTTGAAGGATGCTATAGCTATCACTGGCGGTAGTGTCTCTGTCGCCGCAGACCGTCTAGGTACCGCCGCAGCGCCTGTTGCAGCCGGCACGCGGTGCTGTGCGGACATTGCTGTGATCCGGTTTGAAGGATGCTATAGCTATCACTGGCGGTAGTGTCTCTGTCGCCGCAGACCGTCTAGGTACCGCCGCAGCGCCTGTTGCAGCCGGCACGTAGTGCTGTGCGGACATTGCTGTGATCCGGTTTGAAGGATGCTATAGCTATCACTGGTGGCAGTGTCTCTGTCGCCGCAGACCGTCTAGGTACCGCCGCAGCGCCTGTTGCAGCCGGCACACAGTGCTGTGCGGACATTGCTGTGATCCGGTTTGAAGGATGCTGTAGCTATCACTGGTGGCAGTGTCTCTGTCGCCGCAGACCGTCTAGGTACCGCCGCAGCGCCTGTTGCAGCCGGCACGCGGTGCTGTGCGGACATTGCTGTGATCCGGTTTGAAGGATGCTATAGCTATCACTGGCGGTAGTGTCTCTGTCGCCGCAGACCGTCTAGGTACCGCCGCAGCGCCTGTTGCAGCCGGCACGCGGTGCTGTGCGGACATTGCTGTGATCCGGTTTGAAGGATGCTATAGCTATCACTGGCGGTAGTGTCTCTGTCGCCGCAGACCGTCTAGGTACCGCCGCAGCGCCTGTTGCAGCCGGCACGCGGTGCTGTGCGGACATTGCTGTGATCCGGTTTGAAGGATGCTATAGCTATCACTGGCGGTAGTGTCTCTGTCGCCGCAGACCGTCTAGGTACCGCCGCAGCGCCTGTTCCAGCCGGCACGCGGTGCTGTGCGGACATTGCTGTGATCCGGTTTGAAGGATGCTATAGCTATCACTGGTGGCAGTGTCTCTGTCGCCGCAGACCGTCTAGGTACCGCCGCAGCGCCTGTTGCAGCCGGCACGCAGTGCTGTGCGGACATTGCTGTGATCCGGTTTGAAGGATGCTGTAGCTATCACTGGTGGCAGTGTCTCTGTCGCCGCAGACCGTCTAGGTACCGCCGCAGCGCCTGTTGCAGCCGGCACGCGGTGCTGTGCGGACATTGCTGTGATCCGGTTTGAAGGATGCTATAGCTATCACTGGTGGCAGTGTCTCTGTCGCCGCAGACCGTCTAGGTACCGCCGCAGCGCCTGTTGCAGCCGGCACGCAGTGCTGTGCGGACATTGCTGTGATCCGGTTTGAAGGATGCTGTAGCTATCACTGGTGGCAGTGTCTCTGTCGCCGCAGACCGTCTAGGTACCGCCGCAGCGCCTGTTGCAGCCGGCACGCGGTGCTGTGCGGACATTGCTGTGATCCGGTTTGAAGGATGCTATAGCTATCACTGGTGGCAGTGTCTCTGTCGCCGCAGACCGTCTAGGTACCGCCGCAGCGCCTGTTGCAGCCGGCACGCAGTGCTGTGCGGACATTGCTGTGATCCGGTTTGAAGGATGCTGTAGCTATCACTGGTGGCAGTGTCTCTGTCGCCGCAGACCGTCTAGGTACCGCCGCAGCGCCTGTTGCAGCCGGCACGCGGTGCTGTGCGGACATTGCTGTGATCCGGTTTGAAGGATGCTATAGCTATCACTGGTGGCAGTGTCTCTGTCGCCGCAGACCGTCTAGGTACCGCCGCAGCGCCTGTTGCAGCCGGCACACGGTGCTGTGCGGACATTGCTGTGATCCGGTTTGAAGGATGCTATAGCTATCACTGGTGGCAGTGTCTCTGTCGCCGCAGACCGTCTAGGTACCGCCGCAGCGCCTGTTGCAGCCGGCACGCAGTGCTGTGCGGACATTGCTGTGATCCGGTTTGAAGGATGCTGTAGCTATCACTGGTGGCAGTGTCTCTGTCGCCGCAGACCGTCTAGGTACCGCCGCAGCGCCTGTTGCAGCCGGCACGCGGTGCTGTGCGGACATTGCTGTGATCCGGTTTGAAGGATGCTATAGCTATCACTGGTGGCAGTGTCTCTGTCGCCGCAGACCGTCTAGGTACCGCCGCAGCGCCTGTTGCAGCCGGCACGCAGTGCTGTGCGGACATTGCTGTGATCCGGTTTGAAGGATGCTGTAGCTATCACTGGTGGCAGTGTCTCTGTCGCCGCAGACCGTCTAGGTACCGCCGCAGCGCCTGTTGCAGCCGGCACGCGGTGCTGTGCGGACATTGCTGTGATCCGGTTTGAAGGATGCTATAGCTATCACTGGTGGCAGTGTCT
Source organism: Troides aeacus (assembly GCA_033220335.2). Classification (NCBI taxonomy): domain Eukaryota; kingdom Metazoa; phylum Arthropoda; class Insecta; order Lepidoptera; family Papilionidae; genus Troides; species Troides aeacus. Next base: position 7,078,977 of record CM067296.1, read on the forward strand.
CTGTCGCCGCAGACCGTCTAGGTACCGCCGCAGCGCCTGTTGCAGCCGGCACGCAGTGCTGTGCGGACATTGCTGTGATCCGGTTTGAAGGATGCTGTAGCTATCACTGGTGGCAGTGTCTCTGTCGCCGCAGACCGTCTAGGTACCGCCGCAGCGCCTGTTGCAGCCGGCACGCGGTGCTGTGCGGACATTGCTGTGATCCGGTTTGAAGGATGCTATAGCTATCACTGGTGGCAGTGTCTCTGTCGCCGCAGACCGTCTAGGTACCGCCGCAGCGCCTGTTGCAGCCGGCACGCGGTGCTGTGCGGACATTGCTGTGATCCGGTTTGAAGGATGCTATAGCTATCACTGGCGGTAGTGTCTCTGTCGCCGCAGACCGTCTAGGTACCGCCGCAGCGCCTGTTGCAGCCGGCACGCGGTGCTGTGCGGACATTGCTGTGATCCGGTTTGAAGGATGCTGTAGCTATCACTGGTGGCAGTGTCTCTGTCGCCGCAGACCGTCTAGGTACCGCCGCAGCGCCTGTTGCAGCCGGCACGCAGTGCTGTGCGGACATTGCTGTGATCCGGTTTGAAGGATGCTGTAGCTATCACTGGTGGCAGTGTCTCTGTCGCCGCAGACCGTCTAGGTACCGCCGCAGCGCCTGTTGCAGCCGGCACGCGGTGCTGTGCGGACATTGCTGTGATCCGGTTTGAAGGATGCTATAGCTATCACTGGCGGTAGTGTCTCTGTCGCCGCAGACCGTCTAGGTACCGCCGCAGCGCCTGTTGCAGCCGGCACGCGGTGCTGTGCGGACATTGCTGTGATCCGGTTTGAAGGATGCTATAGCTATCACTGGCGGTAGTGTCTCTGTCGCCGCAGACCGTCTAGGTACCGCCGCAGCGCCTGTTGCAGCCGGCACGCGGTGCTGTGCGGACATTGCTGTGATCCGGTTTGAAGGATGCTGTAGCTATCACTGGTGGCAGTGTCTCTGTCGCCGCAGACCGTCTAGGTACCGCCGCAGCGCCTGTTGCAGCCGGCACGCAGTGCTGTGCGGACATTGCTGTGATCCGGTTTGAAGGATGCTATAGCTATCACTGGCGGTAGTGTCTCTGTCGCCGCAGACCGTCTAGGTACCGCCGCAGCGCCTGTTGCAGCCGGCACGCGGTGCTGTGCGGACATTGCTGTGATCCGGTTTGAAGGATGCTATAGCTATCACTGGCGGTAGTGTCTCTGTCGCCGCAGACCGTCTAGGTACCGCCGCAGCGCCTGTTGCAGCCGGCACGCGGTGCTGTGCGGACATTGCTGTGATCCGGTTTGAAGGATGCTATAGCTATCACTGGCGGTAGTGTCTCTGTCGCCGCAGACCGTCTAGGTACCGCCGCAGCGCCTGTTGCAGCCGGCACGCGGTGCTGTGCGGACATTGCTGTGATCCGGTTTGAAGGATGCTATAGCTATCACTGGCGGTAGTGTCTCTGTCGCCGCAGACCGTCTAGGTACCGCCGCAGCGCCTGTTGCAGCCGGCACGCAGTGCTGTGCGGACATTGCTGTGATCCGGTTTGAAGGATGCTATAGCTATCACTGGCGGTAGTGTCTCTGTCGCCGCAGACCGTCTAGGTACCGCCGCAGCGCCTGTTGCAGCCGGCACGCGGTGCTGTGCGGACATTGCTGTGATCCGGTTTGAAGGATGCTATAGCTATCACTGGCGGTAGTGTCTCTGTCGCCGCAGACCGTCTAGGTACCGCCGCAGCGCCTGTTGCAGCCGGCACGCAGCACTGTGCGGACATTGCTGTGATCAGGTTTAACGGTTGTCGCTATTGAAAATACTGAGACATTATCATTATTGAGCGTATCAGTTACCATCAGGCTCTGCCGATCGGATGGCATAAAATAACAATTGAAGACCTTGAAGTTGGAATACTTGAAGTACTTCAAAGTTGTCTTCCGATTTCAGGAGGAAATATCAGAAGTGTTGCAGTACACTTCACGGCTCACTTCAGCGATCACAGAAACACTGAAGAATATAGAAGAATATAAAAGAGAAGTTGGTATTGATAAAGCAGCAGAAGATCCCAAAAGCATTATGGATTCAGATAAATTGTCCAATGCGGAAAGATTTGGAGAAGAGAGAGAAGAAGAAAGAGAAGAGGGAGAAGAAGATAAATCAGAACTGTGTAATGAAACGGAAACGATCGAAGCAGACGATACAGTAAATGAAGGTGCGGATGAGGTAGAAATTGGAAATATTGGAAAGAAATACGCAGAAGATAACGGCGGGGTCACCATTGCGGAATGCGGTGCGGCAGTTGATGCTGGTGATGTCGGTGATGGTGAAGATACCACCAATGCGGTCGGGCCACCATCAGGGACCAAATTGCAAGGTGTGGATGAAATGGTTGGGCCTAAAGCAGGTTTTGTTCCAATCGGAGAAGAAATCATTGAGGAGGTAAGTTTTGTATAGGCTTTCCTTATGTCCGACAAAGGACGTCGATCAGCTGATGATGATGATGATGGTGATGATCATATCTCTCTATCACTCTTTTTTATATACAATTAAGTGACTAGATGAGCGAGATCACCTGGTAATAAGTGATACCTAAAACAATGTGACGCTAGTTTGGTTCACTTCATCGCATCACGCTCTTCGTGTTAGACGTATTTATAGCTACAGCGCCCTTCAAACCGGAGTTGAGATCCTTGAGGATCCTGGATTTCTATCAGCTGATGATGAGACAAGTGAAAATGATATTGCTTTGAAAAATAATTAAAAAAAAAAAAATTCAGGTCGATGAACTCGAAGAAGTTTATGATGATAGAGATGGAGAAGATATAGAAGATAGAGATGGTTTAGAGAAGGATGAATTAGCAGCAGATCTAGAAGATGCTTTGGACAAGGATGACGTAGCAGCAGACCTAGAAGATGCTTTAGACAAGGATGACGTAGCAGCAGACCTAGAAGTCGCAAGTGAGTATAGACCTAAAAATGTATCAGAGAGAACAGTTCCAGCTAAATTCATCAAATTCGTTATAAATTCTTCTGCCGATCATACAAAAGAAGAACACGGTTCAGATGCTGTCTCATAGCATTGTGATTCTTCTGTTCTTCTTCTACCTTCTTGATATGGAACAGTTTTTTTTAAGTACCTTCATTAATTTCTAGGAGTCATAGGAGAGTCTAGAACGGAGGATGTCGCCACAGGAACAAGTCCGGCGAAGGCATTCACGGAAACGGATATGCTTAAGGAGGCCCACGTCATCAGGTACGTGGTGTATCCTCATCACCGTAGTCCACACCTGAGCCTAGGTCCTCCCAGTCAGGATCCTGGAGCCAGACCCTGGAGCTCCCCACCTGGTTGTCCATAGCTGATATGTAATCGCGCCATCTACTGGAGGCAGGTCTCTCTTGATAAAGACTGTCCAGGTACCATTGACATTCTGCTGTCAGACAGCAGTTCCGGTTTGAAGGGTGCTGTAGCTGATGAATTATTTGGCAACTAATGTACGTCATCCTATGTTCACCAAGTGGTGTTCTGGAACAGAAGCAGCTAACCTAACCTTCAGGATACACCTGCTTTTGGGAGATGGTCAGTAGTCCAGGTGGTGATGGTGAAGTTTGGCATCGTCTGATGGTGAAAGTAACAGGAACAACCCTTGATCCAGTCTCACCAGAGTCCTCTCGGCGCGGATGCTCCGCGAGGAGTTGAGTCCCGACTGTCAGATGATGAAGACGCAGTACGAGAGCCAGCTGAAGAGCCATGGGAAGGAGATGAAGGGAGAAGTGGAAGACAAGACCTGGACCACATTTATGGTGAAGACGCGTCCAGGGCCGGAGCGGGAATTAGGATATTTTGAAGATTTGAAGAAGAAATTTGATAGAGTAAGTTTTTTTTTTTTTAAATATGAAGACCAGCTCTGGTCTTTCCATGTCAGCAGTTCCAGCTGATGCTGTCATCATCAGCATACTCTTCTCATCGTCTTCAATTATAGTATCAGCTTATCATCAGAACCACTGCTGGATATGGACCTTCTCCAAGGACCTCCATATCGACCTTCACCAGGTCGCCTGACCACCTGGTGAAGGGTCTGGTCGTCCGCCATTTGAGGACCTCGGTCAGCCACATCATCAGCTACACGACAGCTGGAATTTCGACTAAAACAGGTTCAGCCATTTGGAAGTATTCCATCCGCCCAGGATCCCAACTCTGGTCCAATTCCTTGGCAGGATGGAGTGTCAGCGGAACCCATTGGAGCACCTGGCGCACCGCGAGTTGAAGACCCTGAATTAGGTGAAGAGCCGGAGTACTTCATCGCGATCCCCCAGGAGTCCAGCAATGGTCTAGTTACAAGTAAGTTTAGTTCCTCATCACATCCTCGAAATGCTGGAAAAGTCGACTAAAGAAGTTCCAGCTGATGAGCAGCAGCTCTGGATTGGCGACCGGTTTTCAAGCAGACCAGCTTCCTGATGAAGATACCATCAGGTTGTGAAGATGCTCATAACAGTGGTCCAAAGACCAAAGACCAAAGACCTGGTCATCATCACCAGAACAGACAGGTATGTAGGTGGAAAGACTTCTCCAAGAAGAGTAGAGAAGAACCCCAGTCTTTTACTGATTGGTACCATAAAGAAGAGAGTTCAGTCTTTTTTTTTTTTAAGAAGCTACTGTACCAGCTGGACTTTCACCTGATGGTAAGTGATACGCCCGCCCATAACAACGTCGCGCTAGTTAGGATGGTATACACCGCACCATATCGTATGATGTTGAATCTTGTTACCCCAGAAATTTTACTAGCTACAGCGCCCTTCAAACCGGATCACTGTAACTTTCGCACAGTACTGTGTGTAAGCTGCAACAGGCGCTGCGGTAGTACCTAGACGGTCTCGGGCAGCAGAGACACTACCACAATTAATAGCTACAGCGCCCTTCAAACCGGATCACAGCAATGTCCGCACTGCGCTGTGTCGGCTGCACACCATATCCATATCATTCCGCCTCGCGAGTGCATCATTAAATTCCTTTTCGCAGTTATCCCGCTGCCACCGTCCGCGCAACCTGATCTACCAAAGATTGAGATAATAGAAGACAGCGGAGAAGAGATGGGAAGAGTCGTAGAAGAAAGCGTGAATGAGATTGTTGAAGAAGCGTTAAGAGCGGTGGGCAAAGAAGTAGCAGTGGGGAGGGATGAAGGAGGACAGTTGGGGCGTGTGAGGAGCGACGTAGGGGGTGAGTTGTAGAGGACGATATTTTTCTGATAGAGTAGACCAAATAGCAGTTTTTTATACACATTAGCTACAGCGCCCTTCAAACCGGATCACAGTAATGTTACTGTGATCCGGTTTGAAGGGCGCTGTAGCTAATGTAAATACTGGAGGAACACCACTCAATATCTTGTCTCAAAGCGACGAGACATGTGATGTACAGTATACCATCAAGCAAGAGCCTCACCATCAGATGAATACATTACATTAAGCATTCCTCCCGCGTCCTTCAAGCCGGATCATCTAATCATTTCATACTGATAACACTGAATGATATTTACCTAATAAAGCTTTTCCTATACCAACTATTAAGAGTCCAAATTGGATCGGTGCGAGCTGATGAAGACTCACCTGGAGACGGATGAGGAGACCACCACCATGAGGAAGCCTCTGGATCCTGATCAGCTGGATGCAGTAAAGCAGGTAATTGTGCGATAAACCTTACTACTGTACAGTAAAGTCGGGTAGTAGATAATGTTCTAGACCGCTTTCGCTGGTGTTACGTCTTTATTGCTATGAGCGGTCCCAGCTGCTACTACCGCCGGTGAACGGTAGTTGGAAATATTTTCCGTGATCCGGCTTGAAGGGCGCTGTGACGGAAGATATTTCTGAAGTAATCAAAGATCGCAGCGGCGCTAGTTAGGATGTTATACACAGCACAGCATTGCACTCGTCGCTATAGACGTATAATGAGCCTCGATATCCTAGTAATTATATTAACGACAACGCCCTTCAAACCGGATCACAGCAATGTCCGCACAGCACTGCGTGCCGGCTGCAACAGGCGCTGCGGCGGTACCTAGACGGTCTGCGGCGACAGAGACACTACCACCAGTGATAGCTACAGCGCCCTTCAAACCGGATCACTGTAATGTCTACACACTTCTGTATGTCTGCTGCAACACACCTGCCGTTGCGGCGGCAGACAGGTTATGTCGGACTTGCACCGACAAAAACCTAGGGCCACGGGAACGCTGTCCCACTCCATCTCAGGGGAGAGATCCCTTCTTTCCACCTTTGTAATGGCGCGGTGGTATATACACCGGCCTCTTGTCACCTGGGAAACGGATCCCCACGAATCCGAGGGCATGGAAGCCAAATGAAGAACTCTCCCGACTTCGCGGAGGATAGAAGGAGACAGCTGCGAAACGTAATACCGACACTCCTCTCCCTCTCACCTAAAGCGACCACCTCGTGCCGGCCGGGTAGCTTAGACGCTCTGCGGCGACAGGGACAGTACCGCCAGTATATCGCTCGGTGCGCCCGCGTGCTGCTCGCCGCGTTGCCATGGCGACGGCCGTCGACCATTGGCACCGAACCACTTAACCTCTGGCGCCAATTCAAGTGCGACTTAATCGGCACCACTTGGCACCGAGGCAGCGGCCAGTTACATTTGATTCGGTGTGAGAGGCAGACGATTATTACTGCTACCCAGTAAGTTATACTACCGTATTTATCATACAAACGACGAACAATTTTGATATTATTCTCACAGTGGCTCAGCTCTCGACTCGTCAGCCGTAGATCCTTTAAACCGGATAACGGTTATCACACGCTATCGTTTGCTTTGAAGTAATTGCTATAAGAATATAATTTGTTTTCCAACTACCTTCATTGTAGATGGTATGTGTAGACTATGGCGATGTGGTGGTGGTGATACCACCGCAGCGCCTATCGAAGCCGATACACAGTACTGTGATCCGGTTTGAAGGGCGCTATAACTGTTACTGCGGGTTGGTCTCTGTTGCTAGAGACTGTTTAAGTAGGTACCGACGCAGCGTCCATCGCAGCTGACAGACAGTATCCGTGTTGCTGTGATCCGGTTTGAAGGACGTTGTAGCTATTACCGGTGGTAGTGTCTCTGTTGCCGGAGACGGTGTCGGTAGCACCGCAGCGACTATAGCAGTCGATAGACAGTACTGTGCGGACGTTACCGTGATCCGGTTTGAAGGGCGTTGTCGCTAGTACAGTTACTGGGGTAACGAGACTTAACATCATATGTCTCAGAATACGAGCGCAATGTCGCCTCGCCATGGACAGGCGTATCACTCACCATCAGGTGACTATACCACTTGTCTCCTCACTTGCACCTCCTCGCAATACCACCAGACCGCACACCACCAGGCAGTTCACCACGATCAAGTCCCCGGTTCGATTCCGGGAATCTAATTTGGAAGGTGATGGTAACTTGTACGACGCTATACCATCAGCGTTACAAGGTGGTGGTAATGTTTCACTAGCCTAACATGGTTGTCGTGAATCCATTACGATGCTTCACCATCTGAAGGCTCTATGCGAGTTCACCACCATCACCACCAGCTCAGGTGAAAGCTGTTGAATTCTCTTCCAGTGCTGCCAGCGTACGTTCTGTTCCGCGCGCTAGTGTTGTTCGCTTTGTGCTGGCTCGCTTTAACGAAGCTCTCACACGCGATATCCGGCGTGTCCGGATCTAACGAGGCTACCGCCGCGAAGGTACCATACCGTCACCGTATAACCGGTGCCGTGGTGAAAGTATACCACGCGCCGATGTTGTTGTGGCGGCGGTCGTAAGCGACAACACAATCCGCACACCGTCCGTACGGATGTTTCAACATGGCGCCGCGTTCGTCAGCTGATAACGGCTGAACGGCTGAACCGATTTTGATGATATTTTTTTTTAATTAAAGACGAGGCTCTGGAGACGGAAATAGTACACTATTTATACCGGAAATGATACTCGAAACTGGTACAATTGAGGGCTGAAGTTAGGGCACAATTAGTTAATCACCTTAACTATTGATATTTTATATTAATCGATGATGGTATATCTTAGATCCAAATTTAACTCAGGTCCCCGCTTCGAGTCCGGGACCGGACGTGATCCGGTTTGACTGGTGCTAGGCTCCGGATGGTCAGCTACCAGCCTCATAGCAAATCCGCTCCTAATACAACACCAGACAGATACAATCTAGTATACTAAAACCTAGTATTCCAAACGACGAACTAGAGTATAAAAACTGGATGTAGATCCTTCAGCTGCATGTCCTCGTACTCCTTTTGTATATACACAAAAACCTAGTTAGACGGATACAGTATCTAAAAGCTAGTATATCTAGTACTTAGTATTTTACTCACATGAAGGATACTGTTTTTTTTTATGTCACTAATACTTTGGCTTAACCATTTTCTGTTACGTTCTTCATCAATGCGAAGTATATCTTCATGAACCGATATATAAAGTATATATACTTGGTATCAATGAACATGGTATATATATGGATAGATAGATATATAGAGAGATAGATATATAGATAGATAATTGATTAATAATGATAGGAGGGTGGGTTTAAGGGTTGAAAAAGTCTAAATATATACAAAGCGACTGTCATGGTTGCCATGTAAGGAAATCTCTAAAATGGCATCTTAATATTTTTTTATTTAATTAAATATAGTGTTGCGACACTTGATTTTAAGTGATACGCGTACCCGTAACGCCGCCAGTTAATATAGTATAAATATCTGTTTACTGGAGATCTTTACTTACCACCAGTAAATTTTTATGTTAATAAACACATCACTGTATCGTAGTACAGCGCGCAGAAGGTACGCTACATACAAATTACCAAAGAGTTCGTATGTCGTTAAATACTAGGATTAGATACTTAGTTTGAAAATACTTGCAAGTATTTTCAAACTAAGTATCTAATCCTCGTATTTAACGACAAATACACAATGACATGAATACGACAAAATACTAGCAAGTATTTTCAAACTAAGTATCTAATCCTAATATTTAACGACATATACACAATGACATAAATACGACAAATTAGTTGGAAGTATTTTCAAACTAAGTATCTAATCCTAGTATTTAACGACATATACACAATGACATAAATACGACAAATTAGTTGGAAGTATTTTCAAACTAAGTATCTAATCCTAATATTTAACGACATATACACAATGACATAAATACGACAAATTAGTTGGAAGTATTTTCAAACTAAGTATCTAATCCTAATATTTAACGACATATACACAATGACATAAATACGACAAATTAGTTGGAAGTATTTTCAAACTAAGTATCTAATCCTAATATTTAACGACATATACACAATGACATAAATACGACAAATTAGTTGGAAGTATTTTCAAACTAAGTATCTAATCCTAGTATTTAACGACATATACACAATGACATAAATACGACAAATTAGTTGGAAGTATTTTCAAACTAAGTATCTAATCCTAGTATTTAACGACATATACACAATGACATAAATACGACAAAATAGTTGCAAGTATTTTCAAACTAAGTATCTAATCCTAGTATTTAACGACATATACACAATGACATAAATACGACAAAATAGTTGCAAGTATTTTCAAACTAAGTATCTAATCCTAGTATTTAACGACATAAATACACAATGACATAAATACGACAAAATAGTTGCAAGTATTTTCAAACTAAGTATCTAATCCTAGTATTTAACGACATAAATACACAATGACATAAATACGACAAAATAGTTGCAAGTATTTTCAAACTATGTATCTAATCCTAGTATTTAACGACATAAATACACAATGACATAAATACGACAAAATACTTGCAAGTATTTTCAATGTTAGCGTTATGGAAATAAAATACTCGTCTAGGTTGGTGCGGCCGCAGCGTCTATTGCAACCGGCGAACATTACCGTGTTCCGGTTTGAAGGGCGCCACAGCTAGTATAATTTACTAGTATTTTATGTGTCAGGCGACGAGCGCACTATGGCGCAGTGTATACTATCCTAACTAGCGCAATATGGGCGAGCGTGTCACTTAATATCAAGTGAACGTATCACTCGTACCTTCGCTTAATTGTATAAAAAAAAAAAAAAAAACAATCACAGAACAGAAATATCATTTTGGTAAATTTACTCTGTTTTTCTCCATTTTCATTGAAAATACTATATAATAAAGAAAACAGTATATATCACAGTATAAACTACTTAGTATATACCATAGACAAAAATATCCGCACTTGTAGTATTTTATGAGACAAAAAAAAGTATAAAGTATTAAATACTCATTTATTAGTATGGCGCGTACTCTGAAGTAAATAACTGTTTTTATAACCTAGACGTAGAAATAAGCTGAATACCTAGTACGTTAATGAATGCATAGATATTTTTTTTTTTTCAGAATACTAAAGAAGTAACACCATTGAAGGCACCGGAGAGTATTAGACAAAGAACAGGTATTTATAACACTATATTTATGTACTACTAGTAGCCCTCTGTGGGTTGAGACCGTCCAGTTACTGTTGCAGCCGACAGGCAGGAGCACAAACATTGCTGTGATCCGGTTTGAAGGGCACTGTAGCTATCACTGGCGGTAGTGTCTCTGTCGCCGCAGACCGTCTAGGTACCGCCGCAGCGCCTGTTGCAGCCGGCACGCGGTGCTGTGCGGACATTGCTGTGATCCGGTTTGAAGGGCGCTGTAGCTATCACTGGCGGTAGTGTCTCTGTCGCCGCAGACCGTCTAGGTACCGCCGCAGCGCCTGTTGCAGCCGGCACGCGGTGCTGTGCGGACATTGCTGTGATCCGGTTTGAAGGGCGCTGTAGCTATCACTGGCGGTAGTGTCTCTGTCGCCGCAGACCGTCTAGGTACCGCCGCAGCGCCTGTTGCAGCCGGCACGCGGTGCTGTGCGGACATTGCTGTGATCCGGTTTGAAGGGCGCTGTAGCTATCACTGGCGGTAGTGTCTCTGTCGCCGCAGACCGTCTAGGTACCGCCGCAGCGCCTGTTGCAGCCGGCACGCGGTGCTGTGCGGACATTGCTGTGATCCGGTTTGAAGGGCGCTGTAGCTATCACTGGCGGTAGTGTCTCTGTCGCCGCAGACCGTCTAGGTACCGCCGCAGCGCCTGTTGCAGCCGGCACGCGGTGCTGTGCGGACATTGCTGTGATCCGGTTTGAAGGACGTCTCATGGCGAAGAATGTGGTGCAGGGTATACCAACTTAACTAGTGTCATATTCTTATAGGCAATCGTATCACTTAATATCAAGTGAACGTTTTACTACCGTCTAATGCTAGATAACACTTGATTTTAAGTGACGGACCATAGACTATGAGGCTAGTCCAGGACGCTCAAGCTTTCATATTGGCGATGACGGTAGAGCGACAAAGCATAAAGCTGGTGGATGAAAGCTGTCGTCATGGTAACCCTGATGGTATACCTTCCTCGCTGAAGTCAATGTTATGAAGAAAACGGAAGTAAATTTTGTGAGAGTGGGGGGGGGGGTGAAAGTAGAGAGTGAGATGGAGAATCATAGGAAAGTGTACGAGGAATACGCAGAGAGAATAGAAGAGAGGAAGAAGAGTGTGAAGAGTGGGGGAAGGAATATGGGATGGTAGTATGTGAAGGATAAAGACTTGTCGGAGCCTTATACAAGTGAGGGTAGACAAAAAAAAAAATCTACTAAACATTACTTTGTAGACGGTAGTTGGAAAATTTACTCGTACCGCCGTGTGAACAATTTTTACCTTACTACCCTACTGCTACTATCGACATCACTACCGCGGGGTAGCGAGCGAATAACTTCTGCACATAGACAATTTTACTGTTTTAGCGCCAAAACCGGAAGCGGTCGACGCGGCGGCCACAGACAATGCAAAGCTAGCGCGCAGTGCGACGCAAGCGACGACCACGGCCATAGACAATACTACGGCTGTAAACAAAACCGAGGTTATAGATAAAACTACAACCATAGACAAAATGCCGGCGGAAACTAAAGGCGGATTAAAAGTCGTTGAAGGTCCCGACAAATACAAAAAGGTAATTTTTTTAAAACAAATTAATTAAAAAAAAAAAAAAAAAAAAAAAACAGGCTCTACAACATTGAGCTGTTGCCTAAAATTAAAAAAAAAACTATTGTATTGGTATGTAGTATCATTGCCGATATCGAAACACTAAGAATAAAAAGATCCGTAGTAAGTCATTCTTTCATCTTCTTCTTCTGGAAGATCGTCTCATCTCCATCTTCATATGCGGCGCCGGAGGACCTAGGGTCCGGATCATCATCCTCTGTCTTCCACAGTTGCCACTGATCACTTGAAATCAGGTGATCGGGCACTAATCCACGCGTGGTCCAGGTGATGATGAAAGGTTACAAATAGGTCGCCACAGCTACGGTCGGCGTCCAGACGCTGGAGGAGCAGGGGACCAGGTGCAGGAGCAGGCCCCGGCCGAGGTTCGGCAGGCTGAACCCGGAGACCAGGCTCCGCCTCCCTGGTGGTAGACGGTGGAGACGTCCCGGCCAGGACATCAGCGAGGAGTCCATCGCGGAGACCATACTCGCGCAGTCGGAAATCATTCGCGGCAACGCTTTAGGGTATTTTCATGATCCGGTTCGAATTGTCTTTCGGTTGTGTTATAACCTGTCGCATGGTAAACCTGTCTCATCACCGTCAGGGCTTCCGCTGCTGGTGGTGAACCTGTCCCGAAGGTTTCATTCACCACCAGGCTGTTGGGAGCTGATGAGGGTCTCCCTGCTCCTTATATACATTAAAAGGCAACACTTAGAATTGAGTGATGTTATTTATGTTCGTTCTTTCGTTTGTCCGCATGTGTGTCCAGCTCGCTTTGGACCGGATCTGGCCGGGTCCGTCGGTCTGTAAGAAGTATAGGTACGTACAGCGCGGACTGGATCAGCAAAAGTCTAGATCTGATGACGATACCTGACTTTTTTTATATGCAATTAAGATCAGCCGGACGTTCACGTGATAGTGAGTGATACGCGCGATCATGACTCGTCATGAATTGAGTCTCATTAACTGAGTAGATCACGCTAGCCACAGCGCCGTTCAAACCGGATCGCAGTAATGCCCGCACTGCTGTCTATCAGCAACAGACGCTGATTGTACTCATCTAAACGATCTCCAGCAACAGACAATGATGGCGCGTTTACATCTAGAATTTCGGACGCCATTTTGGATTATATACAGCACTAAATAAGAGCTCGTTGGTTTCATTAGCCAGTGGTCTTTCGAGCCGGATCACAGTATAGCACGCGACAGTTCAATGATAGAAATAGACAGTATCTAACAAACGCTTGTAAGATACAAAGAATCTATACATAAAGTAATAAATGCGCATATAAACAGACTTGATGACATTTGTTCTCTTCATACAAAAATCAAAGGTATAGAGCACATACAGCCACATGTTTAATGTAAAAAAAAAAAAATTATCGTTTTTTTTTTCTGATTATATTTATTAAAATGTATATATATATATATTATTACCGCATTTTTTTTTATTTATTTATTTGCCAATATTTATTTATTTAGTCCATTCAATGACATTGCAGAGAGTCGAACTGCCATCTTGTGGATTTTCATAATGTGCAAGAGAATGTCGTGCCCTCCTATAACAAACTGATTGAAGTGAGTTCCCTTCTGTGTGTTGTGTATAAATCCTAACTGCATTGCATCCATAACACTATAATATTAAAAAAAAAAAAACTACTCATACACTACAAACGTCATATTCATAATACGATTAACACTCTTACTGACGGTACGTCTCTGTTGTCAGAGGCTGTGTGAGACTGTGGTTATAGTACTGTGAAAACATACTTTGTTCCGGTTTGAAGGGTGTTGTACTTTGTGTAATAACGGTAAGGAGATACATCTTGTCTTAGGTGAGGAGCGCAATGTGGTGCGGTGTGTGAAATCCTAACTAGCGCTACGTTATGAGCGTATCACTTATCATCAGGTGATCGTCGCCCGTCACCATCTTCTTAACTGATGGTATCTAAACCAGGTCCACTCCTTTATGTCCTCAAACCATCAGCTGTCTGGTGAATGTCTTCCAGAATTTAACTCTCCAGGATCGAGCTTGGGATCTCACGCACTCGTGTCGTCGCTTAATTGAATAAAAAAAAAAAAAAAACGACGCCATACTTATTTTAATAATATCAAGTATTTCATACTTGATACTATTTAATGTCATAAATTATTTAAAAATCTTTCTAAAAGGTAAAAGGTTCAAGTCCGCACAGCCAATACGTCAAAGCAAAATTTTATTACAGATTAAAAAAAAAAATTTTTTTTTTTTTTTCAATGCACTTAAATAAAAAAAAAAGCTAATTATTTATCTAACTACAGGATAAACTTCATGAAGTACGAAAAACTTCCCGCGCCCCTCGACCACCTGCAGCGATCGGAGGTGTACAAGCTCGTCCACGACGTGGAGCTGGCGCCGCCGAAGCGTGTTGAGCTGCTGCGTGCAGCGATAGCTGAAGCTGACTACAGAGAGGTGATCATATAGCTTTAAAGAGGATCAGAGGGGTCCCGCGCAGCAGATCCTCACCAGCTCGTTGTGCAGCATACTAATCAAACGAGGCTCTGGCTCCCACTGACCCGCATTAGGACTAGTGTGGTGAACTGAACGTTGAGGAATGGCTCAAATCCCCACACACAACATAGTGTTCGATACCTTGAGGCAAGAAATTAGGTCTCGTTACCCCAGTAATTTTAGTAGCTACATCCTTAAAACCGGATCACAGCAATGTCCGCACAGCACCGCGTGCCGGCTGCAACAGGCGCTGCGGCGGTACCTAGACGGTCTGCGGCGACAGAGACACTACCGCCAGTGATAGCTACAGCGATTTATATAGTTAATATTATTTTCTTATACATATATGTATGTATACGTATATATGTGTGTGTGTGTGTGTGTTGCCTTGTTAATAAATTGACTATTGTTTCAGAGATGTCGCTCCGTGTCACCAAATCCACAGGAGCTGGCCGGGTGCGGACAACTTCAACTTTAACTTTTCGCATACCTCGTTCACATGCTAGCGTTTAATTTATTTTGTATAATAGAAACAATAAATTGAATTTATTTTACATCATCTTATTTTATTTTATTTATATATACAGATACTGATAAGACGCCATTATCAAGACTTCCGGAAACCTTGAGTTCAAAGCTAGGAAGTCCTTCGCTATAGATCTCTCGTACATGGGAAAACGTTATCTTGTATATATACGATTGGGTATCGGGTCGATGGGGTGTAATGGGTCCCCCACAATAACTCACGGGATCCAAGCCAACCTCACCAGCTCGTGGTTCAGTCTGCTGATCAACAAACGGGACTGGCTCCCACCAAGCCGCATTAGGCCAGCGTACTGGGAAATAACGGTCGATGATGGCATGGCTATTGAATTATTTTCAAACGAGAACAGTTGTATTATACTTTTCTATATTAATTTTTATTAGTATTTTCTCCAAATATAGTTTCATTATAAAATAATTATACCAGAAAATTGCTTTTGAAGTTTTGTCTCTGGTCTCTATTTTTATAGGTTGTCATTTCTTTATATATAAATACTTGGCCACTCGAGAGCCCAGTGCTGGTAACTATTTGGCAAAAAGCATAAGCCTCGCCATTGCTATTCATTTGCACTCTGCCGGACAGGGATGAGCTGGAATTTTTCTTGTATTGGTATAAATCTACCAGGATCTGATGGGAAAAAAGGGAAAAAAGAAATTGACGCTAGCAATACTGGGGAAATTGGAATAAAACGTTTTAATACTTTTTTTGTGATACATGCAAATATAAAAATTTATCTAATGATCAAGGATAATCTAGCTTATCATCTGCTTCTCGATTCTTTTGCATACGCTCCAAATACTTGAATCTGTGTAACTTTATGTAATGTTGCCCCCATTGAAATAGTCCTTTTTTAATTGACACTTCACAAATTCGAATCCGATATCTTTCAAAATAAGTTTGTTATTTTTAGATTACTAGGTTTTTCAATTATATTCCAACTGAAAGAAAATTAAATTCGTTTTTGTTACTTTAATGATTCTCTTCCTCCATTGAAATTGATTTCCTCCCGAAGAATTTGTAGCAATTTCATGACAGTGGTTATTTCTTTTCGTACAGTGTAAAACTCATTTATTTTGTTTCTGATGAATTCTAAACCAAAACTATCTAAGTTTTTCTTTTTTTTGCCGCCTTTCTTCTTTTTACCGGGCGTACTAAATACGTCTCTGCTAGATCTGCTATCAGCAACAATTCGTCTTATGGTAGTATTAGAGACCTCTGAAATAAACCAAAGTTTAAGTTTAGTATACATAATATAATATACACGAAAAATCCAACAACCAAAGTATCAAGACGTGCCATTCCTACTAATCAGTCAACGCTTGCACATGGCTCAATATCGATGATTGTGTTTTTTTTGCAGGTATTCTTTTATAAACATTGAAAACAATATTTCTTGCTTGCGATGGAAGAGGTTTCTTCGACATTTTTATAACTTTTTAAAGGAAATTTGAAGCTAAACCAAAAACAATTCCTCGAAATTTCTGTTAACAGATGACTTTTTTTTTTGTTGCCATATGAAAATCGGTATTTTTTAAAATAACAATAAAAAGCTAATTTTACAAATGAATAATGTTCACCTCGATTATAACTGAAGAATTACTTTTTTAAGACATGGTCGTATGGCACTAAGACCTTTGTCATTGAAATGTTTATCTCATTGTTAATGTCAAGTGTCAACTTATGTTTTGAATTTTTCACATGCATAAAGTTGATAAATAATATACTAGAAAAAGTGTTAAAATACTTATAAGTGTGCTCTATTTATTTAATCTACCACCATGCTAACGTCCAAGGTAATTGTATAATAACTTTATACACACTCGAATGCTTTTAACATTTAATGAATGTCATGGTATAAACTTAATTCACATCTCCACACCGCTTCTGCTTTATATTAAATTAATGAACAATTTACAGTCCATTCTGAGTATAGTTATTACTGATATCCAGTATTTAAATGTAATGTCCTATGGGCGTTAATTATATAGATTTATTAACGATGCTGTAATAACCAATAGTTGGTAAGATAACAGTTTAATTGTAAACATCTCGACTCTGCTTCTTTTTATATTTACTTCTATGACATTTTTAAATAATTTTCAAACGCAATTCCTTTTATCAAGAGAATGTTATAATAAACAGTAAATAATGGATTGCATTAATAAATTGTTGTGTGTCTCGGGTTATCACATAGTTCTTACATTTAAGATATCGGAGCGCTGTCTTCAGCCTGCAGCAGTCTATTACTCAACATAGTCCTCAGTAGGTTCTATAGAATAACATACAGCACTTATTTCCATCAGAGAATATAAATAATCACTCACCGAGAGAAAGTATTACATAAATATTAAAAGTGTTCCTTTGATTATGTGGTTATAAATATCATCATCAGTCAATAGATGCCCATACCAATAGGTCATGCATTGTCGGACACCAGGGGTTGTTTGTAGGGGTGCTTCATTCATTCGAGCCGTTCTTCACAACCCAATATGGATCAGCGGGTTTAAAATTTATTCCTGCAATTATATTAACAGCTCGAGGTTCTGGTGGATTTTGGATCGAATGATGACAAAGCCTTGGAGAGAACACTGAAGGAGTTGAAGTCTCGGAATGAGGTGACTGAGGTGAGTATCTCCGATATAAGGAATTAAGTACAACAAATTTTAGACTGAAAGCGATGTTCATCAGGTTGACCTGTTCTTCCTGGTTAATCCGTCTATACTACACTTGGTCTAGCATTAGTTTGTTCTGAAGGTATTTCTTTTATTCTATATGATGAGACGAGCTGGAAGTTCAAGTGATGCCACCGAGCAGCTCGAACTGCATCACATTGCCATTGTCACCGGAGATGTTGGGACTCATAACACCAGCTACAGCACCCTTTAAACTGGAACACAGTAATGTCACCACATTACCGTTTGTCGGCTGCTATGGTAACTACTCAGTCGGTGTCTGGCTTCAGGAACCCACCACCAGCTGCCAACCAGATACCAAGGATTATGTTACCACCAACATGTTCTAAGAAAACTTGTGTTCCCGGTGAATCCTATCCGACAGTCCAACATTAGTTTCCATTGAAGGATGTCATCAGGTAACTGATCCGATCCAAGAAAGCTGTTCTTCCTGATGAATCCCACTATCCCACATTAAGCCCAGCTGTGGGAATATAGGCGACTATTAGCGCTGATTAATGTCTTTGATCGCAGGCAGTGTTTAAAGACGGTGCGATAATGGTGGAGACGACGTTGCCCAGTGCAGAGGTGTTGGATCTGGTGACCAGGGCGTCCGGTAGGAGGACGGTGCTTCAGGGATTCGGAGGTAATGACGCCGTGTATGATGACCTTCAAGAGCCATGTGATGATATTCAGACACAACATCCTCACCATCAGGTGTACCTTCAGAATAAAGTGGAACTAATTTCAAGGAGAGAAGGGGTACTTCTAGTGTGAAGAGCATCGCTTTTGGGCTATTCGTATGCCCAGCAGTGGACATCGGTAGATTGAACTACTATAAGCCTTTTAAAAGTGATAACACTCAATTTCAAGTGTTTCCGCAGACAGCCAGTCGGCCGTGTCTATGGTGTCGAGCCAGTCGTGCTGCGGCGGGATTGTCATGGGCGTGGTGAGGTTCCAACAGACGGCCGAAGGTCCGCTGGTGGCGGACGGATGTATAGACGGCCTCGCTTCCGGCCCCCACGGTCTCCACATCCACGAGGTCGGGGACCTGAGTCAAGTACGTTCGCCGCACTGTGAATCCATTTAAATTTTACAAGATCCTTCGAACCGGATCATAGCAACTTTTCCAAACTACCCTCCGACGGAAAGGTGGCGGTGAACTGTCAGCAGTGTTTTATCCTCATTCTCCACCGCCAGGGCTGCAACACCATAGGGGGCCACTTCAATCCCACGGACGCGCCGCACGGTGATCCCACGGATCCCACTCGTGGCCACCACGCCGGCGACCTCGGCAACATCGTAGCCGACGACACTGGCAGAGCTACCTTCAGGATTACAAGCGAGGTTTTGAAGGTCACCGCTTTTCATCAACTACCCTCCATCATCATCATTACCTCACTCAGCCCACTGCTGGACATAGACTAAAATTGTATTAAGTAATTAATTTAAAGAAACAGTCTTTTCCCTTATTATTGGTGCCAAAGGAACCCTAAAATTCTCAAGTTTTTTCACAGTACCAATTTCAAATTTGTCTCCCTGCCGAACCCTAATTGTTATTATTGTTCTACTAAGCCCATATCATTGCTCATATCTTCGGCTACGTACTGGTAAAACTCCCATCGAAATCGGTTCAGCCGTTTCAGATATTATCCGTTTCATGTCTATAAATGCTAGAAATTTGATTAAATATTTATTTTTTCACTACCAATTTCAAAGTTGTCTCCCTGCGGAACCCTAATTTTTTTTATTGTTCTACTAAGCCCATATCATTGCTCATATCTTCGGCTACGTATTGGTAAAACTCGCATCGAAATCGGTTCAGCCGTTTTGGAAATAATTAAAAAGCTATCATTTGTCAGGTCTGGGACATCATCGGCCGGTCCGTGGCGGTCACGGAGCGGGGCGACGATTTGGGCAAAGGCATCAAGCCGGAGTCCAAGGTTGACGGTGACAGTGGGCCCACGTGAGTACCACTTGAGCGGAGAGAGAGAGAGAGAGGGAGGGAGTGCTTTGATTAAAAGCTGATCTCAACATCCCATGATGGTAAACTGTGCATGTTGAAGGTAAACTATACTGTACTGTGATCCGGTTTTAAGGGCGCTGTAGCTAGTGTAATTACTGGGGTAAGGTGACTCAACATATGTCTCAAGGTGACGAGCGCAATGTGGTGCAGTGTATAGGCACTATCATAGTGGCAAACAGTAGCGTGAAGACGGCACTTGTTATCCGGTTCGAAGGACCAATACAGTATTATGTATAGGAACACGTGCACATTTTATAGGAATCGAATCAGGGACTTCCCCTCAGTCGCTACTCCGTTAACTATGTGGGTACAATCGCAATGTCACTTTTTATCCGGCTCGAAGGACCAGTAGCTAGTGCAATGGGCAGGCGTATCACATACAATCGAGGGAACGTCCGGCTCTAATGGCTTTAATTGTATATAAAAAAAAATGAAACAGCTGATCAACAGTAATAATATTTATTATCGGGCTAACTGCAGCTACATAAAGCTGATGAACATTGACGCGCCAAAGTTAGGGGTCGTTGACATCTGACGCGGCGACAGCTGTCAAACTGACATCCAAGGCAAAGGCACAAGCGCCGTTAGTACCACTCGGAAAAATATATATATCGTGTTGCGAGATCGCATCATGTCGCAGTGTATTATCATTGCCGCAGTGTACCAATGGTCGTAGTGCACCACCATTGTCGCAGTGTACCAATGGTCGTAGTGCACCACCATTGTCGCAGTGTACCAATGGTCGTAGTGCACCACCATTGTCGCAGTGTACCAATGGTCGTAGTGCACCACCATTGTCGCAGTGTACCAATGGTCGTAGTGCACCACCATTGTCACAGTGTACCAATGGTCGTAGTGCACCACCATTGTCGCAGTGTACCAATGGTCGTAGTGCACCACCATTGTCGCAGTGTACCAATGGTCGTAGTGCACCACCATTGTCGCAGTGTACCAATGGTCGTAGTGCACCACCATTGTCGCAGTGTACCAATGGTCGTAGTGCACCACCATTGTCGCAGTGTACCAATCGTCGTAGTGCACCACCATTGTCGCAGTGTACCAATGGTCGTAGTGCACCACCATTGCCGCAGTGTACCAATGGTCGTAGTGCACCACCATTGTCGCAGTGTACCAATGGTCGTAGTGCACCACCATTGTCGCAGTGTACCAATGGTCGTAGTGCACCACCATTGTCGCAGTGTACCAATGGTCGTAGTGCACCACCATTGTCGCAGTGTACCAATCGTCGTAGTGCACCACCATTGTCGCAGTGTACCAATGGTCGTAGTGCACCACCATTGCCGCAGTGTACCAATGGTCGTAGTGCACCACCATTGCCGCAGTGTACCAATGGACGTAGTTTACCACCATTGCCGCAGTGTACCAATGGACGTAGTTTACCACCATTGCCGCAGTGTACCAATGGTCGTAGTTTACCACCATTGCCGCAGTGTACCAATGGTCGTAGTGCACCACCATTGCCGCAGTGTACCAATGGTCGTAGTGCACCACCATTGCCGCAGTGTACCAATGGACGTAGTTTACCACCGTTGCCGCAGTGTACCAATGGTCGTAGGGCACCACCATTGCCGCAGTGTACCAATGGTCGTAGTGCACCACCATTGCCGCAGTGTACCAATGGTCGTAGTGCACCACCATTGCCGCAGTGTACCAATGGACGTAGTTTACCACCGTTGCCGCAGTGTACCAATGGTCGTAGTGCACCACCATTGCCGCAGTGTACCAATGGTCGTAGTGCACCACCATTGCCGCAGTGTACCAATGGACGTAGTTTACCACCGTTGCCGCAGTGTACCAATGGTCGTAGTGCACCACCATTGCCGCAGTGTACCAATGGTCGTAGTGCACCACCATTGCCGCAGTGTACCAATGGACGTAGTTTACTACCATTGCCGCAGTGTACCAATGGTCGTAGTGCACCACCATTGCCGCAGTGTACCAATGGACGTAGTTTACCACCGTTGCCGCAGTGTACCAATGGTCGTAGTGCACCACCATTGCCGCAGTGTACCAATGGACGTAGTTTACTACCATTGCCGCAGTGTACCAATGGTCGTAGTGCACCACCATTGCCGCAGTGTACCAATGGTCGTAGTGCACCACCATTGCCGCAGTGTACCAATGGACGTAGTTTACCACCGTTGCCGCAGTGTACCAATGGTCGTAGTGCACCACCATTGCCGCAGTGTACCAATGGACGTAGTTTACCACCGTTGCCGCAGTGTACCAATGGTCGTAGTGCACCACCATTGCCGCAGTGTACCAATGGTCGTAGTTTACCACCATTGCCGCAGTGTACCAATGGACGTAGTTTACCACCATTGTCGCAGTGTACCAATGGTCGTAGTTTACCACCATTGTCGCAGTGTACCAATGGTCGTAGTTTACCACCATTGTCGCAGTGTACCAATGGTCGTAGTTTACCACCATTGCCGCAGTGTACCACCAACCTAACCACCGCCACTGAACGTTGCAGCGTGGCCTGCGGCATCATCGCCAGGGCGGCGGCGGTCTACCAGAACCCGAAGCGGATATGCGCGTGCGACGGCGTCGTGGTGTGGGACGAGCGCGGCCGGCCGCTCGCCGGGACCGGACGCAGGGAGCGGAAGCGGCCGGAAGCGTGCTGCGGCGACGGCGCGGCGGAGCGGTGCTGCAAGGCTTAGTACCTCGACGACCTCGTCGGATATTAGTGGGATGCCCACGCCCAGCGGTGGGCAAGTAGACAAACGTTCTTTATTCAGTTCAATGCAGATATTTTTTTTGTACATAATAAAAGTTGTAGTTTTTTTTTTTTAATTTATAGTTGTGTATGTATAGGTCTTTGGGGGCGGGGTTGTCCAGCAGTGGGCGTCTGCTGATGACGGTGACTGGTCGAAGCTTATCATATGGACACTATTATTGCGTTGTGTATATATGTTACTTTTATTATAATAAAGATGTTTGTTTATTGTAGTGTTTTTTTTTTCCAATCCCCTAAATAGACAAAGGAATTCATCTCTGCAGCCTTTATTTTTTTTTTATTCTAAGCAAGATTCAATAGTGTTTAGTTACTAGTTGCGAAGCTCTTCAAACCGGAACACGGTAGTCAGGTTTATATATACTGCAACTCATCGTGCTCATCGCTTCAGTCATCAAATGTAAAGTAACACAACCCAAGTAATTTCACTAGTAACAACGCCCTTCAAACCGGAACACGGTAGTTATGTTTTTCAGTTTATATACACTGCAACTCATCGTGCTCGTGACATAAGATGTTACGTCTATAACCCATATCACTAGCTATAGCGCCCTTCAAACCGGATCACAGTAATATGGGTGTCGGCTGCGGTGGTACACACCTTATTATTTAGAGGTCAGCTTACAATGGATTTTACAATATTCCTCCTCCTAAGGGAGTTGCAGGAGGGTAGATAGAGTTTTGGAGAAGTAGAACAGGCTCGCCCCCTGTTACACGGGACCTAATCTGATCATATCTGGCGAAGAGTGGGTGTTCATTCACCTCTGCCTACCGCTACTGGGAAAAAGGCGTGATATAAAAAAAAAAAAAAAAAAGAACAGGCGGTTATACAGCTGGTACTGCTTCCACTACTCCATTCGCTATTAGGTTACTTCAATCGTGTATATGTGTGGGTGTGTGTGTGTATGTGTGGGTGGGTGTGTGTGTATGGGTGGGTGTGTGTGTATGGGTGGGTGTGTGTATGTGTGGGTGGGTGTGTGTATGTGTGGGTGTGTGGGTGGGTGTGTGTGTATGGGTGGGTGTGTGTATGTGTGGGTGGGTGTGTGTATGTGTGGGTGGGTGTGTGTATGTGTGGGTGGGTGTGTGTATGTGTGGGTGTGTGTGTATGTGTGGGTGGGTGTGTATGTGTGGGTGGGTGTGTGTATGTGTGGGTGTGTGGGTGGGTGTGTGTGTATGGGTGGGTGTGTGTATGTGTGGGTGGGTGTGTGTATGTGTGGGTGGGTGTGTGTATGTGTGGGTGTGTGTGTATGTGTGGGTGTGTGTGTATGTGTGGGTGGGTGTGTATGTGTGGGTGGGTGTGTGTGTATGTGTGGGTGGGTGTGTGTATGTGTGGGTGTGTGTGTATGTGTGGGTGTGTGTATGTGTGGGTGTGTGTATGTGTGGGTGGGTGTGTGTGTACGTGTGGGTGTGTGAGCCTAAGGTACACATTGCAGACCATCAGCGAGTACATACATAGACAGTTACTGGTGGTAGGGTTCAGTCGTATGCAAATGTGCTTGTTCCGGTTTGAAGGGCGCTGCAGTTACTGTGATTACTAGAGTTGCGAGACCCCAACATGTTTCAGGCAGCGAGCGCAATGTGCAGTGTATACCATCCCAATTAGCGCTCAGTCTCTACGGCGCAGGGTTTGTCTTTACAGATACTATCATAGTGACAAACAGTAGCGTGTAGACGGCGCTTGTTATCCGGTTCGAAGGATCAATACAGTATTATGTATAGGAACACGTGCACGTTTTGAAGGAATCGAGTCAGGGACTTCACCTGTCGCTACTTCGCCGACTATAGAGGTACAATCGCAAACGTCACTCGTTATCCGGCTCGAAGGACCAGTAGCTTTTGGAGTGAGCACGCGTATCACTTAATCTGGTGAACGTCCGGCATAATAGTATACAAAAAAAAAAAAAAAAAAAATGAAACAGCTGATCAACAGTAATAATATTTATTATCGGGCTAACTGCAGCTACATAAAGCTTATACACGTAGAACATAAACGCGGCGCCAAAATTGAAGGTCATTGACATCTGTCGCGGCGACAGCTGTCAAGCTGGCGTCCGAGGCAAAGGCACAAGCGTCATTAGTACCACTCGGAAAAAAAATCACCAGATATTTCGTGATTTTATCGAGTGCATTAAAACACTGCAACGTATCGTCTCGATACATTCACGCGATTTCAAGTGACAGTGATGAGTAAGGTAACGAAGAGTGCTCGTTCAAATTACGCTGTAGTCCAGCTAGCCGGCTTCACCGAAATCCTACCACCATAGACACCGGAATCGAACCGGAAACAGCGCGACAAGTGAAACTGGTAACCGCTGCGACTACTGGTGCAACATTAATTAACAATACGGTCGTAGAATGACTAACTACCCTCTAATTTATAGGTAATCCTAAATTTGATATTATGAGGGTACCTTTAGAAAGTTTTTTACACTGAGGGTAGTTCAATATTTCCGTAAAAATTACTTTTGATCGTTCATTATGTTAATAGCGGACGTCTAGTTTCAACTCCATTTGGAATATTATTCTCATTCAATTGTGGGTATGTACAAAAATTAATACATGCGATAGATGAAGGTAGATAACAAATTTCATATTCTCTCTTTCACTCTCAATGATCTTTAAAGGTATCGATTTTGAATTTTTTTTTTTTTAAAAAACAAACTACATAAAAATAGATAATTTTTATCCACGAGAAAAATCTAACTACCCTCTCTAAATTCGATAAGGCCACGCTGTATCACAAACAGATATTACATAATTTTTTTTTTTTTAATTTTTAAAAACATGAGGGTAATTGTCTATTAATACGAGTTTTAGAATTTTTGATTTAAATAGGGTTGCCATATATTTCGCGGGTAGTCGTTTTTTATGGATAATGCCTGCAATCGATAATGAATACTGGCAACACTGAGGTGTCCGTCGCATGTGTTGCCCGCCCTGAAGAAAACCTCATCGCGCCAACCTTCAAACGTGTTAGTGCATAGCGAGCCGGTCTAGACCTACATAGCCTAAACACCTAGTAATAACATATACAAAAATTGTTCCTTGACATCAAATTAAAAAAAAAAAAAAAATAATTAAAAATAAAACAATGCGTATAACTTATCCGTAAAACGTTTTGGTATAAAGACTACTTTATACTTCGTCAGGATTAATCTATGGTCGATTAAAAAATTGTCGATGACATATTTAAAAAAAAAAAAAAAAAAAATCTTTATGGTAAACTTAAAGTTGTATATAACGTATAATTCTACAATTAAAAAAAAAAAAAAAAAATAGAAAACAATAAAATGAACACTACATTTGTAAAAACGTATATAATCTATGGCACCATAGACAACTCGTCCACAGAACAGAAACGCCCGCGACTCTATGGTCGTTTTAAATGACCGCGTTTTAATCGATATTAAATGCAATTTTTTTTTTTTCAAACTACCCTCGAACCTGCCTTCAGAAATGTTTGTCGCTGTCACAACCGAACTATGCCCACAGCTGGGCATGAGTCTCTTTTACCAATATCGGCAATACTTATACCTCTTGCGACCAATGGAGATTAGATGAGGGGAACACCGAAGTGTGGGCAAACCTCCCACTAGTGGACCACGATGTTGGGACATAGACCTATTTGTAGCTTTACCGTTCTTTAAAGTACCGATATATCACATCAACATACTACGTAGTATTTTACCACATAGTATTTAGTACCTAGTATAGTAGAAAGCTGGTATTAAAGGTGCTAGTATTTTTAGCTAAATAAGCTTTACCATGAAGTCTCTTGTGACATTTATTAAAAAAAAAAAAAAAAAAAAAATTGGGTAGGAAAAATCGCGGGCGTATATAAAACCATATATTTGTTCATAGTGCGACCTGGAAGCTGCGTTTCCGGCGACGGACGTCACAAAATGGCGGCAAAGGAGCCGCGCCGTGAAAACATGTCACAGATAAAAAAATGGCGGCAAACGAGCCGCGCAATAGACAGATAAAAAATGTGATTGTGCTTATTTTATAAGTCGTGATTTTTTTTTTTTTTTCAAACGTCAGAAATATTCCCTAATTTTTTTTTTTTTATATCCATATATATAGCGTAGGCTTTAGAACATCTTTATATATATATATATGTATGGTTTTAATATTTAATCTATGGCACGATATTATAGTATATATATATATATAGTAATTGACTCGAAGCAATAGCCGCTGTAAGGTAGTGTGTGTTGCCATCTGAAAAAAAAAAAAATGCGCGTTAAAAGCGAAAATATATATTTTTTTTTAATACAATAAAACCACGACACCGGCGGGACGTTGTTCACCTGACCGGCGACAGAGACATTACCACCAGTAATAGGTACAACGTCCTTCAAACCGGATCTCAGCCATTTCCGCACAGCACCGCGTGCCGGCTGCAACAGGCGCTGCGGCGGTACCTAGACGGTCTGCGGCGACAGAGACACTACCGCCAGTGTATAGCTACAGCGCCCTTCAAACCGGATCACAGCAATGTCCGCACAGCACCGCGTGCCGGCTGCAACAGGCGCTGCGGCGGTACCTAGACGGTCTCCGGCGACAGAGACACTACCACCAGTAATAGGTACAACGTCCTTCAAACCGGATCACGGTAATGTCCGCACAGCACTGTGTGCCGGCTGCAACGGGCGTTGCGGTAATACATAGGTGATACACTCCGGCAACAGACACACCAGTTATAGATTCAGCATCCTTCAAACCGGATCACAGTAATGTTTGCACACTACTCCGCTTAGACCCTCTTTACCTTTGGCCTTGCGACTTAACATCACGTGTGACTGAGATTTACTTTTAGCCCACAAAATGGTGACTCACCTCACTTCATGCTCATGTTGCCGTTGTAAAAATCGAAGTCGTCCAAACCGTCCGGCTCGAAGGCCCTTATCTGCTCGAACAGCTCGCTGTCCATGAAGCTGCTTTCGGTTTGAGCGGGCGTCGCGGCGCTGAAGTAGCTGCTGACGCGCCTCGACAACACCGACGTAGGTAGGCGGATGTGATTGTGTATTTAAATTGCGGGTAGTTCAACATTTTCAGTTAAGTTATAATTTTTTATTTATTGCGTACACCAAAAGTACATTGATTGCATCAAAGTTAATATTTAAAAAAAAAAAAAAAAATGTTTGAAAAAATCCATAATGAAGGTAGATGTAAAAAAAAGTTGATGGTTTAAAATCCATCAATGTTAAATATTTCAATTTATTATTAAGGGTATTAAAAAGTGTTGTTTGTTGTGTGTCGTGTTGTTGTGTAAGTGCCGTGCCGACGTCCGTTTCCGCCCAGACGCCGCCCGGAAGTCGGATCGGGAAAAGATGGAAGAAAATGCAACACATTACTGTGACGGTCGTGAAATTGATAATGAAACATAAAAGATTTAAGAAAAAAAAAAAAAAAAAAAAAACGAAAATCAACGCATACTCTAACCCTCCCGCCAAAAATGGCAGCACAGACATTAAAAAAAAAAAAGCATAGTGCGCCCGACTTTAACTACGAAAAAAAAAAACCAATAAATAAAACAAACAAATTCGACACGACCGTCTGTGTTGCATTTTCGCGTGGGAATGGGGTTAGGAACAAAAAAAAAAAAAAAAATTGTCATCACGCGGACAAGAGGCTGTCAATGGCACAAAGACAAGTTTTTTTTTTTTTTTTTTTCTCTCTCTACGGTCTCTCATAAATAACAACAGCACCGCGTCGGGTAGTCCACGTGTAATTAAATCGTAAAATCACATCGAAAATTCTCTTAACATATAAACATTACATTTATATACTGAATCGATTACATCACAATCGATTCGAATCGATTATAATTAACTAAGAAAAAATATATAATTGAATCGATTTAAATCGTTTTCAGGTTACAATTGTGAAGGTGTCGATACGTTCGAGCCGCGGCGGTGCGAGGCGGCGAGCGCGTGCGCATGCGCTCGCGCGTGCGCGTGCGCATGCGCGAGCGCGTGCGAACCGCTGCGGTTAGGTTGGGTTAGGTTAGGTTTTTCCTTCTCAGAAGCGACGAGACGTATGCGCCATTCGCCTGACATTTTGAGCTCGTCATGACATATGAGATGTAGTCCCAACAGCTGCAGCGCCCTTCAAACCGGAACACATTACTGTGTTGCTTAGCAACCTGAGCTGTCTCACAACGCCATCCTGTACCATTGGATCTAAATTTGACATGAGGCCATAGACTCGAACCGTAGACTTCAGTGTTGCCATGCAATGAATTAAACATTGAAGTTACTAAGTTCACAGCATGAATGTATCACCACCTTTACAAGTAACAGTCATATATACTTAACATATATATATATAGAGAGAGGCCCAGTAAGAAGCAATAACATATAATAATCATTTGGACCGTACAAACATTTTACACATCACAATTCAGTTCCATATAAATTTAAAAAAAAAAAAAAAAAACACACAGACATATATATATGTAGTGACAGAACATTGATATAGACAGCGGTGACGCTCAGTAGTGCCAACGGCGGTAGAGTACCAACATACAGATGTTACACGTCAAACAGCACAGAGTATATACTATGTTCCTTTTACACTATATTAAAAAAAAAAAAAAAACCGCGCTCACACGCAGCGTTGGCCTCGTTCGCCGACGTCGACCGCCTACGACTAAATTCCACATAACCTAGAAATAGTCACATCCTTCCCGCCGCGGCCGCCATTTTGTACACAGGTTGGGGCGCGCGTCAACCGGCACGCAGCACCGGAAACGTGTGCACAGATTAAAAATATCGACGTTCGAAAACATGACACAATTCAAGTAGTACATCTATTGAAGTGTTAATTAACAATTTCACTATAATCATCATCGTACCAACTAAGAGATTACAATCTTGTCTATGGTATAGCTTTAGCAGTAGACAAACGAATTCCTATAAAATCTTAAACTATAAAGAGATTATCGTAGACGATTCTACAATGTTTTTTTTTTTTTTTTGGACAAAATTTAATTCCTACCCCAAGAGATGGATCCGCCGCCATGTCATGGTGTAAGTGGAAATGCCAAATGCCATAGAGATCATAGATACATTGGTCTATACATAAATGCTCCGCTTAATACTAATTCGAGATTTTACAACAGCAACTATTAAACGCTCGTAAAAATTCGTAAATGAGAAATATTAAAAAAAAAAAAAAAAAAAGTAACTTCTAACACGAGTCTTTCAGACATTTTAATTATACTTAAACTAGCTAATCAATATCTCAACCACACCAATTTAACATCGTAAATAGTAATTTTTTTTAAAAAAAAAAAAAAAAAAAGCGCTGTAAATTCTAGCATTTTTTTTTGTTAACGATAAGAAAAAAAAAAAAATTTTTAAATAAGAAAAAATTGACATGGCTGTATGAACTATAATCCTTTGTCTCGAGTGTAATTGTTTAAAAATGTATCGGACGGTGTTTTAAAAATTGACATATAACACTATCTAACGTGTACCCCAGTTAGAGATATATTGTTTATTAAAAAAAAAAAAAAAAATCTTATCTTAAATAACAAATGAATGAAATATTTAAAAATCAATTGGCTCCATCTGAAAAAACATACGACTTTTTGACGTTCCTCGAAAATGGCGCCAAACGTCAACATTGACAGGTATCAGTTGGAAAATAGGTCATGGGTATTTTTTTTTTAAATTAAATCAAAACCTTATGCTGTTAATTAAAAAAAAAAAAAATTATTACAAACTATTGATTTCACTGAAGCAATTTTGGTAGAATAATTTTTAACTACCGTCATTTCTTGCCTCCGGACACATCACAACGGATACACCTGTTACCCAATAATGGAGGTCGTGGTCGAGACGGACGATTCGAATGAATCATAGCCGGAAAATTAAAAAAAAAAAAAAAATATGAAAACTGGTTCAATAGCTCAGTCAAAGGGGAGATGGTTGTAAGGGGTCCCGTACACCAGCTGATTAACGGACGAGGATCTGACTCCCACCAAACCGGATTGGGCCGGCGCGGTCAGAAACAGCCCAAACTACCCCCTCTCCCGTACGAACCCCTAAAAACTACGAGACCTGTTCACTGTGGATCAATCGATATCTTTGGGCGACGCCTGTGTCCAGCAGCAGATAAATACGTGGCCGCACAGACTGTCACCTTTGCCCTTTCCTATATAAAAATCCCTATGATACGTTATTCAACATGTATATTTATTATCTGTTATATTCCCATTGGACTTCTGTATATTTTATTCGATTTCGATTATAAATCGATACAAATGGAATGTGCGTATCGTATCTATAGCTAGTGTATATATTTCACCATCAAAAAGATTTATATGGAGAAAAAAAAAAAAAAAAAAAAAAAAACTTTGTCTATATATACAATTTTTTTATCTATGGTTTCAAGTGTGTAAGACGGTTCCGCCCTACGTTCTGGTAAACAGACCAACAACCCCAATTGAATTCTATAAAGACCCCCGACTGTGCCCAGCAGTGGGCTTCATTCAGCCGATATGGCTATACACCTTGTCTTTTGGCCGGTCGCCTTATGTCGTAACGTTTCCATATAAAACCTCGGCGGCCAAAAGGCAGCTCGGAGGTTCACGATCTCTATATATTTTTTTTTTATCTGTAGCCAATACAATGTAGGTGCAGAGACGCCATTTTGTTTTTATTTCCATATGATCTCTGTACATACTTTATTGTTTATGCATGATTGTATATTAGGAAAAATTAACGTTGTTTTTTTTTTTTTTTTTTAATTAAATTCGTTTGTGACCCTGACCGGATTGAGTTTGATATGTAAAAAAAAAAATAAAAACATCCAAAAATTTTACTGTCTACTGTCATTGGTCATTGGAAGAGGCCATTTTGACGGCCATCTTTTTTTTTTTTTTTTTTAGTGCCTTCTATTTTCATGTATTAAGCGCTTCTTATATTTTACTTCCTGTCGGAAAATGTCTAGGTACCGCTGCGGCGATATGCAAATGAGCAAACCTTACTGATCCGGTTCGAAGGGCGTCGTCGTTGAAACACTTTTGTATTGCTGAGCTCAATGTGATTCAGTGTCTCATCCTAACAGACGCCATTTTGTTATTTGTATACGATTTTGTATAGATAATACTGTGGCATGTATATGGCAACACGAAGGTCCTTCGAACCGGATCTGACGAACGCTTTAACTTTGCAGTAAATAGACGGTTGCATATCTTAATAGACAATCTCCTAAAACAGTTTTTTTTTTTTTTTTTTTAATTAAATAGGACAGGGTCGCGACGCCACTTGATTATAGCTGATGGTAGATCACTAACATAGTAACAGCCTTACTATTTCGAACGTTGCCCAGCTATGGTAAAAAAAAAAAAAATTGTCTATGGCCGTCGTCACTACAGTAATAGATATTCAAGTGATTTTCTTACTACCCGCGCAGTAACCTACCGCGAATCGTCCAGTAGTTAAACATAAGCCTTACAGATAATCGAAATACTGATAGCATAGACAATTATAACATACAACTCGATTTAAAAAAAAAAAAAAAAAACTTTCAAACATTTTCTTCTAATACTGATCTCCATACGTCCGGCGCGAGACAGAGACGGGTATATAACGTGTGTGTGTCAAATGCAGGTCAATAGGTCATTCGTCATTTATTCTAGATTTATTTTTCTCTAACGCCCCGCACTAATTAAAGTGGGCTCGATCGAGATATGCCTTAGCCTCGGCCGTGTCGATAGCTTTAAAAACAATCGTTCCGTACTAGTCGCTGTCTCGCAACAAACTGTACGCGGAAATCTTGACGGCAACGTGCGCGACGGTAGATACAGCGTGTTCCAAAAAGTCAGCTCCATTATTATATATATATATATATATTTATTAACTGTGTAATATAAAAAGGACTGGTGGAGGATAAATGGGAGGTGTATACTCGTATGACGTGTATATACGTCTGACGTCTATGGATATGACGTGTGTATACGTCGGACGTCTATGGATACGCCGCGTTTATACGTCTGACGTCTATAGACGTGACGTGTATGTACGTCGGACGTCTATAGACGTGACGTGTATGTACGTCCAACGTCTGTCGACATGACGTGATTTTACGTCTGACATGTATAGACGTGACGTGTATGTACGTCCAACGTCTGTCGACATGACGTGATTTTACGTCTGACATGTATAGACGTGACGTATATATACGTCCAAGGTCTATATAAAGAATATCAGGTCAGAGACGTCACAAGTACAAACACTAATGTGACGTCTATTTACGTCTGAAGTGTAAACACGTCGCAGTTAACTATTTATATATACATACAGGATGTAGTTACATGATTTTTTTTTTTTTTTTTACATATTTTCCCTCCATCGCGCGCTGGTTACGTCAGTGCCGGCATCGCGCCGGTGTCACTCGGTATCACGTATCGGGGGAATGAAGCGAATACCTAATACGCGTACCTAATATATACTACTACCCTAGGCCTTCGTAGTTCGCGAGGCAGTAGGCCGATGACCGCGTCTCATCAACGTTGCCGTCAAAATTTAATATACATTTAAAAAAAAAAAAAAAAAAAAATTCCCAACCACACCAAAACTTGTATGGTAACAACTCGACGTGTGTGTTACCATTAATTTCAACACTACCCTCCGTGTGCGCACTGCACTGCCGACAGCCCCTTACTGCAGCAATATCAGGGAGCCCCCGCTAGAAAGAGACGGAGCGATATTCTTTTTATAGTCACCGTTGTTAGCGATGTCGATGATCTAAAACTGGGCGTGGTCATAGAAAGGGTTGCCGACCACTGCTCTTTATAGTCGCAATTAATCTTCATCCCCGGTTGCAATTTCAAATCGCAGTTTTTATTCCGAAATTAAACTGCGGTAATTAAAAATCTAGGGAGGCGGCTTTAGTAAAGGTTGCCGACCCCTGCTCTCAATAATCAGTGATAATTGAAACTCTACTTTAGTTCGGAAAATAGAATCTAATATGTTAAAAATTGCGACTGCGCCTTTAGAAAAGGTTGCCGACCCCTGACTTATTAAATCTCAAGTGTTAAATTTAAACCCTCGGTTTAGTTACGATATTAAAGTGTAATATTTAAAAGTCTATGGTGCGCGGATTTAGAAAAGGTTGACGAACCCTGACTTATTAAATCTCAAGTGTTAAATTTAAACCCTCGGTTTAGTTACGATATTAAAGTGTAATATTTAAAAGTCTATGGTGCGCGGATTTAGAAAAGGTTGACGAACCCTGCTTTACATAATCGAAATCAAACTTAGTCCACACTGATTATATTATTTCAATAGTAAAGCGAAATATCTTAAGAATTTACAACCGCGGCCTTAGAAAAGGTTGTCGACCACTGCATTATACAACCGCAATATTACTTAAGCCTTAGAGATAATTTGCCCCCTTTGGTTCCGAAAATAAAACATAATAATACATCAAAAGCGAGATCGCAGCCTTGACAAAAGGTTGCCGACCCCTGCCTTATATAACCGCACCAAGTCTCTTCACTACGTCATGCGCGCAACTATTTGTCTTTTCACGAAAACTAAAACTTAATTCCGATACTAAACTACAATGTACTTTAATCACCGCCTTACGAGAGAAGGCACGAGTCCCAGCAGTGGGAACTTAGATTTCAGTTTCGATTCTCGTGAAAACGTTCTACACTCTAAGGAAGCACATCGCCTTATATATATAAAAAAAAAAAAGTACAAGCCAGAAACAAAGGATGTGACTATTGGAGCGCACTTATAATTAAAAAAAAAAAAAAACATCTCAATCTCCAGCAAATCTTCTTTTCAAAACTCTAACATGTACCTAGGGTAGAAATGAAAAAGAAAAACAAAAATTACAAAGCGGCAATTGAAAATAATAAAAAGCTCAGCAAATCCAAAATGGCGGCATTTCAATACTTATGTGCGATATTTGTGGTTTATGCCCAACAGTGGACACAGGTTGATCCATCCTCAACACATTATAACAGTACAGACGTGATGGTAACACCACGTGGGTTGGGGTCAACCCTACCACTGTCTAAACAAGTGATAACGGAATCGAACCGAGTAGAACTTCCCATTTTGATTAATACGAGAGAGAATGAGAGAGAGAGGTAGGTGAAAAGTGAGTGGGAGAAAGAGGTTAGGACAAATGTAAGGGAGAAACAGATAGATTGGAGATATAGAAGATGAGATAGATTGAAGAAAAATGAGATTGGAGATATGAGAGGTACAGGAGATGAGAATAGATTGAAGAAAAATGAGATTGGAGATATGAAAGGTACAGGAGATGAGGATAGATTGGAGAAAAATGAGATTGGAGATATGAGAGGTACAGGAGATGAGGATAGATTGGAGAAAAATGAGATTGGAGATATGAGAGGTACAGGAGATGAGGATAGATTGGAGAAAAATGAGATTGGAGATATGAGAGGTACAGGAGATGAGAATAGATTGGAGAAAAATGGGATTGGAGATATGAGAGGTACAGGAGATGAGGATATATTGGAGAAAAATGAGATTGGAGATATGAGAGGTACAGGAGATGAGAATAGATTGGAGAAAAATGGGATTGGAGATATGAGAGGTACAGGAGATGAGGATAGATTGGAGAAAAATGAGATTGGAGATATGAGAGGTACAGGAGATGAGGATAGATTGGAGAAAAATGAGATTGGAGATATGAGAGATACAGGAGATGAGAATAGATTGGAGAAAAATGAGATTGGAGATATGAGAGGTACAGGAGATGAGAATAGATTGGAGAAAAATGGGATTGGAGATATGAGAGGTACAGGAGATGAGGATAGATTGGAGAAAAATGAGATTGGAGATATGAGAGATACAGGAGATGAGAATAGATTGGAGAAAAATGAGATTGGAGATATGAGAGGTACAGGAGATGAGGATAGATTGGAGAAAAATGAGATTGGAGATATGAGAGGTACAGGAGATGAGGATAGATTGGAGAAAAATGAGATTGGAGATATGAGAGATACAGGAGATGAGAATAGATTGGAGAAAAATGAGATTGGAGATATGAGAGGTACAGGAGATGAGGATAGATTGGAGAAAAATGAGATTAGAGATATGAGAGGTACAGGAGATGAGGATAGATTGGAGAAAAATGAGATTGGAGATATGAGAGGTACAGGAGATGAGAATAGATTGGAGAAAAATGAGATTGGAGATATGAGAGGTACAGGAGATGAGAATAGATTGGAGAAAAATGGGATTGGAGATATGAGAGGTACAGGAGATGAGGATAGATTGGAGAAAAATGAGATTGGAGATATGAGAGATACAGGAGATGAGGATAGATTGGAGAAAAATGAGATTGGAGATATGAGAGGTACAGGAGATGAGGATAGATTGGAGAAAAATGAGATTGGAGATATGAGAGGTACAGGAGATGAGGATAGATTGGAGAAAAATGAGATTGGAGATATGAGAGGTACAGGAGATGAGGATAGATTGGAGAAAAATGAGATTGGAGATATGAGAGGTACAGGAGATGAGGATAGATTGGAGAAAAATGAGATTGGAGATAAGAGAGGTACAGGAGATGAGGATAGATTGGAGAAAAATGAGATTGGAGATATGAGAGGTACAGGAGATGAGGATAGATTGGAGAAAAATGAGATTGGAGATATGAGAGGTACAGGAGATGAGGATAGATTGGAGAAAAATGAGATTGGAGATATGAGAGGTACAGGAGATGAGGATAGATTGGAGAAAAATGAGATTGGAGATAAGAGAGGTACAGGAGATGAGGATAGATTGGAGAAAAATGAGATTGGAGATATGAGAGGTACAGGAGATGAGAATAGATTGGAGAAAAATGACATTGGAGACGAGATAAATTGCAGTTGAGAGGGAGAAGTTGAAGAAAGAGCGCGACAGATTCATATTTTTCTATTGATTGCATAAAGAAAGAATGAATGAGAGAGGGATGTAAAATAATACACTAAATATTTTAAAGTTTCTCTCTTTCTCTTTCTCCATCCTCTTACATTCAATAATGTACGGCAGAGTAGTAGGCTAACTGCAGGCCATAGAGCAGACAGGAAACGCGCAATTGGGAAGCTATACAGAGGACGCACCTCATCTCATTCTCTCACAGACTCTATACTCTATGTATCTATATCTTCTATATAAATAGATTTAGTTCTCTTTCTCTATACATGCGATCTAGTTGATCTATGGCGCCATACTTGTTGATCTATGGCGTCTACTGCTGTGTAAATATTCTATTCTATATATAATACTAGAATGTGGAGATCTTTGGGAGTAGGCTTATGTCCAGTGGTGGACGTCTATCGGATGATGGTGATGATGATGATGATTACTAGAGTCGGAGCAGATCTATTGAAGCGCCGGCGCTGGCTACGTACCTGCTTTGAACGCTGGGCGTGTTGCGGTGCGAGTCGGGCGAGTGCGAGTGCGCGTACGCCGGCGACGAGGACATGTACGGCGGCAGCGTGGTCACCAGCACCGGCTTCACGTAGCCGTTCTTCAGCATCTCGTTCTCTGTTCAATTATTATTTTTTTAATTTGTCTTCAGGAACAAGTATATAGAGCAGGATGTAAGAACGAGATGGCAAGTGGGGGAGACCAGAAGAGATAGAGGAAGAGAGCAGATATCAGATAAAGACAGACGGAGAGAGTAGACAGTGGTAAATCAAAGGTCTCTTGTTCGATTCCATAGCCATATTTAACTGGTCGTAACTGTTCCTGGATACCAGTCAGATAGTTATAACCACAGCGTCAATTTGCCCCTCCAAACAGTACTGTGCAAACGTTTATATCATCCGGCTTGAAGGACCTACAGTTAATGGAATTACTTTCGCGATGAGACTTAAATATGTTGTATATATCATATATACCATCAGGTGAACGTCTGTCTCCGAAAAAATTACTGGATGTCTTCACATCTCTGCGATGAGCAGTTTTCTAGTTGTGGTGTTATTATGGCAACATTGGGGACATGAATTGAGGACTTACCTGGCTTCGTGTAGTATTTAGAGAAGACGTCGTCCTTCGCAACGTTCGGATAGAGGAACTGCAGCTGCGCGAGGTCCAGGATCCGGTCGGCGAGCGAGCGCAGCATCAGGTCGCGCGACGTGAATGGCTGGAGACTGAACACCTCGTTGCCCTCTGGACAACACAATCGGAGATCGGAATTTAAATACTCATTAATGCCCACTACTGGGCGTGGACATCACCAGCTTTCAATGGTATCGAACTCACCTCCAGTCCAAGCAATGGTGATGCCTCCAAGTTCTGAGTCAGAGAAACGAAGTAGGAACGTTCCGGGCGGACACTTGGCCAGCATCTCCTCCGCTTGCTTCTTTTGGATGAAACCCATGATCAGTCTAGAAAAGAGGTAGAAGATTATGCATGTGCAATAATACACTGCCTAAAATTGTACTTGAAAAGTTACATTGATCGTTCAAACCGGATCATTATCGCCACACAGCTTGGATGCTTTCTTCAAGCAAAAATATCTCCATAATCAATAATAGGATTGATGTCGCTCACCGGTCGCACCAAAGCGTCCGCAGGTAGTCCCTGGTGACCTTCACCACCATGTAGAACCACTCCCAGAAGGTAAAGTTCCTCTCCGGCAGCGCGTCCTTGCAGAACTGGGTCCAGCTGACCGTCATCGCATTCAGCTCGATAGTAGACATAGGCAGGCTTGTCCTGAGGGTAGATGTGATTTTTTTTTTTTTTGTTTATGGTTACTCCAAAAAAGGGGAAATCCCTGTGCAGAAAGTCGAATCACCTGAATATCTTCTCAGCTAGGAATCTGAGGTTGTCTTCGGACAGGTCCCCGCCGGTGGCCGAGCCGAACTTGATGCGCAGCGTCTCCGCCAGCTGGCCCCATGTTACCTGACAACCATAGACACAGGTGATGATCACCAGTTAATTTACTAGCTACAGTACATTCAAGCCGGACTGACTCCAGTAGAAGCTGCGGTAGTGCCTTACTGTTTTACTGGTGGTAAATCCTGTTGCCAAAGACCACATGGTCTACCTCATACCTATCTACATAGATAGGTACCACCGCAGCGCATAACAGTATGCACACATTACTTCCGGTTTGAATGGCGCTGTAGCTACAGTTATTACTAAGGTAAGGATACTCAATATCTTACGTCTCAAGCGAGCACAATGTAGTGCAGTCATCATCATCAGCCGATAGACGTGCACAGCTGGACATAGACCTCTTCCCCGCATCCAGCAGCTTCCCATGACCTTCAGTACTTTGTAGGGTATCCATATGGGAGGATATGTTATGGGCAGGCGTTACACTTACCATCAGGTGAACTGCTCCTGATAGGATTTAATTAAAAAAAAAACCTAAAACAAAATATTATTTATGGAGTCAGGGTATGAGACCAGATCCAACTTGGAAGACCAAGTATATATACATTAAGCTTCCTTATAAGGCTGATAGTAAGGAGTCACGCTGATGAGGCAGTAAGGTCCTGGAGTAGCGCCCGCGTATAGGGAGACATTGTGGTAGTAGACCTTTCACAGGTGGACCAACGATCTGGTGAGTCGCGGGAACCCGATGGATGCGAGCAACTAGTGACTGATCGATGTGGAGATCTTTGGGAGACCTATGTCCAGCAGTGGGCGTCTATCTGATGATGATGATGATTAATTCGCACAGTTGATCACTAACCTTGTCCGGCACGGCGAAGGGCACGCGGCCGGGGGGGCTGAACGCGTTGTCCCACGTGACGGTCGCCCAGCCGTGGGGCTCCTGATTGCCGTGAACAATCACCACCACCGGCAGGGACAACGTCCACACCTGAAAACGACAGCATCCGTTACATTAACGAGGACATACCATCGGTGTTACCGTATACGTGTTTGAAGGATGTCAAAGAACTTTACTGGTGCTATCTCTTTTTTTTTTTTTTTAAAACAGCTTTTCTCTAATTTTGTTGAGATGAGTTAGTTCACTTATAATCCTTTATTTTGTCCCATTTCTATACTCCGTGTTCCGGTTTGAAGGGCGCTGTAGCTAGTATAATTACTGGGGTAACAGCAAAGCGGTGCAGTGTATATCATCTTCGTCGTCGTCGTTATGAGAGGAGTATCACTTATCAAGTGAACTTTTGGCTCGTGTTGAAGCTTGAATAAAAAAAAAAAAAAACATTCACCTGGAACACCAGTTCGCCGCCGCCCACATTGAACTCGGACTGGAAGAGTAGTGTCAGTTTCTCATCCATTACACTCTCTGTACCCTTCTTCTCCGCTCTCTTGATCTTACGCAATTGCATGTTCCTGGTAACGGAAGGTAAGGAATCAGTTTTGGTGATACTACTTCGTGGAGTACACCACCAGCGCCGGCAGCTGACGGTGCACTGAGTAAAGTACAATATACGATATCCGGTTTGAAGGACCAATAGCTGTTACTGGTGGTAATGTCTCTCTTGCCAGAGACCGTCTAAGTACCACCGCAGCGCTTGTTGCAGCCGGCACGCAGCACTGTGCGGATATTACTGTGATCCGGTTTGAAGGGCGCTAGTGCTGTTACTGGTGGTAGTGTAGACATCCTAACTGGTCTATTATTATGAGCAGGCATACTACTTACTAACTTGAAATTATTGGAGTAACGGAGACCTATGATCGCATGGCTCACTACAAGGATGATGTGGTATACCTCATCCCAACTGGCTACCATCAGGTGAATGTCTCAATAGTCTGGTCTATTGAATAAATAAAGGAACTCTCCAGCTCTTATACGAACACTGATGCTGTGGAAGGTAGTCAGTGTCTTCGAGAAAACCTTCATCAAACTGCAACCACGCCACCCTGGAGCGGAACCGGGGACCATCATGTCACAGCTGATCAAACTGTCCAGTATAACGTAGAATACTTCAAGGTCTGGTCACCTGAAGCTGACGCTCAGTTGCCGGCTCGTCGGCTGGTACTCCATGCAGCCGCTGTTGTTCAGTATGTCGCCGCACTCCACCGGCTGCTTGCCGCGCCCGCTCTGCGTGTCGCTCTTCAGCAGCAGCTGCGCCTGCTGCTCCGATATGATCACCACCTGCGGGACCGACACAATAAATCTACCAAGATTTCACCTGGTGGTAACTGATATACTATTACGATATACACTGCCAAAATACAGCGCCGTTCAAACACACAGTAGCGTTGCAGTGTATACCATTCTAATCCGTCGCGCTTGTATGGTGGGCGTATCACTTACTATCAGATATCCGGTCACCTTGAGGGTACATTGTAAAAAAAAAACAAATCCTCACCGTGACCCTCGGCGGAGTCATGTGGACGTTGAGCTGACCGCCAACGAGCAGGCGGACTGTAGCCGTGAAGCTGAAATAGAACAAAAAATATTAGGGGGGGAGAAGAGGTGATGTACCAGTTCTGGGACAGCATGGCGGGGCCTGACTTCTAACTGTTTAAATATAAGGTGAAAGTCCCGTAAACAGGAGTCTTAGTAGAGTCAGTTTATTCGCTTACCATCAGGAGGAAACCCGTCAAGATCTGGACTATAAAAATAAAACATTATCGAAATGATGAAATGGATAAAAAATGAGAGTATGATAGATGGAGAGAATGAGAGTATAATATTATAGATGGAGAGAATGAGAGTAAGCATAGGAGGAGAGAATGAGAGTATGATAGATGGAGAGAATGAGAGTATGATAGATGGAGAGAATGAGAGTATGATAGATCATCATCATCAGCCTTGAGACTACCACCGCTGGACATAGGCCTCCTCCAAAGATCACCATATCTATAGGTCGTGCACTAGTAGGGGTTTATGTGGAGGGATAAATACTTACGAAAATAATTTCAATAGGAGAGGAGAAAGATGAGAGTTAGATGGTGGAAGAATAGAGTTGCTAATATAAAAAGAGAAGAATGAAGTAAGCAAAAAATACATAGACATCAGCCAGTAGACATCCACTGACATGGGGCTCCCCCAAAGATGATCATCGGAGGGGAGATGTCAGTGGGAGAAGAGTAGAGAGAGAGACAGAGAAGTTTATGCACAATGTTGCGAGTGGAAACAATGATTGTTTGTACACACCGGGTGTTTGTCTTCATAACTTGAGGAGGTTGCTTCTCAATTACGAAGGTGGATGTCACTAGGGTTGACAGCAAGCTCGTGACCTGCAAGATTAAAAATGGCTTCTGATATTTTTGATCCTCCTGAACTTGTGTCCTACCGTCTCTATGTTCTGATGAGCTGCTTGACATGATGCCCATCAGTAGGGGATTTAACTTCATAACCTTGACCTCCAGTGGTCATGTACGATCCGGTTCCAGAGATGTTCTCCCGATAACAGTCACACTGTGGAACAGGTTACGTATCGAGGTATTCCCTAGGAGCTACAATATGAAGTACTTCATAAAGTCCATGAAAAGGTTTCTACAGGGTGGTTCCTCTGGTGTTACCATCACCACAAGTGGTATAAAAAAGTGATATCTACTTAGAGAATCACTGATGACAGGGACCTACCAACAAGTTAATGTAGGAGTCAGGATGGTGGAATTGTGACCTTGTCCATAACAGCATCATTCCGGAGTATTCTTGATGATAACCCTATACCGTAATGTTTATGGGAGAACTAGGACACCCTGTATACCGTTACCTGTTTGCTCATGTCGTCCAGCATCTCGACGAGATGCGGCTGACGCAGCTCCACTATCGTCTTGCTGTTGATCCTGGCGACGTTGTTGACCTGTTGGCGGCTGGTCCATATCAGGTCAGCGAGCATCTCGCACCACTCCTGTATGGTGTTCAGGTTGGACTGCATGGGTACACCGTTGCCGCTCAGCTGCTGCTCACGTTTCCATCTGATGGTTAGAATTGTATCCGTTATATATACTGTGTAGTCGGCTTTAGTCTCAAGAGACCATCGCTGAAGATTCCTAAATTTATAGAGAACCAGCTACAGGCCTTCAAGCCGGATCACAGTAATATTAGCATACTAAATTAGGGATTAAATGGGATGATCACCATCATCAACATCAACTGTTACACATCCACTGCTGGACATAGGTCTACTCCAAAGCTCACCATATCGATCGGTCCTGTGCCACCTGCATCATATTTCATATGAGGGGAGTTTGGGTTACTTCCCACCACTTTGATCCAATATGGGTTGGTGGAAGCCAGAGCCTTGTTTACTGATCAACATGGTGTACAAGCTGGTGAAGTCGACTATGGGTCTCGTGAGCTTGTTTGTGTCCCCTGGGGGAACCCTTACACCTCACCCAGTGTGATGATCACTTATATGGAGAAGTGACTAGCACCAAGTTCACCTGACGGTGATATACCTGCCCACAGTATTAATCTGATTACCTAAGTAACATCATCAGCGACTAGTCCTACAGT
Source organism: Troides aeacus (assembly GCA_033220335.2). Classification (NCBI taxonomy): domain Eukaryota; kingdom Metazoa; phylum Arthropoda; class Insecta; order Lepidoptera; family Papilionidae; genus Troides; species Troides aeacus. The sequence goes on from CM067296.1 coordinate 7,121,928, forward strand.
AGTTACTGTTCCTCATTAGAGAACCTGTCCACCAATAGAAACATTATACGTAGCGGTCGAGTCACTCACTTGATAAGCTCCTCATCCAAGACCTGGCTCTGCAACTGCCTCAGGTTTGCGATATTGTCTTTCATGCGGTCCACCAGCTCCATTTGGGACTGGTTGATCTGTGCCACCTGTAAACATCACATTGGTACATCAATATCTGTACAGCAGTGGTTATCTAAGAGCCCCAGGTTCTAATCCAAGACTACTTGGTTGAGGGTTGATTTTGATCAATCCTGACTCTGTGGTCACCAATCTTAACTCTGATGTTAATGTGTTTAATCTGTAGCAGTTCTATCAATCCAGAATAAAGAGGATCTGAATGACAGATGCTATCACCAACCCGCATTGGGTCAGCATGGTTGGACATGGCCTAAATCCCCCCATATGAGTACCTCTTGATCATGGAAATTGGGAGAAGTCTGTGTCCAGCAGTGGATATCTATCAGCTGATGATGATGATGATAAATGACAGATAAAGACAATACTGTTAAAATATCAACTATCGGTAATACAGTTGTGTTACCGGTAATAACTAAGAGCAGCTCGCAGCAGCAACAAAAACTGTCAGATTCAATTACTGCTTGCTGCTATTACCGGTAACAATGTAGTCATATTCAACGTAAACATACTAACCAGAGCATTCAGTTTCCTCTCCATATCCTCAATCTGGACCCGGAGGCATGCCTCCAACTCCCTGCGGTCCGTTGTCACTGGGCCAGACTGTTGCAGGTAGTTTAGATGACCTGGAAACGAAATACATCAGCAGACCAGGCATTGGCTAGTGTAGTAATGTCATCATCATTATCAGTCTATAGAAGTCCACGGCTGGACATAGCAGTCCCAGCTCCTAAAGATTCCCACATAGATTAGATAGGGATTCATATGGAAGGATCCAGGCTATCCTACCATCACAATTCATTGTATTATATATAATACCTGATGATAATGATGATATAACACCTGTCCAATGAAGAGTTTACCGAAGAAGTTCACATTCATCTGATTGTAATGACCATGATCCTCAGACATGAGGGAACCACCATATAGAGAGAGAAAGAGAGAGAACAATGAAGTTCAAGTTAGAATAAATACACTGCACCACCACCAAGGAAGGTTGGGCAAAGGAGCAAACAGGTCAGCTGATGAAAAGTGCTGACTGAAGACCATGAACAGTCGCCACACCAGAGGGGTAGCCGACCTTTAAGAGTATCACCACAGCTCCAGAGGACCATTACTGTAATCCGATTTGAACGACGCAAATATGGAATCTCATTAGTTGGAGCAGGCGGATCACTTACCATCATGTGAATGTATCACTCAGTCAAGCTATAGCCTATTCAATAAAAAAAAAAACAGTCAATATGACACCGACCTTTATTCTTCAAGCACTCATGGTACTGCAGCGAGAATGACTCAATTTTGGCCTGGAGGTTCCTTATCTCCTCGCTTGCCATGCTCACCTTCTGCCTCACATTTTGCAGTCCGGTTATAAGCTAAAACAAAGAGGTAGTTCAATGGTAACATCACCATCATCAGCTGATAGTCCACCGATGGACAAAGTCTCCACCAAAGACCTCTGCCTCCAATCAGCTCTACCTCATCTTCCAGCAGTAGTTTTCTGCTACCTTCACCAGCAATAAATTCAACCTTGCGGAGCCAGTACCATACCTATCATTTAAGATACCAGATATAGTATGTTCACCACCTGGAAACCTCAGTACTGTTTCAGCTTCATCAGCAGCAACGGTACTTGGGAATGATGCTGTAAGACACCAGGGCATTCCATTAAAGATACCAGGTATACCTTCCAACATACTGATAGTGACCCACCATGAGGGTATTAGCGAATAGAAATCCATCATAACTCTGACTACCCTCCAGAAGCAGAGACCGTTTATAAAGGTTCCACCGCAGCTTCATATAGTACTGTGTAAATATTACCGTTATCCGGCTCGAAGGACAACATCCTATCTTTCAGAGCTCAAGACAATGCCAAAAAAAAATTGAGTATTCGGTGTGGAGATCACCGCAGCGCCATTTTCTTTTCCCAATTGTAATATAGAAATATTAGTCATCCGGATCGAAGGACCTTGTTAAGTTTAACTGATGAAGTCTTTCATCACAAATCAACTGACACAATATGGTGATGTGTACACATCATCCAAACGCTACAGTGTATTGGTCATCACTTACTATCAGGTGAACTGCAGGTAGTCAAATAAAAAAAATAAAAAAACTACCTCACTGTACTTCCTCTCCGTGTGCGGTTGGGCTATGTAAGGTGTCCCCATCGCGCTCTGTATCACTTCCATCTCCAGCGCCAGGCAGCGGCGGAGGTAAGCGTACAGCTTGTGCGGCTCATGGCTGGAACAAGGAACAGCATCAGGTCAGAGTCTGTGCTGATGGTGAACGCTAAGCACCACCACCGCTTCAAACAGTACTTAATATCACTGTTATCCGGCTCGAAGGATCAGTAGCTGGTATTAGAATGATCAGACTGAACATCAGAAGGTCATCAGCTACTATTAAATACTTGACTGTGGTCTTTGGAGCATCATATGTGAAGTCATTATGATATACACTCCTCATCCTCCTCATCGCTTTGATATCATCATCATCAGCTCCTCCCCACAAAGATCCTCACATCGATCATTCCTATGCTACTCTCATCACTAAGCACCAGTTGTCTTCACAGTGGTCCATCTGGGGTGGATGTGGGCCATCTCCAACCACCCTAACCCAATGAAGATCGATGGAACCCAGATCCTCGTTTGTTGATTAGGCTGCAGCATGAGCTGATGAGGTTGACTTCTGGCACTGCTACCTTCGAATCGGATAGCTGAGAAGTAGGAGCTGGAGGTGGTAAATGCTTAGATGGCCACCGTTGAATGTGAACCATCACATATCCAAGTCACCTCACCACTGGTGAACTGATGCTACAGTAATCCGGCTCGGAAGGACTCTGAGCGTAGTATATATGGGTGACCCTCATTCAGCACCAGATACCTGTATTGCACGCGGAAGGTGTTCGCAGCCTCCTTCAGCTTCATCTGTGTGACGAACATCTCCGGCGACAGCATCAGGTCGGCGTTGGTCTGGATCTCTTGGACCAGCTCCTCAACGAAGTACCTCTGCTGCTCCTCCGGCTCCGAAGTCCTGGATACAGAGCTCGTGTTTAGAGAAGAAAGAACGGGAAGCAGATGGAGGTGATGTGTGAACTGCCATTGCCAAAGAGTTGGAGACACTCACCAGATCCTGCTCTCGATCCATGAGGCCAGGCAATGCCTCACTTCTATAGGGAAATGCTCTCCATATATCGCACGGACCTGTAAATAATAATGAAAGGTATGAGGAGGTTATATCTTCGGAGCTGGATGTTACACTTGAAAGTGAGTGTTGCATTTTCTCATAACTACGTAGCGCTTTTTGGAATGATATACACTGCACCACACTCGAGTCTCGTTACCGCAGTAATCACACTAGCCACAGCACCCTTCAAACCGGATCACAGTAATGTTCGCACAGTACTACTTACACGCTGCGACGATAACTACCCAAACGGTCTATAGCAACAGAGACACTACCACCAGTATTTGCCACAGCGCCCTTCAAACCGGATCATAGTAATGTTCGCATCGTACTATTTAGGCACTGAGGCGGTACCTAACTACACGGTCTCCGGCAACGAAGACACTACCACCAGCTGAAGTTGGAAATGACTCCGGAACAATTGCAACATCTTTCAATGTGGATGTTACCGAGTGGAGGAGATGACAGATTCCAAAATTCTTGGACTTTACTGTGAGCTGATCTACTGAAGGATGGAACGGAACGAGGGTCGTACTCACCTGCTGGAGACTTTCCTGGGGCAACTGTTGAGCCCTCGCCCAGAGTGACATGGTGTTACTGAAACGGAAGATTTACATATTAAATATATCCTGGTCTAGTCATTGGACAACCTTCGGGTAACTGCAATGATCACAAACATGGTGTATCACCACAGTAATTAAAGGATCCACTGCTGGACCATAGGCCTCCACCGAAAATCTCCACATACAATCAGCATGGCATCTGGCATTAAGACCTTTCGAGAGGTTCCCCGAGATATCTCACCACACTGACCCAATGTCGGAGACTAAGTAGAATCTACTGCTACTCCTGGACCAGCCGACCAGTACTGTCCAGACATTACCGTTATCCGGCTCTAAAGACCTCACCTGATGATATTGCCGAGTTAACTAAACATCTTACAATCACAAGTCGACGAGTATGCAAATCATCTAACTCCTCATTGCTACAGGTATTCACCTGATGATGATACATCATCAGCCGAGCATATCCACATCAGTCTGATTAGAATTCATATGGAGGGGGGTATGTGGGTTATTTACCACCACACTGACTCACTGTTGGTTGGAGGAAGGTGGTATACCCATAACAATGTAACGGCAGCTATGATGGTATACACATTGTACTAGTGAGACAATATATCCAGCTCCATTACCACAATAACATCACTAGCTATAGCACCTGAATTCACTGGTGGTGCCGATACAGTCTCTGGCAGGAAGGTCTTACCACCAGGTAGTGCCGTTGTACATATGAAGGTCTTAATGAGAACTTTATTGCCAGCTGATGTCGGAACATAATTTTATTCGACATGACTGTATCATCATCATCAGCCGGTAGACGTCCACTGCTGGACATAGGCATCCATCATGACTGTATGTTAGTAAATAAATATATAGGAACTGCTTACTGCTCGATCTCCCAATTTTACTGCCGAGCAGTCAAATGCTGCGCTCAATCTGTAACAATCAATACTGTAGTTAATAATCATCAACCAATCTATGGATATCCACTGCTGGACATGGGTCTTCATCGGCAACCGATATTCATGATGTTGGTGCTGCAGGCCATTGCGACTCTTACTGCTCAAAAGACACTGGGCTCGTGGACCACAGCCTGTGAACACCTGGTAGACATCCACTGCTGGGCATAGGCCATCATCCTATACACATCGACTACTGGTCATAGCATCCATCAAAGATCACCATATTGTTAGCCCAGCATTGCCCACAGCCATCAGCGACCTACATACAACTGTCATATTCTTTGCTACAGTGGGGCAATAGAGGCTGTGGTTTATATGAGGGCATGTGGGCTATATCCCATCACTCTAGTCTAACATGAGTAAATAGGAGCCAGAGCCTCGTTTCTTGATTAGCCTACTGTACCACAAGCTGGTGAGGTTGTTTTGGATCCCTTTCACTCCGAACATAGATCCCTTATTATGTATTCCGCTAAGCATGGATTTGCACTGTTTGAATCCCGCAACTCCCAGCAATTCTTATGTCCTCTGTCCACCTAGGCGAGGAGTTTGCCAACTCTGCTGATGTTACATCCAGCAAAGCAGGAAAGGTGTGGCTAGCATCGTATATACTCTAAATACTCCATTATCTGATGATCTGATAATCATCCAGCTTTCGAATACAGTATATTGTCTGATGAACCCATGAACTTGGAGACCACTAAACAACTACTACTGGTGTATATTATGCTGCAATAGACCCATAATGTATACAACCGACTGATTAACATCAAGCCTGAATCACATGGGTCTATAAGTAATTCCACATCAGCAGACTGTGCTCGGAAACTGTACACAAATGCCGATGAATACATGAGGTCTCTCACTGGATTAAAGAAACGTACAGGTCTAATATCCAAGATCTCGGCAAGAAAGATATATTTGCAACTGTTCACCGGAGACCAGTATAACAAAAAAAAAAAAAAATACATGAAAAATTTTAACAATAATTACAAAATATTTCCTATCCATCTGTAGTGAAGTAATCCAACGGGGCCCAAGATCTATGAACGGACCTGGGTACAGACTACACTGATTTTCATCCTTCACCTTTCCCCGAGGGGATCACAGTGATTATAATATAAATAATACAATACAAATGTGATAAAATTATTTATATTCAAAGACCTACACTAGTGATTAACGCATCTACAAATCTACTCGGAGACGGAACCTCATAAAATCAAGTCATAGTTGACAGCATCGGAGTTTCATTACGGAGAACCCACAAGTAAATGAATCTCCGGACATAATAATTAATAACAATTGAAGTTTACTATGTATATGTGATACGTCCAAACTGTTCCGCCTGAAATGCTGCTGAAAACTGCCTGTGCTGGTCTCCAACTATTGCTAGATGGAGAGGTAATTAAAAAGTATATATATAAATATGGTAATGAATATCTTCAATCAAGAACAAACATTTTCAAAATTCCATTATAATTATTGTGTAAACAATTACATTTAATGAAAAGCTACTAATTAGATATAAATAGTCGTTACTTTTATTTGTTTAAACACAGTGTATATACACCGGGAAGACATCTGGACAGCATCAGCATATCCTTAACCAAACAGACATTTATAATCTAAGTTAACTACCCAAGCTAACAGCTTTTTCATTAACATAGAAAAAAAAGCTTTTGTTAGGGAATATGTCGACCTTGAGACAAGATAATGTTTATTCAACCTCCATTACATACAGAATGTCTCCTCGCTCAGTGCAACGACCTTTAATACTAAAAATGTATTGAAAACTATACACTGCAACAAATAAATGCTTCAGTACTAAGCTTATATATAAACGTAAGTAATTATTCATAATGTAATATAACATTGCATACCTTATTCAATCTGCGTAGTTTGCTTTTCCGAGAAGAGTTGTGGTAAAAAAAACACAGTTCACACAGATTTATCTTTATCGCGTATCAACGACAAGCTAACGCGTTACTGTTCGACGTTTTAATGATTGAAACGAGTCAATATGGCTGGAGGCCCGGTGAAATATTACCAGGGCTCCGAACGGATTACACCTCGATCGAGCGGTTTCCTATACGAGGTGAATTCTTGGAAATTTGACGTTTACGCACACACTGCCGCGGAAGCAGAGGCATCGGACGCAGTTATGCGGCCAGGTATACATACTAGGTATCTACCAAGTACTAACACTAGGTACTCGAGCAAAATACTTTTAAATAATTATACTAATAAAAGTCGTTCCGTTTGACGTACATACGTTCAGATGTAGACTATCGCGGGCTGATGATGATATTTTAGATTTTAATACTATTTAATAAACCTCGCCATTTTCTACAATTATTTTTTTTCTGTATTGTACATGTACGGGATCTTGCACAACAACTCATAGGATTCAAGGCAACCTCACCAGCTCATGGTCATCATCATCAATAGACGTCCATTGATGAATATAAGCCCCAACGATCTCGATTTCTAAGGGTTCATATGGGAGGATTTGGGCTATTACCCACCACGCTGACCCAATGCCGCATGGTGAGAGCTAAAGCCTCATTTTTTAATCAGCAGGCTGCACGATAAGCTTGTGAGATTGGCTTAGGACCCGTGAGTTGTAGTATTAGACCCCTTACACCTCATAGTGCAGCGTACTAACAAACAAACGAGCATTACGCCAGCATGGTGGGTAAATATACTATATCTCCTATATGACTCCATACCCGATCGATGTGGGACAACCTTATGGTGAGGCCTATATCCAGCAGTGGATATCTATCAGCTGATGATGATGATGATGATTGTGCTTTCCATATTTTCTATTATACTTATACTCTTTACCGTTAAAATAACTCCATATATACACTGTATGAATTATAATAATGCTTCAAATTGAAAACCGATATAAAACCTTTCATATTGTTCAATTAATTTCCTTCTTTACGCCATTACATTAAAGTTTCATTTACCAGTTCTAATACATCGCAAACCGTAAATACTTTTAAGTATTTTCCAAACCTGGTTTCTAGCCCTGGTATTAAAAAGCTAGTATGACGGCGCCCGGGAGATTTGCGAGTACGACTCACGCTTACAGTTTACACACACTAATGTAAAGGATAAAACATTAGTGATGTACCATGCGAATGATAATAATTTTATTAATCAATATAACTAAATAAAAATGAAAATTATTATTTATACATAGTTTAATTATAAATTATAATAGATAAATGTTACTTTATTTATTTATACGTAGAGTACACGTTTAGGGTACAGAGGATAGGTTTAATGTCGGAATTAAAACTAGGCCCTAAAATCAAGGTTTCAGTATATATAGGTTATAACGTTAGCTAAGTGGATTCCTTTTTCACATGATCAAACTTATTTATTTATTTATTTTTTTTGTTGTTTTATTTCAATAATTTTTCAATAATGTATTTTTTTTCTTGTGGCAATAAACCATGTATTTAATTTATACATTTTTCTAGCTGGTAACCCTAGATGACCAGAGAAGTAATGTAGTTAAGTAATGAGAATGTTTAACATTATTATCATATTAAACAGACGGTGTTGATTCGGTGTTAATTAAAACACATACACTACAACAGAAGCGTTATAAGGTCTATACAAGAATTTATAAGCATTACACTATCAATAAATTAAAAAAAAATCGGAAATAAATCCATTAATAACTTTTTAATTCGACAAGCAGAAGGTCAACTGATAGTTTTAATCTTTTCCAAAACAATGATACACTAGTAAGTATGAAATACACTACTACACAGTGAACTAGTCACCTCAAGACTCAATATGTCCAATCTAGTTGACCCGTTTATTTTACTAGCTTCAGCACTCTCTAAACCGGATTACAGTAATATTTGGACACTACTTATTGGCAACGAAAATAACTACATTACACTTAATTGCATATAAATTAGGTTAATCGATACACAATACAAATCCGCAGCGCCTATTGCAGCCGACACACAATACTGTGCGAATATTGCTGTGATAAGGTTTGAAAGGCGCTGTAACTGTTACTGATGGTACTGTCTCTGTTGCTGGAGACCGTCCAGGTATCACCGCAACGCCCATTCCTGCCGACACACAGTAATGTGCGGACATTACATTGACCCCGTTTCAGCGCGCTGTAGCTAGTGTAAGTACTGGAGTAATGAAAATTAATATTATGTCTCAAGATGACGAGCACAATGTGATGTATAACATCATAACTAGCGGTATCGCAATCGCGTCGCTACCTAGTATAAAAAAAATCTGTTATCGAAATCGATACAACAGAAACCAGCACATCACTACAGCACGCAATGCGAACCGTGCTAATTTTAGCTATGTCAACAAGTGTCCTGTAGTCTTACCTGTTATTATAATATAGTTTAAATTATTAAAGTAGTCCTTTTACATAGTTTAACACTACAATACACTTTCATTAAAAAAAAAACAATTAAACACCGTACACTTTGAAGTCTTTAATACAAACACACCGCTACTATGTCCTCCGACCGCTTATTCTATCAAGGACATCTGTCAAATACTCTTAATGTTGCCAGAGTTCAATTTATAAATAATATCTTTAGGAATTATTTTGGTAGTTGCTCTGAACACATTATATTCACTAATCTAGATTTAAAAAAACAAAAACAGTATAATAAAGATGCATATCCGGTTTTGGGAGATCCAACTCGGCTGAGCGTATGGGAGGATGTCCAGCATATTCTCGTCTCAACTACTGCACTGTGTAAAGACGAAGGTCTAATCCTGCGTGTTGCCAGCTATGAACCTTACAAAAAGGCTATCCCAAAGGCAATGGAGAGGGCTGTGCTCGGAGAGAAAATAAAAAAAAGTAAAAGATTTATTGCATTGTTTTACATGTCTTCCACACATTGACACCCCTGGCCCTTGTCTATTTCCTGACCTTGGAATTTAACTTGTATTGAAGGAAACAGTGGGCCTGTGCCCCAACAGTTGGAACGTAAATTGTCTGTTATAGTTAGAAAACAGCGCCTAGTCCCAGTTTTATCGTTCAGTAAATGCAATCATATAATAAAATACCAATTACAATATTGACAAAATTAAAAAAAAAACTAGGAATTTTATACGTATGCCTGTGTGTGTGTGTATAAGTTTTTTGTATGTGCGTAGATAAACGTAAAATAAAAAAAAATCTTCACTTGTATTGTATTACTAACTACCATTTTGGTAGAATGTGTTGCGAGTCGCAACACTGACCTGTTGCTTTTCTACCTGGCAGCCAACGAAAAGCGGCGTTGAGTAAAAAAAAAAAAGGAACACTTTGTCGCTAATGTCAGCTCATAATTTCAAAATGGTGGCGCGTCGTTTTGTATTACAAACAAGAAAATATTTAAAAACAAATGTATAGGACACCATAAATATAAATATAATGGAAGAATCAGGTTCAAAGTAAGTTAAACGTTACTTTTTTTTAATTAATCAACGAGTAAGACTTTCGCGTGATAGCGCTAGTCAAGATGATATACACTGCCATATTGCGCTCGTCGTGAGTCATAACATGTTGAATTTCGTTACTGCAGTAATTACGCTAGCTACAGCGCGCTCCAAACCGGATCACAGTAATATTTGCACAGTGCTGTGTGCCGGCTGCAACAGGCGCTGCGGCGGTACCTAGACGGTCTGCGGCGACAGAGATACTGCCACCAGTAAAAGTCGCAGTGTAAATAACTGACGTCACGTTGTTATGGACAAGCGTGTCACTCATTATCGAGTGAATGTCGCGCTCGTATTATCGCTTAATTGAATAACAAAAAAAATACCGCCGCAGCGCCTGTTGCAGCCGGCACGCATTGCTGTGCGGAAATTGCTGTGATCCGGTTTGAAGGATGCTATAGCTATCACTGGCGGTAGTGTCTCTGTCGCCGCAGACCGTCTAGGTACCGCCGCAGCGCCTGTTGCAGCCGGCACGCGGTGCTGCGCGGACATTGCTGTGATCCGGTTTGAAGGATGCTATAGCTATCACTGGCGGTAGTGTCTCTGTCGCCGCAGACCGTCTAGGTACCGCCGCAGCGCCTGTTGCAGCCGGCACGCAGTACTGTACGGACATTGCTGTGATCCGGTTTGAAGGATGCTATAGCTATCACTGGCGGTAGTGTCTCTGTCGCCGCAGACCGTCTAGGTACCGCCGCAGCGCCTGTTGCAGCCGGCACGCGGTGCTGCGCGGACATTGCTGTGATCCGGTTTGAAGGATGCTATAGCTATCACTGGCGGTAGTGTCTCTGTCGCCGCAGACCGTCTAGGTACCGCCGCAGCGCCTGTTGCAGCCGGCACGCAGTGCTGTGCGGACATTGCTGTGATCCGGTTTGAAGGGCGTTGTAGCTATAATTACTAGGGTAATGAGACTGAACATCTTAAGTCTCAGGCGAAGAGCACAATGTGGTGCAGTGTATAACATCCTAACTAGCGCCACGTTATGGGTGAGCGTATCACTTACCATCAGGTGAAGTTCCAGTTCAGCTCGTCGCTTAATTTTATTAGAAAAAAGGAGGGTAAAGTTATATGTTATGTTTTTTTTTTTTTTTTTTAACAGAACCAAAAGCGTTACATCCAAATCGTGGACCCACAACCGGACCACCGAGACGGAGACCAAGAAGGCGTACGTACTCCAGCACCACGATCTGAACTTAATCTGTGCTCTTTATTCAGGAAGACCCTCGGCGTCTGTTGCCGCCGACAAACATTACCGTGATCCGGCTTGAAGGACCACAGGACGAGTGTCCCTTACGTATTGCAACGGCATGATGCTCTGCATAGCGATGAGCAATAAGTAGCACTGTAAACATCTCAACTAGCATCAGATTGTTATGAGCCTTGGTCAGCTGATTTCGAATTGACATATACACCGACAGACACAAATTTTCTCTATCTACCCACCGTGGTGACGGTAGATAAATAAATGCCATCGTCGTCATCAGCTGGCAGACATCCAAAGATCTCCGCAACGATCCATCCACCTGCTACCCGCATCCTACACCAGGGCTGGTGAACGTCTTCCGGTACTTGGTCGGCATTCGAGGACTTTGGTGCTCCATCAGCTGTCAGACCTTGGAGTGTCCTGCTGATGATGATATGAAAAGTATACCTGAGGATCTGACCCTGACCGCCAAAGTTCAGTTTGAAGAGGGTACCCGATGATAATGATGGTGAACAGCTGAACCGATAATGATCATTTTTTTAAAGGTGTAGTAAGGGTTCCTCCCCAACACATGAAACCCAAACATCACCAGCTCGTGGTGTAGCCTGCCAGTCAACAAACGAGGCTCTCGCTCCCACCGACCCATTGAGCCTGCTTAATGGGGAATCCCCGAAATCCCTCCACACAAACCTCTACTGACAAAGGTTGCGGGACGATGGATGTGGAGATCTTTGTTGGCTTACGTCCAACAGTGGAAGTCGATCAGCTGATGATGATAATATAAAAAAAAATTCTACCAATTCTAAAAAACTACCAAATGTATATAAATATATATATATATGGTAACTTTTTCGTCAGTTTTGTCAGACCCCCGTGCCCGTACTGCAAGTCCTGGATGAACGCACCGGAATATGGCGCCAGAGCCAGAGCCAATAGGACGTCAGCTCCGAACCAGGAGTAAGAATCTCTATACGTCTACAAACGATCTAGAATTTTTTTGAGTCTAAATCTAGACTTCTTAAACAAGGCCTTTTTTGAGAGAATGGGTTCACCTGATGGTAAGTGATACGTTTACCAATAACATGGCACCAGTTAGAATGGTTTCCACTGCACCACATTGCACACGTCAGATTGATATATGTTGTCTCATTACCCTAGTAATTATAGCTATAGCGTCCTGCAAACCGGATGTCAATTCCGCACAGCACCGTGTGTCGGCTCATCACCAGCCATTGCGTGTACTTGACTCTAATTTCATTGTATATGGTTTTGGTGATCCACCATCACCGCAGGAAGAGTCCGAACAACAGGAGGAACTTGAACGTGAAGAGTGCGGAAACACCAGCTCAGGCGCCGCACCTGAAGTACGGGATGTTTGGCCAGAAGAAGTCCGCGACGAGTCCGTGAGTAGTACGGCTGGTTGGCGTGACGTCCACACGCGCCGCGCGCCCACCGCAATAGGAACCCTACGCTATACAGATAAAGATCAAATCCGCTTGCGGCGCAGTACACCCGGCGGCACAAGCTCTCGCTCGCGTCCGTCCTACGCTCTAGCGCGTACACTACGCATTCGATTGAACAAACACGCCGCATTACGCGGCCGGGTGTACGCATTGGCGTCGCCCCGTCCATTCGCGCCGCGCACCCACCGCAATATGAACCCTATCGCTATTCAATTTAAGATCAAATCCGCTCGCGGTGAGGTACACTACACATTAGATTGAACAAACGCGCCGCACTACGCGGCCGAGTGTACGCGTCGGCGTCACTCCGTTCACCCGTGTTGCACCCATCGCCATTTGAACCCTATATCTATCGAACTAAAGATCATATCCGCTTGCGGCGAGGTACACTACGCATTAGACTGAACAAACGCGCCGCACTACGCGGCCGGGTGTACGCGTCGACGTCGCTCCGTTCACCCGTGTTGCGCCCATCGCAATATGAACCCTATCACTATGTAACTAAAGATCAAATCCGCTCGCGGCGAGGTACACTACACATTAGATTGAACAAACGCGCCGCACTACGCGGCCGAGTGTACGCGTCGGCGTCGCTCCGTTCACCCGTGTTGCGCCCATCGCAATATGAACCCTATCACTATGTAACTAAAGATCAAATCCGCTCGCGGCGAGGTACACTACACATTAGATTGAACAAACGCGCCGCACTACGCGGCCGAGTGTACGCGTCGGCGTCGCTCCGTTCACCCGTGTTGCGCCCATCGCAATATGAACCCTATCACTATGTAACTAAAGATCAAATCCGCTCGCGGCGAGGTACACTACACATTAGATTGAACAAACGCGCCGCACTACGCGGCCGAGTGTAGGCGCCGTTGCGCTACCAGCGTATACAACACTGCGACTTTTCAATTTAGCCGTGTAATAATTGCACCAGTTGTACCTGGCGGCGGCGCGACTGGACCTAGATTGTACGTTAACCGTTACCATCATAATAATGTCTATTTAGGATGTTTACCGTACACCACATTACAGCTATCAGTATGAACACAAGATAACATGTTGCCGTTTCATTATCTTACACACTAGTTATTGGTCCTTCGAGCCGGATCACAGCTGTATACGCCCCACTTTTACAGGAAATCGAAGGATGCCGAAAAATCAAAATCGCCAATGAAACAGACGATCAAAGATAAAGTTGAAAATGAGGAGAGTGACGAAATTAAAATAGGTGAAGAGAGATTTATTTGTATTAGTGATCATCATCACTGTCGTCGTTATCATCTTCATCATTATTATCTTAGTAATCACTGTCGTCGTTATCATAGTCATCATTATTGTCGTTGTAATCACTGTCGTCGTTATCTTCATCATTATCGTTGTAGTCACTGTCGTCGTTATCATCGTCATCACCATCATGGTTGTAATCACTGTCGTTATCATCATCATTACCGTTGTATTCACTGTCGTCGTTATCATCCTCGTTATAGCCACTGTCGTCGTTTATTTGTCATCATCATCATATCTATAAACACTTTCGTCGTAGTCATGATCATCGTCGCTATCTTCAACATCATCAACATCATCATCATCATCATCACCAGCAGTAGCAGCAGCTGCCAATTAACACGGGCTTCTAAGAAAATTCACTTAACCCAATGTCCATTTATGCACGTCCAGTAACTATCATCATCATCATCATCATCAACCGATGATCATGTCTCCTGTACGGTTTAACACAAAACACACAGTATACTTGAGTTTAATATAAATAGCTACAGCGCCCTTCATACAAACATGACTACTCTTACGTATTACTACTAGGCGACAGAGGTGATCAAATGTATATATATGTATAGGTTATGAACAGGCCTCCTTGTTACCAGTAACTTCATTAGCTACAGCTACCTCCAAGCTAACACAGCATGCATTCCATATGACTACTAGGCGACATGGATATTCTCTTGTGTAGTTTATGGACGGCCCTTTTTTATTAACTACAGCTACCTTCAAGCTAACACAGCATGCATTTCATATTACTATTATGCGACATAGATATTCTCTTGTGTAGTTTATGGACGGCCCTTTTTTATTAACTACAGCTACCTTCAAGCTAATACAGCATGCATTCCATATGACTACTAGGCGACATGGATATTCTCTTGTGTAGTTTATGGACGGCCCTTTTTTATTAACTACAGCTACCTTCAAGCTAACACAGCATGCATTTCATATTACTATTATGCGACATAGATATTCTCTTGTGTAGTTTATGGACGGCCCTTTTTTATTAACTACAGCTACCTCCAAGCTAACACAGCATGCATTCCATATGACTACTAGGCGACATGGATATTCTCTTGTGTAGTTTATGGACGGCCCTTTTTTATTAACTACAGCTACCTTCAAGCTAACACAGCATGCATTTCATATTACTATTATGCGACATAGATATTCTCTTGTGTAGTTTATGGACGGCCCTTTTTTATTAACTACAGCTACCTTCAAGCTAATACAGCATGCATTCCATATGACTACTAGGCGACATGGATATTCTCTTGTGTAGTTTATGGACGGCCCTTTTTTATTAACTACAGCTACCTCCAAGCTAACACAGCATGCATTCCATATGACTACTAGGCGACATGGATATTCTCTTGTGTAGTTTATGGACGGCCCTTTTTTATTAACTACAGCTACCTCCAAGCTAACACAGCATGCATTCCATATTACTACTAGGCGACATGGATATTCTCTTGTGTAGTTTATGGACGGCCCTTTTTTATTAGCTACAGCTACCTTCACGCTGACACAGCAGCGCTTTCATATTACTATTATGCGACATAGATATTCTCTTGTGTAGTTTATGGACGGTCCTTTTTATTAGCTACAACTACCTTCACACTAACACAGCAGCGTTTGCATATTACTACTAGGCGACAGAGATATTCTCTTATGTAGTTTATGGACGGCCCTTTTTTATTAGCTACAGCTACCTTCACGCTGACACAGCAGCGCTTTCATATTACTATTATGCGACATAGATATTCTCTTGTGTAGTTTATTGACGGCTCTTTTTTATTAGCTACAGCTACCTTCACACTAACACAGCATACATTTCATATTACTACTAGGCGACATGGATATTCTCTTGTGTAGTTTATGGACGGCCCTTTTTTATTAACTACAGCTACCTCCAAGCTAACACAGCATGCATTCCATATGACTACTAGGCGACATGGATATTCTCTTGTGTAGTTTATGGACGGCCCTTTTTTATTAGCTACAGCTACCTTCAAGCTAATACAGCATGCATTCCATATGACTACTAGGCGACATGGATATTCTCTTGTGTAGTTTATGGACGGCCCTTTTTTATTAACTACAGCTACCTCCAAGCTAACACAGCATGCATTCCATATGACTACTAGGCGACATGGATATTCTCTTGTGTAGTTTATGGACGGCCCTTTTTTATTAACTACAGCTACCTCCAAGCTAACACAGCATGCATTCCATATTACTACTAGGCGACATGGATATTCTCTTGTGTAGTTTATGGACGGCCCTTTTTTATTAACTACAGCTACCTTCAAGCTAATACAGCATGCATTCCATATGACTACTAGGCGACATGGATATTCTCTTGTGTAGTTTATGGACGGCCCTTTTTTATTAACTACAGCTACCTCCAAGCTAACACAGCATGCATTCCATATGACTACTAGGCGACATGGATATTCTCTTGTGTAGTTTATGGACGGCCCTTTTTTATTAACTACAGCTACCTCCAAGCTAACACAGCATGCATTCCATATTACTACTAGGCGACATGGATATTCTCTTGTGTAGTTTATGGACGGCCCTTTTTTATTAGCTACAGCTACCTTCACGCTGACACAGCAGCGCTTTCATATTACTATTATGCGACATAGATATTCTCTTGTGTAGTTTATGGACGGTCCTTTTTATTAGCTACAACTACCTTCACACTAACACAGCAGCGTTTGCATATTACTACTAGGCGACAGAGATATTCTCTTATGTAGTTTATGGACGGCCCTTTTTTATTAGCTACAGCTACCTTCACGCTGACACAGCAGCGCTTTCATATTACTATTATGCGACATAGATATTCTCTTGTGTAGTTTATTGACGGCTCTTTTTTATTAGCTACAGCTACCTTCACACTAACACAGCATACATTTCATATTACTACTAGGCGACATGGATATTCTCTTGTGTAGTTTATGGACGGCCCTTTTTTATTAACTACAGCTACCTCCAAGCTAACACAGCATGCATTCCATATGACTACTAGGCGACATGGATATTCTCTTGTGTAGTTTATGGACGGCCCTTTTTTATTAGCTACAGCTACCTTCACGCTAACACAGCAGCGCTTTCATATTACTACTAGGCGACAGAGATATTCTCTTGTGTAGTTTATGGACGGCCCTTTTTTATTAGCTACAGCTACCTTCACGCTAACACAGCAGCGCTTTCATATTACTACTAGGCGACAGAGATATTCTCTTGTGTAGTTTATGGACGGCCCTTTTTTATTAGCTACAGCTACCTTCACGCTGACACAGCAGCGCTTTCATATTACTATTATGCGACATAGATATTCTCTTGTGTAGTTTATGGACGGCTCTTTTTTATTAGCTACAGCTACCTTCACGCTGACACAGCAGCGCTTTCATATTACTATTATGCGACATAGATATTCTCTTGTGTAGTTTATGGACGGCTCTTTTTTATTAGCTACAGCTACCTTCACGCTGACACAGCAGCGCTTTCATATTACTATTATGCGACATAGATATTCTCTTGTGTAGTTTATGGACGGCTCTTTTTTATTAGCTACAGCTACCTTCACGCTAACACAGCAGCGCTTTCATATTACTACTAGGCGACAGAGATATTCTCTTGTGTAGTTTATGGACGGCCCTTTTTTATTAGCTACAGCTACCTTCACGCTGACACAGCAGCGCTTTCATATTACTATTATGCGACATAGATATTCTCTTGTGTAGTTTATGGACGGCTCTTTTTTATTAGCTACAGCTACCTTCACGCTGACACAGCAGCGCTTTCATATTACTATTATGCGACATAGATATTCTCTTGTGTAGTTTATGGACGGCTCTTTTTTATTAGCTACAGCTACCTTCACGCTGACACAGCAGCGCTTTCATATTACTATTATGCGACATAGATATTCTCTTGTGTAGTTTATGGACGGCCCTTTTTTATTAGCTACAGCTACCTTCACGCTGACACAGCAGCGCTTTCATATTACTATTATGCGACATAGATATTCTCTTGTGTAGTTTATGGACGGCTCTTTTTTATTAGCTACAGCTACCTTCACGCTGACACAGCAGCGCTTTCATATTACTATTATGCGACATAGATATTCTCTTGTGTAGTTTATGGACGGCTCTTTTTTATTAGCTACAGCTTAACTAGCCTTTCATCGTTAAATACACAGAACGTACAGATTTTCCTATCTTCAATATGGCGGCTGATGAATGTCATCTATATAATACTCCCAACTCCTCGTTGCCATGGAATCGGCCGGACGAGTTCCTCACGTAAACTCTGTTGCAGTATCGAAAACCAGCAGCCCGCTGTTCTCCATCCGGTCGCTGGATGACCAGGACAAGAGCAAGTTCTCCGCCTCGCACACCAACTGCATCGATGTGGACGCCCTGCGCCTGGTGACCACCGCCTCGCCGTGAACCCAGCCACTTGTGTTATAGTCCAATAAATTGTTTGCAACTAGATTATTTCCACGGCCTCTTTGCGATTATTTAAAGCTGGTAACTCTTCTCAGCGCCGACCAGCGTCTCCACGGCGTCGCCGTTGTCAGGCTGGAATTAAAAAAAAAACTATATTGAAACTGTTGATACGTGAGAGAGCGAGAGGGATATATAGTGGACGCATTAGAAAGAGAGCGATCGATTGATAGTTATAATGAAGTTGCTAACAAAAGAGTATGTATATATGAGTACAAGGTCTTAATATTCCTGTCCCTCTCTTTTTAATATGTTGAGAGGGAGATATATATATATAGAACTTTGTGTTCATATTACGTGCGAGGTGGAGTAGTAGGCGCTCTGGGCTGTAGCGCGGGAAAGACCAGATATAATAGGTTGCGACGATTGTCTCTGTCTTCATATGTTTACAGCGAGATAGAGATAAAGCTCGGACACTAGCCTGTATACGCGAAGTATTGGTGCAGATCGTCTTTCTCTTTCTGTCTTCATATATTTAGAGCTAGACAGAAATACGGCTTGGACACCAGTCTGTGTACGCGACGAAGTATTGGCGCGCTGCGGGCCGTAGCGCGGGAATGATGTGCGATGGGTTATAGCGATCGTCTTTCTCTTTCTGTCTTCATGTATTTAGAGTGAGATAGAGATACAGAGCCGACACTAGTCTGTATACGCGACAAAGTACTAGCGCATTGCGGGCCGTAGCGCGGGATGGAGACAGACGACATGGAAACTATATAAACAATGCTGTCCATCTCGCTCTCTCACAGGCTAACATATATAGTTGTCTCTTTTCTTTTCATAAATCAAGAATATATTTAGTACATCGCATATAATAGTATACAGCCTACTTATGTTTCCACTGCTGGGATTCAAAAACCAATTTAAATAAAGCAACGAGATACTATGTCATTCGCAAGAACACAACAACGTGCTCTAATAATATCACTAGTTACAACGCCCTTTAAACCGGAACAGAGTAATGTCTGCACACTACTGTTTGTCAGTTGCGGTGGTATCTACCTAATTGAAACGAACCACCAGTAATGGCTACTGGTCTTTGAAATCGGATAACAGTAATGTCAGCTATTGATCCTTCAAACCGGATCACAGCAATGTCCGCACAGCACTGCGTGTCGGCTGCGACAGGCGTTGCAACGGTACCTAAACGGTCTGCGGCGACAGAGACTACCACCAGTAACAGTTACAGCGCCCTTCAAACCGGATCACAGCAATGTCTGCACACTACTGTTTCTCAGTTGCGGTGGTACCTACCCAATTGAAACCAACCACCAGTAATAGCTACTGGCCCTTGAAACCGGATCACAGTAATGTCCGGACAGTACTCTGTGTCGGCTGCAATAGGCGTCACCATCTACTGATGTTGACCAGCAAGCGATGGTCTGCGGTTAATGTGTCACCTGCACGTCGGCGACGGTCAGCGGCGGCTGGTCGTCTCTCAGAACAGTTTCGCCGTCGAGTTTCTTCAACAGCGGCAGCCGGCGGGCGGCCTCCGCGCGCCACGCGTCCAGCTCGCACGCGTCGTACAGCGGGTTGCCGACGAACAGCACCTCTTCCAGGTTCGGTAACTCCTGGAACGTGCTGCGTTGTTGTACCGGCACCGTTATCTCAGCGGGAGGAGACCGTCTAGGTACCGCCGTAGCGCCCATCAAACCGGATCACAATAATGTCTGCACAGTACTGTGTGTAGGCTGCAATAGGCGCTGCGGCGACAGAGACACTACAACCAGTATTAGCTACAGCGCCCTATAAACCGGATCACTTCATAGAAGGTACCTGAAGCTTGCTGAACTCACTCCACTCCTTGACGATGTTATTGCTCATGTACAGCACGCGCAAACTCCTCAACGCGTTGATGCCCTTCAGCTTCTCTATCAGGTTGTAAGATATCCACAGCTCCTCGAGGGTGTCTCCGAGGGACTCCTGGAATCACCAGCTCTCCATACATCATCACCCCAACCGGCAGACGGCCCACTGCTGGGCATCCAATCAAAAACTACCAAACTGGTCGCTGATGCACCATAGACGTGGGTTATAAGACAAACATAATATCTATTACTTTTACTACACAATAATAACAAATCCCAAAATCTGTTATTATACAACAAGTTTGTATTATTCGGATTTTGATACTAGCTGCGTCTCGTTCTAGCAACAGTATATACAATGAGTGTGAGCGAGATAGATCAATCAACCAAATAACAGTTAATACGTACTAATTAAGGAGTGTCGTTTCAAGAATAATTATCAACAATACAATTTGTATTTTTCGGTTTATAATACTTGCTGCGTCTCGTTCTAGCAACAGTATATACAATGAGTGTGAGCGAGATAGATTAATCAACGAAATAACATAACGCAATCTAATTAAGAATTCGCTTTTCAAAGGAGATTTCTTCTTATGAAACGACTTACTATACTTTTAGGGTTTATTTCAAATAAATACTAGGTGCGTCTCGTTCTAGCTTATGTAAATATTATACAAAAGACAGAGACAAGAATAGTTGTTCCATTTATTAATTGGCGGTTCTATTATTTCAATCTGTTAGCGAATACTGAATATGTCGATTATTGATAATGATTGAATAACTTTAGTATGTTTTATTATAAATGATATTTTTAACAGATATAAATACAGCAAGAACAACTGTTATCTGTTATAGAATACTTGTGATTTATACATGTTATGATAAACACGCTTCACTACTAGTACACCATGTATCAAAAAACGCAGCTCTGGCTCCCACCAAGCCTCATTGGGCTATTGTGGTGGAAGCTCATATCCCCCCCTTATGAACCATTAAAAAAGACAGCCCCTAATGCTCGGCGGAACCGGAAGCCATGGTGACAGTCTGCTGGATGCGGTCAGCGCAGGTCCAGGAGCAGGTCGGTGTGGAGATCTTTGAAGGTCTATCTCCTGATGATGTGATTACCATGCCAGCGAATGATTTAATATAGTTCCTCCCCAGGGACAGGACCCGGAGCTTCTTCAGGCTGTTCAGGCCGGTCACCTTCTCAATCATGTTCGTTGACAGACTCAGCTTCCTGTGAACGAGACGGATGTCACTAGATTAGTATTATTTTAGTATCCAGTGTTAGTGCTTTCACTACTATTAGGCAATCTAGATTGATACTACTAGATCAGGTGAATGTTCCACTCATATCGGCGCTTAATTGCAACAAACCCAGTGGTGGTGTAACAAACCCAGGCCAACCTCACCAGGTCATGGTGAACCATGTCAACTATCATACGAGGTTCTGGCTGTCACCAACCCTCATTGAACCAGCGTGGTGAGAAATGACCCAAATCCCCTTCATAAGAACGCTTACAAACAGAGAGCCTTAGTGCCCGGCCATATTAGAGACCTTGGCAATGCGCCGAAAACAGGGCAGCGCAGAACCGGTCGATCTGAAGATCTTTAGGGGACCCCATGTCCAGCAGTGGACGACCATCGGCCGACGATGAGGTTAGATATTTCACTTGTACTTACTCGCAGTTCACCAGACAAGATAAAGAGTTATCCATCTTCTCTATTGGCGGCCATTGGAACATCAAGCTGACTTCGGCAGCCGTCGCCGCGAGCTGGCCGGTTTTCTCCTCCCAACGTTTGATGGCTTCCTTAATTGTCGTTGCTTTGGCAGCCATCGCTGATCATACTACCCCATTCAATATCACCCTGGTAGCATGTTTATCGATAAAACACCCATTTTTATAGTGATTATAATGGCAACACTTTACACATTATTATAGTGAGGAAACACTTTTAATCTGTATTTAATCTGTATTATATTAAAAAAGATTATTATGAAAGTGGAGGAAGCGAGAGAGGTGTGCCAGGATCGTAGCAGGTGGAGAGAGGTGGTCTCTGCCTACCCCGCTGGGAACGAGGCGTGGTATATATGTATGTATATATGTATATTAAAAAACTGTATATTTTTAATCTGTGCATTATTTAAAATCAACATATGCCTCCATCACTGGGATATGTGGACAAGGAGTTGGACAGGATCCTTACTTACAGAGTTCCTCTTTAATCATCATCATCGACTGATAGACGTCCCCAGCTGGACAATCTTCCTCTAAAGATCTCCACATCGATTGGTTCCGCGCTGCCCACATCCACCGTCCGCGACCTTCAACAGTCAGCATGGCCTGTGGTACAGCCGGGCACTAGAGACTGTCGATTGCAGGAGTTCATAAAGGGGTGATTTAGGCTATATCACACCACGCTGCCCCAATGTGGGTTGGTGGGAGAGAGACACTCGTTTGTTAATTATCAGGTTGTACCACGAGTTGGTGAGGTTGGCTTGGATAGACAGGCCTACACGCTCCATGTCTAATCAAATGTTAATTTTTATTCACAACAACATAACTAGGTTTACTTTAACGTTTCCATACTAAATAATTGTTTATGGATAACTTAAACTAAATAAAAACTAGATGGCCTCACTCTTTAAAATATAGTGAAGAATATTATAATTTTTTTTTAACAGTAAATATATTTTAATATTTTTTTAGGCAAAATAAAATAATAATTAAACATTTTGTAAATTATTTAATAAATATAATTTCCAAAATTAAAACCATAGACAGTCCGCAGCTTGATGTTTTTAGTCTGTGCGCGAAACGCAATAACACTACATGTATCACAAAATGACGCCTCCGTAACCTATTTTGGGCGTTTACTTCATAAAACACAATCGTTTATTATAAAACGTTTACAAAAACTGTATTCTATTGATATTCTCCATGATTATATAATTAGTAACAAGTTTGTCATTTTGACACTTTGTGTTCACCATAGTTTTGTGATTTTTTCTTTTTTACGGCTCATTCGTTTTTTTTTAATTAAAAAAAAACAAACGCCTCTCTACTCTGACGGTGCGAACGATATTTTGTTTTTAAAGGTAAAATATTTTAATGTTGCTCTAATTTTAGTCTCTAATTACGCTGTATTTATATTAAAAATGTCTGCTTTAGTTTTATGAAAATTATATTTATAAATGAATTACATAGTTGTCGTGGTCGCGGTCGGGGATTAAAAAGTTATTTTGTCATTTTTCGATTCCCGCTGTTTTTCCGCGAGTTTTAAAATTAATCGTCCGGACATCGTAAGTACGAACAATAATATTACGATATTAATTGATTCAAACGTTACCAATCGCTTATTATATATTCATTAAGGTTATTTTATTGGTTGCTAACAAACGACAAATACATTATTCCATATATAGTATATAGCAAGATGAAGTTTATTGATATCGATTATATATTTTACTATAAGAGAAGATATTTATATAAGATATGATATCTAAAAAGACAACACGACGTATATTTATAGATTATGAAAACAAAATTGAAATTTTCTAAGTACATACCAAATAAAGCTATAATGTATATGTAATTTAGTTTGTATACTATAACCAGGACATTACAACAATGGTTTCCTGTTTCAATCATTTTTCTTTTTTATAATGCAATAAATTAATAATCTAACATTATTTATGTATATTTCATAATTAAATTTATTAAATGTTTTGATTTAATTATAAGTAGCAAGTCATTATATCATATATTCTATTCATATCATCATAAGAGGTTATATATCACTTTACTTCTGCAAAGGATTGGATGTATGCTTCATTGTTTACATGTAGAGTCTCATCCATATTTGTATTATTAGATCTTGGTGCTTCACAAGGGATTCAGTCAACGGTAAGACTATCCATCTCAATGTAATTGGGAATATTATGAATCTCGATTCTACACGAGCATGCTTTATTACTTTTGACCAGTTTAGTACTTTAATTAAAAAAAAAAGCTGATTAATTATCTTGTGGTATTCCATTTGATATAAGGAGTGTAAGATCCTTAACAACTCATGGGATCTAAGCCAACCTCATCCCCTCATCATTAAGTGCGCTTTACAAACCGAAGTTAGGCATTCTGATTGAGAAAACCAATTAGATCCTGATAGTATTTAAACCCGGTCCAATCCTTAATGTCATCAAACCATTTGCACTGTCCACCAGGTACACTTATTCCTGAAATTTTGTTCTCCGGATCAACCTCTTTGAAGGTGTCTGAAAGATGCAACCTTTTCATGACGGTTGTCATCAGCCTGCGATTGCAGTTAACTCTCTCAAGGACTTGAACATTAGAGACAAACTGCTTTACATGATCTTATGTATTCATCGGAGTCACATCACAAATGCTCGTATTCAACAACATATGAGGAAACGGACCAAATATAACATATTAAGACACTGCATCCTGGAGTCACACAATACTGTGGAGATTCTATTAAAACAGTTTTGTCTTCTCCGATATATGTTTTATATCTTCATTATGATCTAAGTCTGATGTGAAATAAAGGCTGATATATATAAAGTTACTGGAGCACCCTGGTAATCAAGAAACAAGCTCCTGGTTCCCACCGACCTGTATTGGACCTGTGGAGTGGAAAATGGGACAGATATGAATCCGTACTAGATGGTTGCGGGGGAGTGTTTAGAGGCGTTTGTCCATGAGCCTGATGTCTGTTGGCTGACGATGACGCCATTTTGTAATTACATAAAAAATATATGCAATGTCGGTTTATGAACTGAAACTATTATTTTTAATTAATTCATTTTAATAATTAAATTATATTAAATAATGACGATATATATGTATGTATTTATGTTTATATGGTTATACACACACGCAGGTATACGTTCACACACATATATATATATATATATATATATATATATATACACACACCACCACACGCACTTCCCATACACACACACACACACGTACGTACACACACACACACACGTACGTACACACACACACGTACGTACACACACACACACACACACACACACTGTAACGGTTTGTTCACCGACGAGCGTACGACTGTTGATTGATATCAGGCGTTAATTATATGAACAAAACTTTTACTCTCTTTTTGCTACTCTGCGAACAGGCAAAGGTACTTAGACCATGCTGCCTAACCAGTAACTATTTTTTTTTTAATTATATATATTGTTACAGAGGTCATGGCGCACACGGTGAGATCAGTGAACGTTGTGCCTATACCTAAATCAAAAATTAAGGCAAGTTAATTTATGTAATGACCTGACCCTGGCTGGATGATGAGGATGTTCACACTGCACCGACATACAGCTTCAACACCAGATACGGTCCTACGAACCGGATCAGTTATGATAATATAGAAGGTCAGCGGCAGTCAAACTTGAATCATTATTACGGGTGATCCGGTTTGAAGGACGTTAAGTGTAATTAATGTGGTAACGGTCCGGTGTTGATGAGGATAATGCGGTGCTGTGTGAACATCCTGACTGGTACACGTCGCTAACGCCGCTTGTGCTGCTCCATCGGCAGAAGGAGATGCTGTCGGATGAGGAGGACGAGGAGACGGTGATGTGCAGGATCTGCTTCAAGAACTTCGCGAGCGACGTCGCGCTGAGCAACCACGCGCGGATGGAGCACATCGAGGCGTTCGTCGGCGGCGACCCGGCGCTCTGGACGGAGAAGGTTGCGGTGAGGGGGTGGATTTTTTTTTTTTTTTTTATCAACTAAGCAAAGGAACGGAACATTCGTCCATAACACGGCGGTAGTTATAATGGTGTGCAACACATCGCGCATATCCTGAGTCATACGTTCAGTCTCGTTACCCCAGTAATTTTACTAGGTACAACGCCCTTCAAACCGGATCACAGTAATGTCCGCACGGCACTGCGTGCCGGCTGCAACAGGCGCTGCGGCGGTACCTAGACAGTCTCCGGCTACAGAGACACTACCACCATTGATAGTTACAGCGCCCTTCAAACCGGATCACAGTGATGTTCATTTTAATCAATATCGAGACATGACACTAGCGCCATCTCTTTCTCGCATTGCAGACGAAGCGACCGGCGATGCCGTCGAACGAGCACAAGAGCATAGAGGAGAAGACCAGGGAGCTGATCGCGACGATGGGCCCGACCAGCATGATGAGCCTGGCCTCGAAGGACGTCAGCTACATCATCGTCAAGTCCGAGGAGGAACCGGAACAGTCCAAGAAGAAGAAGGTGGACAAGTCCGACAAGGACAAGAGGGACAAACAGCTGAAGGCGTCAGCTCAGAAGAAGGACAGGGAACCTCAGCCAATAACGTAAGTGGAGCCCAGGTTCTGCTGGAGACGGTGTGTGCTCGTGTGGACATCCTAACCGTCACGTGGATGTGGTAATCCGGCGTTGGATAGCCTTCTGCTGGAGGGGTTATGCCGGACTGAGGCAGCAGCCGACACGCAGTGCTGTGCGGACATTGCTGTGATCCGGTTTGAAGGACGCTGTAGCTATTACTGGTGGTAGTGACTCTGTTGTCCGAGACCGTCTAGGTACCGCCGCAGCGTCCGTTGCAGCCGACACACAGTACTGTGCGGACATTGCTGTGATCCGGTTTGAAGGGCGCTGTAATTAGTACTTCGGTCACTGTATTTAACATGTGTATCTCAGGCGATGGGTGCAATGTTGTGACATGTATACCATCTCAACTAGCGCCATGTTATGGGCAGCAATCAGGTGAACGTTTCGCCGTCGCTTCATAGATTAAAAAAAAAAAAAAACATTGCAGTGTTCGAAACCTAAGTAGGCTACCACCAGCACCATATCGCTCACTTCGACACCACGACACGAGTGCGTGGCTCACTCAATATCAAGTGACACACCTGCCGAAGGTTAAGGAAGACGCTAAATCTGTTTACAGCTGTAATTTCACAAAGTTGTGATCCTTCGAACCGGATAAAAAAAAAAGTGCTTTACATCTCGCAGTGTATACAAAATACTAGAAGTGGCAGCAAAGTGAATTTTTTTTTTTTTTTTTTAATTTTTGATTGCCTTAGGCAGGGTTATTGTATGTTACTACTACTGGTTACAGTCATAGATAAATCAGCCAGTCCCATGAGTTCCGCATCACCTCCCAGAGATCTTGACGCCATCTCGCAGTATACCATCAGGCCAGCCGCTGGCGGTTCGCATCAGATTATGTATGAGTAGACGTTCTGTACCCAGGGGACCGTTCGAGTGCCTGCAGCCCTCGACCCACGTCACGGACGGCACCTGCCACCAGATATTCTTCTCGTGCTGCGAGTACTCCACCCACTACAGGGACGACCACACCAGGCGGAAGAAGGGCCTCCGCTGCCAGGTCTGCGAGAAGCCGCTCAACTCCACCACGGAGACACAGTCAGTCTACTTCTGCGATGTGAGTACAACGCC
The DNA here is from genome assembly GCA_033220335.2 of Troides aeacus. Taxonomy (NCBI): domain Eukaryota; kingdom Metazoa; phylum Arthropoda; class Insecta; order Lepidoptera; family Papilionidae; genus Troides; species Troides aeacus. The sequence goes on from CM067296.1 coordinate 7,150,038, forward strand.
AATTTATTTCTAGTAATACCCTCCTCACTAACGACGGAGCCGGATGATCCTGATGGTGACCTGCACAGGTCACACTCACCATCTTTGTTGGAGGCCGAGGTCCAGCAGTGCATGATGATGATGATGAGGATATCAGTTTGGAAATTCATATTCTTACCTGAAGGGTAGGCAACGCATTGGCGTCGCTGGTGACCGTGGGCGGCGGTGAATCACTTACCATCAGGTGACCCGGCAAAAAAAAAAAAAAATATATTTAACAAACGGCCCTTCGGTCCGGATTGCGGCGGTCGCGCCGTGCAGATATGCCGCACCGGCTTCCAGAGCGGCCGCGAGCTGTCGGAGCACAGCGCGCGCGTCCACGTGAAGCTGAAGCCGTTCGAGTGCAGCATCTGCCGCAAGCGGTTCACGCAGCAGGGCGGGCTGCAGCAGCACACGCGCATGCACACCGGCTACCGGCCGTACACCTGCACCGTCTGCTCCAAGACCTTCACCCAGAAGTCCGGGCTCGACCAGCACTTCCGCATCCACACCAAGATCAGGCCCTACCGCTGCGTGATATGCAACAAGACCTTCTGCCAATCGGTCCACCTGAAGCAGCACATGCGCACCCACACCAACGTGTCCCCGTTCCAGTGCGGCATCTGCGAGAAGAGGTTCAAGCAGAGCTCCCACCTGAACTACCACCTCAAGCTGCACAACCCGGCCACCATGACCGAGGAGCAGAAGCGGAAGTACATGGAGCTCGTCGGGCTCATAGAGAAGGAGACAGTGGAGGTGAAGATCGAGTGCGGCGCCGAGATGGAGCAGACGGTGGTGACGGAGGTCGACACGGAGTACGTGCTGGAGTCCTGCGAGACGGACCCCACCGAGACCTGGTGCGTCAGTCTCAACTGACCTGGTGGAACGGGCTCCGTATATTGACCTTCTATTTGTATGTGGTGGGAAGAGATTATGGATCCTCATATCTGGAAACCAGGGCATCACAGTAGCCAAGAGCTCTTATCTTCATCCAGCATCAGAACATCCTTGGAGCCAAGTTGATGTGAGGGCTACGAAGACACTACTTTGGAAACCAACCCAACTTGACATGACTACGAAGAACTCCATCAATCAGGCAGAAGTTTTTGGTAGCACTGCCTCTCCGAGCTGGAGCTGATGACGACACCGTGGAAGTGGAATACTTGCTTAGTATACTCTAGCAGTATGAGGGTAGTTATCAAATGTTTGGACACACCGCTCCGAACGTTGCTCCGGAATCGAACATGGCAACTCTTCAAGCACGTGGAGACAGTTGCAGGAGTTATGTCCTCAGCACACAGACCTGGAGCTGGTGTAAATATACGAACTCCTTCAGTTATTTATCCGGTTTTAATTGTGCCTAGATTAGACTAGTCTGGATTAAAATTATAAGCGATACGCCGTTATTAAATGAAGCTTTTTTTTTTTTCTTCTACCCAACTAGTACATGGCTCTGTGGCTTAGAGCCGCATCTTATTGGGATGTCATGGGAGCGGCGACAACAGCGCCGCCACACGAAACGTCAAAGTGTATTACTAAGTACCTAACCTAACTTCACTATAACAAATTTAAAAAAAAAAATTCTTCCAAAAGTTCAATCCAATCAGCCGGAAGACGTCCACTGCTGGACAATGGCCTAAAAGTTACTGCATAAGTAATGGCAGAAAAAAACAACTACCCTCACTTGATGCTGCTCACGAAGCAGTGAGCTGAACATGACTTTTACTGCTTGTGTCACTTCTGCCGGAGACCGTCTATGCATAACTCGAGTCGAATAGCAGTGTGCTAATATAACTATGATCCGGTTTGAAGGACGCGGTAGTTAGCGTAATTACTAAAGCAAAAAGACTTCATATCTTAGTCTCGAGCGACGAGCGCAATGCGGTGCAGTGTATACCATCCTAACTAGCGCTGTTATAGGCACCATCAGGTGAACGTGCCGCTCGTCTGATCGCTTAATTAAAAAAAAAGTTTTATAGACAAACCTTTTTTCAATTTTTTTTTTTTAATTTGATTCCTACTTCCTCAATGATAGGGGCAAGAGAATGAAACAAACAGAAATTGTAATATTATAGATTATATATATATATATTGGGAATTTGTCTATGAACATATTAAAAACATTGTGACAGGAGTGAGAGAGAGAGAAAATTACAATTATATATTTCATTAAACGAATACGCGATATCGAGTGGACGACGTACAGACGGAAGGGCGAGCATCCGGCCGACACCGGAACCTGTCACTCTTAATAATAAAACATTCTTTTTTCTAAGTCATCTAGAACTGTCTACGGCGGCCATCTTGTTAACGCTGTCATGGCGGTCTCAAAAACAAATATTGACAGCCGTCTAACACAGACTTGCGGCCATGCTATTGTCCGATCTAGTGTTCTTTATTTAAAAATCTTCATTTCACAGCGATTCGAATTTCAAATTAAATACGCTCCGAATTAGCTTTAACGTCAATCGCGAAAATCTGAACCTTTGCCTTTTTTTTCTTATAAGCGCGGGAAACTTGCGAACAGTTCACCCGATGGAAAGTGATCGCCGCCCATGGACAGTCGCAACAGCAGACGGGTCGCGGACTTTGCGATTATAAAAAAAAAGGTTGAGTACCACTGCCAATAGACACGCGTATTATATATGCAATCCAAATATCCGGTCCTAATAGAAATTCTAGCGATAACCTACAAGCCCTAGCCTGAGAACTACGTAATTTTTTTTTTTAAATCCTCGATCAGGACACAGTGATACGTCTTATGATAATATATATCACATCGTCCTCGCCGGTGCGCGATGTGTCTCGTTACCTGAGCGACTTCGTCATCCGCAGCGCCCTTCGGACAGGAACACGGGGCCGCGCTCCGGCCGCGCGCCGCCACCGCCAGTGGTAAATAAATGGTGCACAACATCAAATTCGAAACTATTTAATATTTATGTACAATTCATTTTGCATAACCTCACCTAATATTTAACTCGACGACATCATCATAATTTAGAACATAATTACGTAATACACAAAATTAAAAAAAAAAAAAAAATTGATTAATTACGATTATTATATTTGTAAGCACGTCATAAAAATTTTATACGAATTTAATTTAAAAAAAAAAAAAAAAAAAAACTAAATTACACTTAACAGTTGTACATTGAAACAAACCGCGCTCCTCACGGAACTGTCAAAAGACCCCCCCCCCCCTCTACTAGCAAGTTTTCTTTTTTTTTTTATATTCGTTCAATGATTAAGGCACTGTTTTGTTTGTTTATACCATTCTCGCAGACACAGATAAAATATAGTAACGTCGAAACCGGAAACAATATCGGTGAGAATTTAATTTAATTTAGTTAATTTTTTTTTTTTTTTTTTAATCAAGTTGCGAAGATAAAAGTTAAAAAAAATTTTTTTTCAAATTCATTCGCTCTAAATTAATCGTAAATTGATTGCATTGAATGAAACTAGATATGTACGTAATAAAAAAAAAAAACAATATTTTACTATTGTCAATTTGAAAAAGGCGGGAATTTTGACATTTGATAAAAACTTGTTTTTTTATTAATAACTTTTTTCCACGTGGTCCGTTTCGTTTCTTTTTATTATTGAGCCTTTATATAGCTATTGTTAATTCGCCAGTAAAACAAAACGATACAAGACAAATACAATTTGGTCGTGTTTTTAAAGAGTGAAATGAAAAAAAAAAAAAATGAACGACTCCGCAGGACGCGCCGAGCTACAGACGGCGGAGAATGAACCGTAACGCGCAACGCGTCTGTAGGTCGCCCCGTTAATCACTAATCTAAACCTAAACGAATTACGGCTTCAATCTAAAACTAGGACGATAATGAACAAATCTAGAAACAGCAAAACCCTACCGAAGGCCCCCCCGCGCTCACGGCGAATTTACCAGCTGGCAACCCCGGGCGTGTCGACGAGGGAGAATTAAAAAAAAAAAAAAAGGATAAACGGAAACGTCACTCGCACAGTTAACCCTATTATAAACTTAAGACTAAGTTATATAGAATACCCATATGACACTTTCGTGCATTTGCAATATACATTTTTTTTTTTCGCAACACCATAGACGTGTTTTTTTTTTTTTCGATAATTTTAAACCGCTATGTAAAGGTTAAATGGACAGCCTTATTTTAAACTAGGCTAAAAAAAAAAAACCTCCCGCAAACAATCCTTGCGGCCGGGTGGACAGTGGGAAAGCTTGAGACACACCGTTCATGCAGTATACCACCAGGTAGGTGGACCGGTGGTGATGGTATACGTTGTAAAATAGACCGGATATTCGAAACACGGACGATGTACATTATCGTTGTTGATATTGGAAAACGAATTAGTGACCATAGAACGTAAATATACATATTTTTTTTTTAAGGCAAAGGTGCAAATTTAAATATTAAAAAAAAAAAAAATTCTAACCCTGTTATATGCCTATAGTAAATAGCTAACATTTAATATACCATTTTTGGAGGTTTCTGCAAAAATTCGGGTACTGTTCTGCGTTTGCTGTACTCATTTAGATTGATTTTTAATCTGTATGTCAAACTTGAGTTGTCTGACGGGTGTTGCCATCAAACAACAGCGGGCTACGTCCAAACCTCACCGCTGTCCACCTCACCCAGAGTGACTAAACAACTATTTATATAACCTTTCAATATATAACACTATCAATAAATCTTAAATATTCACATATCTTTTTTTATACACTACGAATTTTTTTTTTTTTAATTTTCCGTAAAGCAAAAGTAAAATACAAACGATATCGTGGTAATGGGGGGGAGGTGAATATCACATCTTTACATGCTAATTATATTTAAAAAAAAAAAATTTAACCCCTACTACTGGCCGAGTACGTTGTCGGCGCTGGTAAAAAAAAATCAACTTTTTTTTTTTCGTTTAGTAGCTTTTGTACATTTGAAACAGTGTTGCCAGTCGAGCGATCACTTTGTAGAATTTTTCCTTTGAACGTTGCTTTTGTCGGTTTTGGGCTTTTCTTTTGCAGGGACCTTCTCCTTCTTCTCCAACTTCTCTTTCGCGGCTGGCGCTTGTTGTTTCTCCGTCACGGGCGGTGTGCTCGGCTTCTTCGGCTTGTTGGCCTTCGCCGCTGCCGCGTAGTTTATGGGCTTGATTCCAGTTGTGGCCTCCTCGGTTACTGGTGGCTGGGATTGCTGCAAGGAGAATTTTTCTTTTAAATATAATCATCATCATCATCAGCCGATAAGCTTGAAAGAAGGAAATGAGTAGAATGAAAGATGAGAGTGAGAAAATTAGATACATAAGAAACTGGTGGTAAATGTATCCGAGTGAAAAATGCCCTGACCCAAAACGCGGGGGGTACATTTAAAAAAAATAAATCATCAGCCGATACACGCCCACTGCTGGACATAGCCCTCCTCCAAAAATCTCCACATCAATCAGTACCGCGTTGCTCGCATCCACGACTCCCGCGACTCTCACCAGGTCCTAAATAACAAACTGACAGACGCTGACACCAGATGGAGATGGATTTAGAAGAATGACCAGGAGAGCCGACCCCAAGTAAAGATGGAACCAGGTCTAGCATGAAGAATCAGTGCTAAATATTACTAGAACATAATTTTGGGTTTTTTTTTTTGGCAAGGGTGGAGTACACCCGATGGTGAGTCATAAGCCTGCTGACGAACACATGGTGCTAGTTGTGATGATATACACAGCACCGCATAGAGCTGGTGACCTTGAGATATTAGACATTCGGTCCACCTAGTAATTTCAGTAGCTTGCTTCTGGTGGGTAGACAAGGTTATGTAGGGCTTCTACCCACTTCTCCATTAGTGTATTAGGAGCTCCGGGATTGTCTATGGAATGCACTGGTGCCCTGTACACTCTGGTTAAAACATCCACGGAACAAAGCTCTTCTCAGCACCCAGGCTGCACACTTTACAGCACGTACTAGACCATCATGCATTAGCCGGTCTCCTTGGGGTTGCTTGAGCTCTGAGGGACTCCACCTTCAAAGCTCATGAACCCGAGGAGTCTTTTCGCCACCTTGTACTCCAGGCGGGGAATACCTTAGACCTATCCTTAATAGTCTGAGACTAGTGCTGGTGCCCATCGAGAACAATCTCCAGCAAGATATACCACCGATTTAGATTTTTTTTTGAGAAATTTTTCTATAGTAATTTATGAGACACTGTTTTTTTTTTTTAATATTTATAAAGGCATTGTCAACAAGTCATGATAAACTTTTTAATAGAATTACAATTTGTAAATATCCTTTCAATAATAATGTAAATAACACCATGCCTTCATGGTTCAACTGTTGACATGTCAGCTGTCTTCGGAGCACACTCGAGCTCATCAACCACCGAGTGGATTGCATCAGGTCTCATTAAACTCTCACCTTAGCAATGTCCGTCACGAGCGCAACTTCCTCGACCTTCTCTTCGACTCTAGTTTCACTCTTGGCAGCCTTCACCTCCTTCTTTTTCAGCGGCACCTTGGTGTCGGATTTGACCACCATGGGTTTCGCTTTGGGCTTGGTTTCCTGCTTCGATGGTTTCTTCGCTTCCTGCTTCCTGGCGTCCTTTTTCGCCTCCTTGGGCTGCTTGTCCGATACGGGCTCGACGTCGGCGGCGCTCACTTCCGGCGTCTCACTCGGCGCTGGCGTTGGCACTGCAATTAATATTTCATCATCAGCTCACGGTCTTGACCTGACCATCGGTCGAAGATTATAACGATCATTATCCCATCAAATTCTGGTGATGTGGTCTGCTGTTGAATCATACTCTTAATAGATACATACATCTAATACATTTGTCTGGACTGATAACCTGATGATGGTGACAGGAGACAGGATAATGCTGAGCTGATCCATGCATTTCAAAGACAAAGCATCTGTTCAGAACTGGACAACAAGCTGATGATGTAGTTGCCATGATCAGCATTATAATTGGTAACAGAGGAAGTTATTGCCATTACCCTGGAACTGTTCATTGGACAACCTGACCAGTCAGCTCTTGTGACCACTCGGACGAAGATCATTAATATATCCTAACCTGTCTTCCACTTGAAGGTACAGCAGACGATGGAAGCTACTGTAGTTACATATCAATACTAACCTTCAGTTAGACTTGATGCAACGACTTCCTCTTTACTCTCAACCAGTTCCGTCTGCGGTGAGACTTCCTTCGCACTCGGCGCTTCCTCCAGCTGCTTATCCTCTTTACTCTTCTCTGATTTCTCGTCCGTCACTGTGATTTAGATGAATCAAACTGTACACTAGTAAAGTTACTGGTGGTAGACCTCTTGCCGGAGATCATGTATATGATAGGTACCGACCGCTGTCATTATTCCTACCATTAGTGCCTGCTAGTAAACAAACAATACTACGCTCCCTTTTCCATTATTAAGAGTAAATATATTAAATATTACTACATGACAGTTGTAAGTCTACGTCCAGCAGTGGACATGTATCGGATGATGATGACAGTAGCCCATGGTTGAGCATATTGTTGGTAAGTCTTCGTTGCCGGACTGTATAGGTTGAGTTACTAATGCCTTCTATTGTTGTCCAACTGTAATATGCAAAAATTATAGATCCGGTTTGAAGGACCTGTAACTAGTGAAGATACAACAGTAACCTAATTTAACATCCCATATCTCAAGATGAGCACAAAGTGCTTACAATCTATCGTTAGTCTTTTACGATGTTATGAATGGTGTTCCTTGGTGATTAGTTACCTGGTGCGCTAGAAGGCGGTAGCACACGCGTGGGCACGAACTCGGCGGCGAGCGGGTTCAATGTGGACCTGGAGACAGTCTCCTCCAGTGACAATGAGCCCTGCCCGTTGCTGGTGCTGGAAATTATATAATTATATGTTTATAGGGTTCAGGCGACGGCGACAGATATTAGACTTACATGATTAATGAGACGGCGATGTGTGGAGATCTTTGGGAGGTGGGTTATGCCCAGCAGTTGACGTCTGTCAGCTGATGATGAAGACGAGAGTTTAGGCTATGAGGGAGTGGGAAGGAACGCAATTCTTTATAGTTTCCCTAGCGCGCTAGGGCCCGCAGCGCGACCACCATTCCGCCGCAAGCACACACACACACTTCGCAGTCTGTATTCAGACTAGTTTCTCCACTGTAGCACTGTGTATGTATAAAGAGACAGAGAAAAAGGAAGAGACTGGGGGGAGAAAAGAGAGAAGAGAAAGAAAGAGAGAGCGAGAAGCGAAACGAAGAGGAAGAAAGAAAAGGAGGGAAAGGAAGAGAGAAATAAAAAAAAAGGAAGGTTAACGGACGAAAGCGGAGAAGTAGGAGACAGGAAGGGGTGCGGCGAAGAAAGGGAGCCACGATAAGAGGACAGATAGATACCCTTCTAGAAGTACATTATTGTACACTAGATCATCTCCTTCATTCCTTCCTACCTCAATCAATGACAAAATGGTCTATTACTCTCCCGTTGTCTCTGTTCACCGCCGCCGCAGTACGTCCGTATCGTTCATTTGTAAATAAAAAAAAAAAAAAAATTCAACTCCGACCAGTGAAGGAAGACATTATGAGGCGACTGACGTGTCCTCAAAATAATTATCATACAGAGCTGGCCAACCACCTGTTGGATAAACTGCCTTGGCCCCTTAGAAGACTCAATCCCAGCAGTGGGCCCGCTAATGCTACTCACGTGGGAAGGTGACTGTTGTTGTGCCCGTTCGAAACCGGCCTGTGCCTCTCCCTCTGCTCGTCCTCCAGCATCGCCTCTATGCACTGCTCCATCAGCGCCTCCTCCTCCAACTGCTGCATCACCTGTGTATGAACCATTAAGCTATGGAACCTGATGGCAACAACAACTCCTTTGGTCTCATCTCCAAGGTCTGTTTCGATACCACTGGACATAGGTATCAAACGAAGACCTAACTCCAGATCTATTCACCACCATCACACTGTACGGCTCTTACTGCAGTAACATTACCGTGCCCCAGTAAACGCATTCGATCACATCACGCCGTTCACCTGTTTGTCGAACTCCTCCTCGTTCTCCATCCACATGTAGTCGGCGAAGTCGTCCTGCGGCGCCGGCGGCACCGGCGGGTACGCAGCCGGCGGGTAGTACGCGCCGGCCATCACATAGCCTGCAAGTACAAGCACATGTATACACAGCTCCACCTTCCGGATCGTCAGCATCCGCCGCCTGCCGGATGCTGTAAGCTGTATGCCGGATGTAGACCTCGTCGGTGTGTCGCCGCTGGCCGCGATCGATAAGAGGGAGCAGGTATACGGTCGGTTGACTAATGCCGGCCGCGTTAGACACATTCTCCCGTTGTGCTTGTGTATGTATCTGTCTGTCTATGTTTGTATGTGTCTGTCTGTCTATGTTTGTATGTGTCTGTCTGTCTATGTATGTATGTGTCTGTCTGTCTATGTATGTATGTGTGTCTGTCTATGTATGTATGTCTGTCTGTCTATGTATGTCTGACTGTCTGTCTATGTATGTATGTCTGTCTATGTATGTATGTCTGTCTGTATATGTATATGTCTGTCTATGTATGTATGTCTGTCTGTCTATGTATGTCTGACTGTCTGTCTATGTATGTATGTCTGTCTGTCTGTCTATGTATGTATGTCTGTCTGTCTATGTATGTCTGACTGTCTGTCTATGTATGTATGTCTGTCTATCTATGTATGTCTGACTGTCTGTCTATGTATGTATGTCTGTCTATCTATGTATGTCTGACTGTCTGTCTATGTATGTATGTCTGTCTATCTATGTATGTCTGACTGTCTGTCTATGTATGTATGTCTGTCTATGTATGTATGTCTGTCTGTCTATGTATGTATGTCTGTCTGTCTATGTATGTCTGACTGTCTGTCTATGTATGTATGTCTGTCTATCTATGTATGTCTGACTGTCTGTCTATGTATGTATGTCTGTCTATCTATGTATGTATGTCTGTCTATGTATGTATGTCTGTCTGTCTATGTATGTATGTCTGTCTGTCTATGTATGTATGTCTGTCTGTCTATGTATGTCTGACTGTCTGTCTATGTATGAATGTCTGTCTATCTATGTATGTCTGACTGTCTGTCTATGTATGTATGTCTGTCTATCTATGTATGTATGTCTGTCTATGTATGTATGTCTGTCTGTCTATGTATGTATGTCTGTCTGTCTATGTATATATGTCTGTCTGTCTATGTATGTATATCTGTCTATGTATATATGTCTGTCTATGGATGTATGTCTATCTGTATCTGTCTGTCAATGTATATCTGTCTGTCTGTCTGTCTATATATGTTTGTCTATCTGTATCTGCCTGTCTATGTCTGTCTGTAATATTTATTGTATTCATTTTTGAAACGCCCTATATAGTGATAGGCAGCAATTTTCAATAAAGTGAACACGGCAGTCATCGAGTTGCTGGAGCTGCGGCGGATAGTTCGAATCGAGCGTTGACATACGAAGAGTGCGAGAGAGACGGGTATAGTATAGGATGCGCGCGCAGCGTGACGTCACGCACAGATGCTACACATGCGTAATGCGTGAACGCGTTGTACGCGCCGCATTGGGTGGCACCCATATACCACATCCAGGTATCTTCACACGGCCAGGCCTGCTCACCAGGTATATGTCCCCTCGGTATGTGGACAGGGTAGACCGGCGGTCTGTGCACGCCGGCGTCGCCGCTGCCGACCACGCCGCCGCCGACGCCGTTGTCAATGATCACGCCGTTCGGCTGGGGATTAATGAAAAAAAAAAAAAAAAATTAATATCATACTCTCTTTAATCGATCACCTGATAGTAAGTGACAGCCTATAAGAATGTGGCGCCGGTCAGGGTGATATACGACAACATACTATGGTCATACCTCCATTCAAAATTAAGTGTCATCAGTAATTTCAGTAGCGACAGCGCCCTTCAAGCCGGAACACTAAAGTTCTCGTACCGCACTGTTCGGCGGCAGAACCAACTGACATAGGTATTGTATGTATTCATATAGATAAAATCAACACAATTTAAATTTAACAACAGTTGTTCTTTTTTTTTTTAAAAAAAAAAAAAACAAAAGTCAATGTTACCAACAAAAAAAACAGAAATAAAGTAATGGTCAAGTAGTAGTAGTCTATGGTAACCATCATAATAATACAAATTCACTGGTGGTAGTGTCTCCGGTGCCGGAGACCATCTAAGTACCACCACAGCATCTATCCCTGCTGCCTAACCGTACTATGAAGACATTACTGTGATCCGGTTTGAAAGGCGCTGTAGCTAATGAAATTACTGAGGCACGAATCAATGAGTGTAATGTGGTGCAGTGTATACAATCCTAACCAGCGCCACATTGTTATGAGCAGGCGTATCACTTAACATCAGGTGAACGCTCCACTTTACAGAATCTTGTCCATAGACAACGGAGTAACTCAACAGATGACATACTCTTGATATATAGAAGGGGAACTAATACTTATAATTAATATATCACAATATGGACCATCATACCTAGTATACAAACCTAGTATTTAAATATTATATGTGATTGTGAATTAATTAAAAAAAAAAAATTATAATATTTTTGTGTTGCAATAGTGATTCACATAATAGATATTTCACTGCGATAACAGATAATATATCAACTGGGATATACAGTAGTATATATATGTTAATATCATCATCATCAGACGATAGACATCCACTGCTGGACATGGGGCTCCACTGAAGATCCATGTTTGTAGTGGTTAATGTGGGGGGAGATATGGGCCTGATGCGTCCATGCTTGCCCAATGCGGGTTGGGAGCCAGAGCCCCATTTGTTGATCAGCAGGCTGCACTACGAGCTGATGAGCTTGACTTGGATCCCGTGGGTTTTTGTGTGGTACCCCATACATATTAATGTATGTGTCTTATGATAATAATTTATAAACTTGGCAACATTTGTCTTGAAAATTAAAAAAAAAAAAGTACTCATACATTACTATGTGATTGGTTGAAGGTCAAATCAAATTGTTGACATAACAGTCTGTTTGTAATGAGGAGTTGCAATGTGGTGCAGTGTGAACATCCTAACCAGAGTAGCAGTGTTCCAAATTGAAAGGCACTGTAGATGATTAAAGCCACGACTACATATGGTGCGCTTTATTCCAGCATCAAATTGTTCCAATTTAAAGGGCACTACAGCTAGTTAAACCGACGACCCCAATATGATGCGGTGTTTATCATCCTAACTAGCGCCATTTTGAATCGAATAAAAAAAAATTATAATTTTTGCTATTCGAATTTCTATAATTAAAATAAAAAAAAAATGAAAAAAAAAAAAAAAAAAAAAAAATTGGCTGTACCAGTCCAAATCATGTGCCTTCGTAGAACGAACAAAAGCTTTCCCGCCGTATATTACGTCAAAGTTTTTCTTTACATCGCGCGTATCAGATAACGACGTACCTGCCACTGACCGTTGTCCTCGTTGCCATAATAAGCGCCAATGTTCGCCGAGGTCTCCGGAATTTTCATTATTGCAACACTTCAAGCGTCGCCTCTATCCATATACTGGACTGGGTAAGGATTGACGTTTCTTCTTTTTAACAACGCTCCACAATCAGACAAAAAGCGTCCAATGGAACCTGGTGTATATATCTTCACTTGTCGATATCGGTTAACGCAGGCACTGTTATCATAAGATTGTTTAATATACTTAATTGGCTATCTTCAATCTTCATAGCTGGTACTCGGTGACAACTGCGGAGAAAGAGATGGATATATATTCTTAACTGTATTTTATAGCTTGTAGTGTCTCTGTTGCCGGAGACCATTTAGGTACCAACGCAACACCTATGCAGCCAGCAAACAACTGTGTGCCTATATTACGCTGTTCAGGTTTGGAAGGTGCTGTAGCTAGTGAAATTACTGCAATGACAAGACTTAACACTATATTTCAAGGTGATGAGTATACTCTTCAGTGTCATCATACAAGCCTCCTCCAAAGATCTCCACATTGATCTGGTACTCCATTGCTCACATCTAGCAGCTTTCCATGACCATCAGATTGTAGGAAAATGAGCCTTAGCCCACCATTCTGGCTCAGTGCGAGTTGATCGATGCCTCAGTACAAGTAACTAGCGCTACATTGATATAGGCACGAGTATCACGGGTGGTAGGTCTCTGTTGCTAGAGACCATCTAGAGAGATACCACCACAGCTCTTATTGCAGCTGATAAACAGTACTGTGCAATTACTGTGTTACTGTTTGAAGGGTGCTGCAGCTAGTTTAATTATATAGAGGTTATAATACTCCAACTTTTATGCCTTAGGTGACGAACATAATGGTGGAATGTATATCATTATAATTTGTGCCACATTGTTATGAACAGGGGTATGACTTATCACCAGGTGGACATTCTACTGATTTAGTCCCAGTCGTAATAATCAGATACTATGGGACTTATAGGATCTTATCCACAGGCAACCGAGTAACTGATCTCAACAGATGACAAACTCTTTACATAAGAGCGGAAGTAATATATAAAATTTATATATCATCATACCTAGTATACAAACCAAGTATTGAAATATTATATCCGATTGTGACTTAAAATTGGAACAGGTACTTTGCACATATTATATGAGTGAAACATTCACTCCATAGCGAGTGATATACTCGCTGAACAATGTGAAGCTGGTTAGACTGTTATCGCAACACAGTACTTGTTGAGGCGTAACACTTGAAGTCTTTTTACAACAGATAACAACCACCAGCACCTTTCGAACCTGAACACGAGAGTTTGGCTGATGTACTCTATGCTCATCACTCTTTTTTTTATATCACTTTGGTGACAAACAGGCTCGCAGCCAACTTTTTGTTCAGCGGTAATCACAGCCTATAACCACCAGACGGATCACAGGGTGTTGCCGACCCTGCAGAAACCTTTATACACCCGCCATTCAAGACCTTCATATTACTCACACTTGCCCTGATACTATATTATATACTGATAAGTCTCATTACTCCTTTCAAGCTCCAGACACCCGTCCAATTGGAATAATGATGAGCTAATCATAGAAATATTAAGAGTACCACATAGAGCCAATCGCCTTGAGACATAAGACATTTAGCTACGTCCTTCAAACCGCAGTAATTATTGTACATTACTATTTATCGGCTGCAACAGGAGTTGCTGTGGTACCTAGGTGGTCTCCGGAAACAGACCTACTCACCAGTACCACCATGTACTTATAATGTCTCAGTGTTTTGATATACATCATTTTCAACTCAGATTAGTTTGTTTCCGCATTTTACTTGTGAAATTGAAGAACTGAACCGATTTTATCTGATGTTAATAACCAAACTTCTTCTTCTATATATATAACTCTTTGTCATGTTCGATGAGGTGGTGATTTTTATATTTCCATTCCCGAGATACACCCTGTTTTAAACCTCGCAGTGAACTATCAGATTCATGTTGCACCGAGTGTATTAAACCCAGTAATATTTAAACTTATGTGAGCTGCTTTTAATAATTTGTTTTATTGAAGGTCATGTTTGCTTTAAAAGACACCACGGAAAAAATCAACCAGCTGTCTCTTCACTCTGTCCTCGGCATATCTACGATCAATTACTATATAGTTGCCTAAGTCTACATGCATCTATTAGGTATCTATCACTTTAACCTTGTACCAATAACTTTCCTATTATACTATAAATAGGTTATCCAGACTGTGATTGTCTATGGACTGTACAGCGCAAGTAACTTTGGACAAGAGGTACACAGAGAAGAAGAAGAATATATATGAAGTATGCTTTGAATATTAACAGTATTGTGATTGTAATGGATCTGAAGTATGTCAAGCATTTTCTATGTTTATAATATTCCGCACTATAAGTAATTAAAATTGATGTATAACAAATACTTTATTATAATAAAACAATTTGGAATAAAATAAAGTTTATGATAAGAAACAGTTGTCGTCCATGCGTGCAGAATTCGAGGAGTTGCAACAGTTTTGATGTTATGAAACAATGTCAACAATGAAAGGTGGGTTATTCCGATCTAATGTATTCCACTTTCTCCGCCGCCTGCGCGTCAATAGCACCACGTAGGGGCGCCGCGCGGCGGAGCCCCACATTCGGACGCATCCGAACGTGTTATTGCGCACCGAAAGAACAAAAAGTCGAACCCAAAATAGATACGCCACCACGAAAGAAGCCCAGCACGCGACCGTGGCGGACAATGTCCCGGGGAGCAGCGCGGCGGCCGAGGTGCAAAGTCGAGGCGGGCGAAGCGCCCGGCGCTCCGCCAGCGCGACTTAACTAAATAAAACTGAACTTCTATTGCACGTGTCCAGTTCTACGTAACAAGAGAGAGATGCAACTTTACTCACACATTTGTAGCACTTTATGGTCCTCTTCAACGTCGAACAGTCTTCGGTTGCGTTTTAGTATGATTATTGCTTTTTCGTTGCACTGACAATTGATTAAATTAACATTAACACGATAACCTAAAAAAAAAAAAATCTCACAGCACACAAGACCGATTCGTTAGCCCCCGTGGCGCAAATGGCGACCGACGTGGTATTCGCGCGGGACTCACCCGTGAACTGTAAACAACTTCGCAGCGGTGGGAGCGCCGGATTTTTTTATGCTACTTTCAAACTTTTCAGGTCGTCGAGGGTTTATAAAGTTGCAAATTATCCTTTTAAGATAGAATACATACTCTTGTTAATTTAGACAGGCCAAAATGATTGACAAATTGACTTTCGCCGATGTTTTCTATTTTTAAATTTATTAAAACCTATTTAGTTCAATTCAAACACGATCAGCTCCGTGAACGCACAAACTATCATTTAAATTTTATAATAATTTTAAACGTTGATAAAATGAAATTATTTAAAGTTTAATCGGATAAAAAATATAATAATTATCACTTGCAATAAATTTAACAACTGTCAAAGATATATTTACTTATATATAAAAAAACCCTCTCTGTTTGCAAACCTTAAATATTTCTTTAAATGTAAAAATTAAAAGTATTATGTAATGAAATTAAAAAAAATTGATGAATATAGAAAAAAGTCTATAAAATAAATTTTAAAATTTATTTAAGTCTCTAAAATAATTTTAACAATTATGTTTTCATATTCAAGTTAATATTTCGTGTAACGAAACGTAATCGTCAAGTTTATTTATTTTATACATGATACCTTACTTTACATGAACCCTTTGCACTGTACTTGAGTTGATATATTTTTTTTAACGTATTTCTCAATTAAATCCTAAAATAATGACTGCTTTAATTGATCTTACCGCTGATGATCCTCTAGTTTGTCGGAGCTGTTTAATTGAGCACGGAGAAATGAAGAATATGGTCGAACACAATCTTTTACGTGATTTCTACATATTTAGTGGTGTAAAGGTAAATTTCTTTTATTATTACTATTGTCTTAAATTAGTGAAATATTAGGTAATATTATTAAATTGTTCATGCCCACTAGAATTTATTCAATTTCCGGCGGTAATTTGTTAAAATCAATTGTGTATCAGATTATGGTTTATATAAATTGTTAATAACGATCATGTTTTTTGACATAGACCTGTGTTTACCAATTGTCTTATATTTATTACAGGCTAACAGTTCGTTGGGGTTATCAGAGCTACTGTGTACTTCTTGCGAGGAGGCCTTGATGCAGTGTAGAAGGTTTAGAGCCTTATGCCAGCACAGTGACAACATTCTTAAAATGAACATCAAGGTAGTAAGTCTAACTTTCATGATTGTAAATATTATTTACCGATGAAATTTTTTGGTAAACTAAAAAATGAAGTCTAGAATACAAATATGTTATAAAAGCTGATGAACAATTAATTAGCAATATATGCTGTGAGTTTTATCAACCGTGCATAGGTTTGTCGGCTATAGTAATTTGTATTGTAGTATGACTATATATTGAAATGTTGATGGTGATCGTCGCTCCTGTTGTCACACTTTAAAAAAGGATTCCATCTTTTTTTAAATTGTGAGGGTGTTTTTAAATTTTTATTTATTATTACATCAACCTTAATAATGGTGAAACCTTTTTTGGTCACAGGATGAAGAAGCTAAAAAACTAGGTAATGATGAAAATCAAACGGAGCGATTCAACAAAACTAAAATTATATATGACATGTATCGGAAAAAATTGGTTATAAAGATAACGGCTCAGGATCGGGTATCAAAGATCATACTCACATGCCCTTACCAATGTCCGGACGTATTCACAAAAAAATTTGAACTCCACAATCACTTGCTGGCGAAGCACATAGAAGAGTCAGAGTACAGCATAGAGCTGCAGTACTACTGCTTCGTTGAAAACTGCCGCTACAATATAAAGTCTGAAAGGAAAAAATACTTCACCGGGAGGAAGTACGTCAATCAGCACTACAACAAAGTGCATGGGAACAGGTCCATCATGTGCAACACTTGCAGGCTGAACTTCCTCACCGACGTTGAATATGACAGACACATGAACACCTGCAACTACTCGTACAAATGTGACGATTGTGATCGGTCATACAAAACCAAGGACCGTCTCCTGGTGCACACGATGAGGAACCATCCACTCCTGCACCAGCAGTACAAGAACGGAACTAAGGTAGAGAAACGCAAGTCTAAAGTGTTCCTTGAAGCGAAGAAGACAAAAGTGGAAACTGAATGTACATCCGATAGTCCAAAGAGGTCTTCGGCCACACAAACCCTCAAACTGGAGCAGAGCATAAGGAACGACGTTACCCTTCCGCTGTGGCCAGACAAGAACGATGGGAAGACTGATGAGATATCAACGCAGACGGTGTTCGAGGATCTGATGTCTCTCAAATCGCAGGCGAGTGAAGATGATTCCATTTATTATACGGAGGCAGTAGCCTTATCAGACATCCACACTCAGACCTTCCCGGTGGAGTTCGGCCTGAGCAGGTGCAACAAGCAGACCATAACATCAGAGACCCAGTCTCCAGACCTGAGCATCAAGGAGACGCAGACGTGCCCCTGCCTGTACGACTCGCCGAAGTTCAGCTGCAAGCTGTTCGACAGCGCGACGTCCAGCCCCGTCATGACCCTGACCTCGACGGAGACGCAGACCGCCGACCTGGGCGACATCGACGCGATCTTGGCCTTCAACACGGCTGAGACGCAGACCAGCTTCGAGGATAATCTGGACAGAGATATGTGATGCTGGATGTACTATTGAGTTTTTTTCTTTCCCATCCCAAGGAAGAAGCAGAGTGGAACAGAAGCTTCTTCAACTTTGTTTTTAGTGGTGGTGGTCTCTGCTGCAACATCGATTGCAGCCGGCATGCGGTGCTGTGCGGACATTGCTGTGATCCGGTTTGAAGGACCTATAGCTATCACTGGCGGTAGTGTCTCTGTCGCTGCAGACCGTCTAGGTACCGCCGCAGCGCCTGTTGCAGCCGGCACGCGGTGCTGTGCGGACATTGCTGTGATCCGGTTTGAAGGACCGATGGCAATCACTGGCGGTAGTGTCTCTGTAGCCAGAGACCATCTAGGTACCGCCGCAGCGCCTGTTGCAGCCGGCACACAGTGCTGTGCGGACATTGCTGTGATCCGGTTTGAAGGACCGATGGCAATCACTGGCGGTAGTGTCTCTGTAGCCAGAGACCATCTAGGTACCGCCGCAGCGCCTGTTGCAGCCGGCACACAGTGCTGTGCGGACATTGCTGTGATCCGGTTTGAAGGACCGATGGCAATCACTGGCGGTAGTGTCTCTGTAGCCAGAGACCATCTAGGTACCGCCGCAGCGCCTGTTGCAGCCGGCACGCAGCACTGTGCGGACATTGCTGTGATCCGGTTTGAAGGACCGATAGCTATCACTGGCGGTAGTGTCTCTGTCGCTGCAGACCGTCTAGGTACCGCCGCAGCGCCTGTTGCAGCCGGCACGCAGCACTGTGCGGACATTGCTGTGATCCGGTTTGAAGGACCGATAGCTATCACTGGCGGTAGTGTCTCTGTCGCTGCAGACCGTCTAGGTACCGCCGCAGCGCCTGTTGCAGCCGGCACGCAGCACTGTGCGGACATTGCTGTGATCCGGTTTGAAGGACCGATAGCTATCACTGGCGGTAGTGTCTCTGTCGCTGCAGACCGTCTAGGTACCGCCGCAGCGCCTGTTGCAGCCGGCACGCAGCACTGTGCGGACATTGCTGTGATCCGGTTTGAAGGACCGATAGCTATCACTGGCGGTAGTGTCTCTGTCGCCGCAGACCGTCTAGGTACCGCCGCAGCGCCTGTTGCAGCCGGCACGCAGCACTGTGCGGACATTGCTGTGATCCGGTTTGAAGGACCTATAGCTATCACTGGCGGTAGTGTCTCTGTCGCTGCAGACCGTCTAGGTACCGCCGCAGCGCCTGTTGCAGCCGGCACGCAGTGCTGTGCGGACATTGCTGTGATCCGGTTTGAAGGACCGATGGCAATCACTGGCGGTAGTGTCTCTGTCGCCGCAGACCGTCTAGGTACCGCCGCAGCGCCTGTTGCAGCCGGCACGCAGCACTGTGCGGACATTGCTGTGATCCGGTTTGAAGGATTCTGTAGCAAATGAAATTACTGGTTTAATGACACTCAACATTAAATGTCTTAGGTGACGAGCGCAATGTGGTGCACTGTATTTAAGCTCGACTAACGCTACGATGTTAGATCGGCGTGTCACTTATAACCGCGCTCGTCGTGTCGCATAATTAAAAAAAAAATCATTTTTTTTATTTTTTTTTTATTACCGATCAGATGATATATAATATATAGAGCATACCGGATGTAGTCAACCGGTACAACCATTTTCATGAGTTTGCTTTCAACGTCGTCCATTCTTTGTAGTTGACCAGGTCATGGCTGAAGTGTCTCTATCGAAACCAGGGGTGGGGGAAGAGTCGCTTACAGCTGCTTTTTTTTTTTTTTTTTTTGTAAACCATATATATTAAGTGTGATAGAATCCAAAACATTGATCAATAAAAAAAAATCGATATTGATATGGTTTTATTTTTATCCTATATATATTTACATGTTAGGAGACAGCTTCCGGTAACGAAGACAGACGATAGTACTAATGACACCTTTGATAATGGGACAGAAAAAATCGATTCTGATTAAAAAAAAATCGATATTGATATGGTTTTATTTTTATCCTATATATATTTACATGTTAGGAGACAGCTTCCGGTAACGAAGACAGACGATAGTACTAATAACACCTTTGATAATGGGGCAGAAAAAAATCGATTCTGATTAAAAAAAAAATCGATTCCGTTTAAAAAAAAATATTTATAAAAAGTTTTATTATCATTATTTCCGCTCCGTTATATTAGTACAGCTAAACGAAACGTTAGTTTCATAAATAATACATTGCTAAAAAAAAAAAATCTAACAATTAAATACAAAATAAAAATCAGCTGATGCTCGGATCGACGAACGCCCGGGCATTCTCTATGCTCCCGATGAGTGAAGGCATTAGCCAAATATTTTTAAAACTGCAAAAAAATAGCCGATGTTATAAAGAAAAATAAGTAATAAAAACAATATATAAATAAAACAGGCTTTAGTCCAATAATTTGTACAATAATAAAAAAAAAAACAAAATAAAATAATAAATCAAAACTAAAATAGGAGAAATAAAAAATGACTACTGAATACTTCCGACTTAGAAGCCACAAACAGAAACATCTAACGATGCAGGAAAAGACAGTTTGTACGAAAACCTTTCTTTTTTTTTTTTTTTTTTTGAGGTAATTTTCGAAAGATACCTATCCTAATTTTCTACTCACTAAAAACCCCCTCCGTGTTGATGTAGATACATCACTGCATTCAAAGAGGCTCCAGGATCTCTTCTCTCAACTTTGAATTACAGGTCTCTGACGAGGACCCTAAGCACCAACGCTGACCCACTGCTGTGTTCGCTTGTTGAACGATAAGGGCGCCTACCCTCAAGGCTCGCAAAACCCCTGGACCCTTTTAGTCGCCTTTTACGACAGGCAGGGCTAACCTTAGTCCTATTCTTACTAGCCCAAGGCTATAGAGCTGACGGACTGGTGTGTCCATTACCATCCCCCTACTCATACGAAGACCTAGAAACAGTGTATGACCGGTTTAGTCACATTAAAATACTCCTCGGTGATGAAGGGGAGAGGCTTTCATGCCCTCAATTGGCTGATCACTTTGGCATCGTCCAGGTCACTTATCATTAAGATCACTATGTATCCCCAAAAGGAGATCATACAGGAATCAGATTGACCATGTCCTAATAGATGACTGACACAAGAACACCATTGAGGATGTCAGAGTATACAGGGGGATCCAAGATCCAGGTTTCCGCCTTGTCGTGGCGGTGGGGCTCAGTAGCTGTAGTTTGGTCACCCACAGTGTAGCTAAGAGCGGCCGGACCGAGGGAGCCACTCCAGGAGAGCTCCGTGACCTCATCTCGTATGTGTTTCGGTACAGAGTTGGGCTTGTAGCCTCTTGCAGCCGTAGTGGAGGCACGGAGGGAGAGGAGTCACGGTATTCCGGTTCGCCACTCTCCCTATCCTCCGCAGCCGTAGGAAGTCGGGAGAGATCCTAGTCAGTGACGATAAGAGGCCGAGACGAGGGCGGGCTGTACGTTCCAGCTCACCTTTTCAGGTGGAAAGAATGGGGAATGGGGTCTCTCTTCTCGAAATGGAGGAGCGCGGTGCAGCCGACGCTACCAGGTTCGGGAAGATGTGCGAAAGCGTTCCTCTGGTTTTAGTCGGTGTGTCGAGGTTTTAGTCGGTGCAAGTCCGACATAACTTGTCTTCGCCCCGCGAGAACACACCAAGGACAGAGTAAAAGTAGACAGAGAGGAAGTACTTGACGTGGAATAGCTTAAAGACCCAGCACCAATAAGGAATCAACAACAAATATAACAGATTGAAGGTAGAGGAAATGGATCCAGAAGTCCTTTGGGTCAGTGTTAAAAACACGTTAAAGGAAGTGGATTAAAGACTGTAGACAGTAAGAACCGGAAGAACAAAAAGGAGTGGGAAATAATTGGAGAAGTAAAAAGCATTCTCACAGAGCAGGGAAACTAGCAATGTGGTGCAGTGTATATCATCTTAACTAGTGCCACGTTGTTCTACGCATATCACTCAGAATCAAGTGAACATCAGAGTCGTCTCGTCAGTTAATTGAATAAAAAAATAAATAATGTTGACAGCTGTCAGTGTTATCAAAATGGCGAAAGAGTGTGCTCTATGGAACAAATTACAAGAGATCTATGTCCAGCTGTGGACGTTCAGCGGTTGAAATGATGATGACGATGAATATCATTAAATATATATTTTTTTAATTTAACAAAGACAATAGAAACATGGCGATTCGAAGGTTGCTAGAGAAATCTTTATAATAAACCAGAGACAACACCTTTCGCGATGGTGGCCGAGTACTATATCTGTTAAATTATAAAAAAGGATATCTTTTTTTTTATTCAATTAACCAGAGCAACGTGGCACTAGTTAAGATGATATACTCTGCACCAAAATGCTTTCGTCGCCTGCGACATAACTTGTTAAGTCTCGTTACCATTAATTTCAGTAGCGACAGCGCCCTTCAAGCAGGAACACAGTAACGTTTGTACAGAACTATCTGTCTGCTGCATACATATGTTAATTACTGAGGTAACGAGACTCAACATGTAGTGCAGAGTATATCATTTTAACTAGCGCCAAGTTGTTCTGAGCGTATCTACCATCAAGTGAACGTCAGTCGACTCATTGAATAATTTATTAAAAAAAAAAAATTGGTCTTTATTCTAGTAAATTCACAAGCAACAGCGTAATTAAAAATTGGAATATATTAATGTTGTCCTCCGGAAGAACAACGTATAAAGAGAATCATTAAATAAAATGTATTTAGTGTTGCCAGTTGAGAAAATAATTAAAAACATTTTCTTCCCACAACCCCATTATTGATTTTATCACTGCGCATGTGCGGCGATGGTCTGACGTGCGTCAGTACCTATCTGTGCTTACTGCGCGGCGGACGACTTCCCTAATTATAATCATAATTAATTAATTAATTAACAGTAAAAACAAATTATCACAATTGTCACCGTCCGTAAAATGGTGGTAGGCGTCGCTCCGTGACTCGTGTGTGTATCCGCGGCACACGGTACGCGCTAATATAATTGTTTTATTTATTGTTTTTTTTTTTTAAAAGAAAAAAGTTTAAGCAATTAATTAAAACGGCTTCTTCACGAGTGTACGCGGTATCAAAACCAATGCATTTAGCGGCGTACGCCGTTTGTGCCGCAAGTGACAGATTATTGGTATCGACGGAATCCGAGGATCACTTTAAAGGAGACATTTCTATATCGTTGCCGGCGCCACCGGACATTGCCACTCCGCCATGTCTCTGCCACGGGAGTTCATATTTAAAAAGGTAAGTCCTAATTTTTTTTTTAATTCACCGTAGAATTAGTATTAAAATTTTACTGCTGGAGGCTATCTAGGTAACACCGCAGCGCCTATTGCAACCGACAGACAGCACTGTGCGGACATTACTGTGATCCGGTTTGAAGGACTTATAGCTATTACTGGTGGTGTTGTCTCTGTTTCCGGAGATCGTCTAGGTACCATGGCACGTTCTGTTGCAGCTGTTATATAGCACTGTGCGAATTTTACTGTGATCCGGTTTGAAGGGCGCTGTAGCTAATTTACCTACTGAGGTATCGAGAGTCAACATCTTATGTCTCAGGCGACGGGCGCAACGTGTAGTGTATAACATCTGAACTAGCGCCATGTTATGAGCAGGCGTATCACTTATCCATCAGATGGGATTATAGTCACGGCTAGTCACCATCCTTATCTTCTTGACACCCTCAGTTCCTCGCATCATCATGGTTTTCCCGTACCAGTACTTCATCGTTGGTCTTCAAGAAAAGAGAGAGAAGACTGTCACTAGATTAGTGCTTCCACCACCACAGACAACATCACCGCATACCATCATCACGTAACGTACTCAAGCGCTAGTGCATATGAATAAAAAAAAATTGAGTACATATTCTTCCACCTTCAATGCATCTTATTTACGTCTTATTTATCCCGACATTTTGACGGTGATGCTGCAGCCAGTCATTGTTTCAAGGTCACGTCGCGGTGACTGATCACCATCATCATCAAACGGAAGTTCCGATTTGATCATCAGCCATTATTATGTTGTGTGAACACTTCTTACCCCACCGGATCTGGTGACACTGCAGCTGCCACTTCCGCCGCAATTCTCTGTTCAGATATTATTGGAGCTGGTGGAATTAATCTATATATATATCGGCTGTTCCTGTCTCTTTGATGGCCGTTGTATTACTTTCTATAGCAACCGTTACCATGGTAACCGTCGAGACGGAAATTATATAAAAGTCAATTGTATGCTGGTGCCGGTGTCGATACCTTCACCGGTTTTTAAGTGATCGGCGAACAAATCACCTATGTAGAGATTCATCACCATATCTATGGAACCATGAGGGCTGCAGACTTCATGGTAGGAATACTCCTTATGCCGAGAGTAGATCAGCTCATCACCATCAAGAACGGATTTTAAAAAATTCCACCCCTATAATACGGTTGCGAGGTTGTTACGGCGAGGAAACTGGGAATTCATTCACTCATCACTTGATCTCCGAAACTATTACATGTAAACACTCAAAATTCGGTAAAGAGTGACTGCCGGGTAGAGATCGGCTAAAGTGGAGGGTAACGGCCAACAAAGTGGGGACGGTCACTTGATGGTAAGTGATACGCCTAACCATAATAAAGTGACTCTAGTTTGCGCTCGTCGGGTTGAGGCATAAGATGTTGACTGTCGTTACCCCCAGTAATTTACTAACTACAGCGTCCTTCAAACCGGATCGCTGTAACATTCGCACAGTACTGTGTGCCGGCTGCAACAAGCGCTGCGGTGGTACCTAGACGGTCTGCGGCGACAGAGACACTACCACCAGTAAAAGATACAGCGCCCTTCAAACCGGATCACAGTAATGTTTGCACAGTACTTGTGTGGGCTGCATTAGCGTTGCGATAGTACCTAAACAGTCTCCGGTAAGAGAAACTCTACCGCCAGTAAAAGCTACAGCCAGCGCCCTTCAAACCGGATCACAGCAATGTCCGCACAGCACTGCGTGCCGGCTGCAACAGGCGCTGCGGCGGTACCTAGACGGTCTGCGGCGACAGAGACACTACCGCCAGTGATAGTTATAGCATCCTTCAAACCGGATCACTGCAATGTCCGCACAGCACTGCGTGCCGGCTGCAACAGGCGCTGCGGCGGTACCTAGACGGTCTGCGGCGACAGAGACACTACCGCCAGTGATAGCTATAGCATCCTTCAAACCGGATCACAGCGATGTCCGCACAGCACTGCGTGCCGGCTGCAACAGGCGCTGCGGCGGTACCTAGACGGTCTGCGGCGACAGAGACACTACCGCCAGTGATAGCTGTAGCATCCTTCAAACCGGATCACAGCAATGTCCGCACAGCACTGCGTGCCGGCTGCAACAGGCGCTGCGGCGGTACCTAGACGGTCTGCGGCGACAGAGACACTACCGCCAGTGATAGTTATAGCATCCTTCAAACCGGATCACTGCAATGTCCGCACAGCACTGCGTGCCGGCTGCAACAGGCGCTGCGGCGGTACCTAGACGGTCTGCGGCGACAGAGACACTACCGCCAGTGATAGCTATAGCATCCTTCAAACCGGATCACAGCGATGTCCGCACAGCACTGCGTGCCGGCTGCAACAGGCGCTGCGGCGGTACCTAGACGGTCTGCGGCGACAGAGACACTACCGCCAGTGATAGCTATAGCATCCTTCAAACCGGATCACAGCAATGTCCGCACAGCACTGCGTGCCGGCTGCAACAGGCGCTGCGGCGGTACCTAGACGGTCTGCGGCGACAGAGACACTACCGCCAGTGATAGCTATAGCATCCTTCAAACCGGATCACAGCAATGTCCGCACAGCACCGCGTGCCGGCTGCAACAGGCGCTGCGGCGGTACCTAGACGGTCTGCGGCGACAGAGACACTACCACCAGTACTATCAAGATAACGACCTTATCTCGTTGTGGTCCACAGCTGAACACCTACCTGCCTCCTACTTGCGATCATCACCAAGTCTTCAGTCTGGACTAGCAGTTCTCTCACGCCATATGCAGCAATAAAAAGAAGATGAAAGCGTAAGGAGGTCAATGGCCCCAACCTGACCTACTGACACGATTACATTTTTTGCATACAAATAGCTTCTATGAGAACGTTACTCTACTAAAGTAGGGTCAGCAAAAAAAACAATATGTACATCATCATCATCAGATCATGGACGTCCACTGCTGGGAATGTGCTGTTCTAAATATCTCCATATCGATCCTCATCAGATCGTCGGCCCACCTTGTAGGGGATGGGGCTCCCTCCATTCAAGGACCTTACTGCCTCATGCTGTCAGTCCTTCGAGCGGTATACCCTGTCCATGTATACAGGGTGTTAGGAGACAGCTTCCGAAAGCGTAGACAGACTACTAATGACACCTTTAATGATGGCGCGGAGAAAAAAGGTAAATAAAAAAAAAATACAAAGAGGTTTTATTAGGTTTATATACGCTCCATCATTAAAAGCATTATTAAAAAAAAAAACAAGTATGAAACATTAAATCAAAAACAGCTGATGCTCAGATCGACGCCCGAGCGCGGCGGGAACTTGACATGTATTTGGTTCGAATATGAACCTTATTTCATAGGGTTATAGAGCATATAGATAGTCGCGCCCGGGCGTTCGTTGATCCGAGCATCAGCTGTTTTTGATTCTGTTTCATTGCTAGTTTTTTTTTTTGTGATGATTTTTTTATGAAACTATCGTTTATGTTGGTGTACTAATATGCAGCGCCTGTTGCAGCCGGCACGCGGTGCTGTGCGGACATTGCTGTGTACTTTGAAGGGCGCTGTATTTAGTGAAATCACTGGAGCAATGATACACAATATGTTATGTCTCACGTTATGAGTGTAGTGTACAACATCCTAATTGACGCCATGTTATGGGCAAGCGTATCACTTAATATCACGTGAACACTTATCGCGTTACTTGCTATATAAAGTTAGTCAGTGCGCCAGATGTGAGTGTGCAGTATCGATCCGGCGCGTCTGTGGTGGATGGGGGTGGGGAGACAATCCCTACAGGCAACGACCTCCGACCTCCCTGTACAATTATTTAGTATCCATTTTGAACCGGAAGTAGTTTCCTTCAGTTCAGCTACAGCTCTAATTCTCACCATCAAACCATATCCGGCTCGAAGGACCTGCATCTAGTAATATCATTGGGGAGGCTCAATATACTATGTCCATTCCGAGCGCTATGTGGTTCTATATTTACCATCCTATCAGGTGGACGTCCAGCTCGAGGACTGATTCCTGGCTCCTGGCTGAACCATTATGACCGGTGGCAGATCCTCCGTTACACCACCAAACCCATAGTTCTCAGACTATACTGTGATCCGGCTTGAATGACCAGTGCTACTTTATTGTTGACCGCCTTACCTTCAGTCAGCTGTCTGATAAAGGCAGGTCTCCGTTGTTCCATCTGGAACAGGCTCCAGCTTTGTCATGGCGATGGAGCTCAGCAACCGTGACCTGGTCATCCATGGTGAAACTAAGAGGCACCAGCTGTTCCGTCGGGCTGAGGTGGCCGCTCCAGGTCAGCTTCCTGTGCTGGTGGTATGGCTCGCGGTAGAGTTGAAGACCAGGTCTGCTGCAAGGAATCAGGGGAATTTTCTCTCTTGTTTCCTATGGCTTCTTCACCCTTGTGAGACCGAGAGCAATTGCTATTGGTGACAGCTATTGGTCCTTCAAACCGGATCACAGTAACGTCCGCACAGTACTGTGTGCCGGCTGCAACAGGCGCTGCGGCAGTACCTTTTTTTTTTTTTTAACGATGGGAAATGCATTTATGCATCCCGCCGCGTAACGGGCGGGTATGTGGGACTCGCCGGCGGGCTGCCGGAATACCCACTAAAACCACATCGACTCCCGTCCTCAACGCTTGTGAAGGACTCTGGGATCTCTAAAAGAACGCACCAGTGCCCTCCAGCGCGGCGGCCACAACGGACCAGCTACCTTCGTCTGCCTCTACGGCTTCTCCGACGAGCGGGATCTGCGCGTTCCCTGGCTCGCTCAGCATCTTCCTTTGCGAGCATTACTGTGTCGCAAAAGGAAAGGACACTGTGCCACGCTTCCCGGCTTCTCGTCATCGCCGCTACTACGGCCGCCGGGGAAAGGTCTTGTCCGATGTTTTGGACGAAGATCCGTCGCTCCGACTCCCAAGCAGGGCAGTGTTCGAGCGTGTGCTGCGCGGAATCCTCGGCCGCTCCACAATGATAGCATTGCGCCGACTCCTCCCTGCCTACCCTGTGCAAATACTCCCCGAAGCAGCCATGTCCGATGAGTATCTGCGTTAAATGGTAGGTCACCCGTCCACTGTTCTTCAGCCAAGCCGTTAAGCTGGGCAGAATCGCACTAACCGCGCGCTGACGAGTATTGCGAGGTTCCATTAACCTTTCTCGCCAACGCCCCATTGCCCGCCTTCTGGCTTCTTTTCGAAGCTCTTCGACCGTCTCTTCTGGATCATCGGTTTGGCGGAGGATGCGGATCTTATGAAAGATCTCTGCGTCCATATCCACCAGGATGTCCAGAGGTGGGAACCGCGCTAAGAGTGTGGCCGCCTCGTACGAAATCGTCCTGTATCCTCGGGCTACTCAAACGCAATAGTGCGTTGCGTAGCGTTAAGCTTCGCCGCCCGACGCGGTCTACGCGAGAGTATGTCGGCCCACACAGGAGATCCGTAGAGTGTGACAGAGCGCACCACGCCTGCATACAGACGGCGGACTTCTTCCCTCGGCCCTCCTAAATTCGGTAGCAGTCGGTGCAAAGCACCCGCTATCTTTTGAATCCGGGGGACGAGACGATCGAAGTGCTCGACAAAGTTCCATCGGCTATCTAGTTCCTGTCCCAGGTACTTGAGGTGGTTGCCAATTTGGATACTTACGTCCCCGATACATAAGAATGTATCGGGGGGTTTCTCCTTTAGTCTCGGGCCGTGAAACCACATCGCTCCGGTCTTTTGCGGTGCCACTTGCAGTCCGAGTCTTCGTATGCTGCCGATAATCATGGCAACCCCGATCTCGGCTAGCCTTGCGGTCCCTTGGAAAGAGTCCCCCTCAGCCAGTATTAGCGTGTCATCTGCGTAACACACCATGTTTACACCCGGTGGTAGCACCGTCCGTAGTACCGCATCGTACCCGATGTTCCACAAGAGCGGTCCTAAAACTGACCCCTGCGGAACCCCGCGCACTACGGCCCTCTCTTGTAAGCTTCCGTATCTACCGGGGTAACAGATGCTTCTATTTGAGAGGTACGCCTTCAATACGTTCCTCAGGTACGCTGGAACTCGGTGGTAGACCAGTGCCTCATGTATGACACACCAGGGAAGGGAATTGAAGGCATTGACAACGTCGAGGCTGACTGCTAAGACAATTCTCCTTTTGGATATCACCTGGTGCGTCAAGGTTCTCACGTGGAGGATGGCATCCAGCGTGGAACGCCGCCGTCGAAATCCGTATTGATGGTCCGCCAAGTCCGGGCCTCTATTCCCGAGATGCGTGTTTATTCGAGTGGTTATTATCCGTTCGAATAATTTACCTACATCGTCTAAAATACAGATTGGTCGGTAGGCTGCCGGTTCATCCACTGGTTTGCCCCACTTGTGTAGGAGCACCAGCTTCGCCCGTTTCCAATCTTCCGGATAGTAACCGTCTCGAAAGAAGTCGGTGAACAGACACCGCAATCTCGCACCAAGAATCGGTGTTAGGATTTTCCAGGCCCTACCTGGGACTCCATCTGGCCCTGGGGCCGTGTTCCGAACTCCGATGGTTTGCACCGCCTGTCGCAGTTCTGTCTCCGTGACAGAGAGCTCCTCCGACCATTCATAGGAAACCATCAGCGCCGTTCGTTTTTCCTCTTCATCCCAGGGTCCCGGGAAAAGCGCCTCCAGTACGGTAGATACAAAACCAGGATCCAGGGTTTCCGTGAGGGGCGGAACCCAAGGCCGCAACTTGCCGAGCACCATTTTATAGTGACGACCCCACGGGTCTTTGTTTAGCCCCTCAAGGCGTTGGGTCGCAGTACGATACTCTCTGTATTTGCCTTCTCTCTCCTCTATCGAGGAGTTTCGACGTCGCCGACATCGCGTGTATCTTCGTCGTAATCTCAGGCAGACCGTGCGAGGATCGGAGATTTCTTGTGACCACCAATATGCCGGACCTTTCCTGCCTGTTTTGCTTCGTGGCATTGCCATATCACATATGGTTTTCATATCCTCGCGGATTCGAGCAACGTCCCTGCTAGGGCATGACCAGTCCACCACATGGGCAGCTGCCATAAGTAGGTCTTGGTTGCAGTGCTTAAGTGCCCATCGCCGTAGTGAACATCTGTCGGAACGACTATTTATAGCTGTCAGCGTGGGCTCCACATCGATAATAATGTACCGATGGTCGGAGAGGGTCTCCATCTCCTCTGCAACTCTCCATCTTACCACTGAGCGCTCGGCGGAGGGTGTCGCCCATGATAAATCCACGATCGATTCCCCCTGCCAGTGCGCTGCGGCGGTAACTAGACGGTCTCCGGCAACAGAGACACTACCGCCAGTATTAGCCACAGCACCCTTCAAACCGGATCACAGTAACGTCCGCACAGTACTGTGTGCCGGCTGCAACAGACGCTGCGACGGTATCTAGACGGTCTCCGGCGACAGAGACACTACCACCAGTAAAAGCTACAGCGCCCTTCAAACCGGATCACAGTAACGTCCGCACAGTACTGTGTGCCGGCTGCAACAGACGCTGCGACGGTATCTAGACGGTCTCCGGCGACAGAGACACTACCACCAGTAAAAGCTACGGCGCCCTTCAAACCGGATCACAGTAACGTCCGCACAGTACTGTGTGCCGGCTGCAACAGACGCTGCGGCGGTACCTAGACGGTCTCCGGCGACAGAGACATTACCACCAGTAAAAGCTACAGCGCCCTTCAAACCGGGTCACAGTAACGTCCGCACAGCACTGTGTGCCGGCTGCAACAGGCGCTGCGGCGGTACCTAGACGGTCTGCGGCGACAGAGACACTACCATCAGTAAAAGCTATAGCATCCTTCAAACCGGATCACAGTAACGTCTGCACAGTACTGCGTGCCGGCTGCAACAGGCGCTGCGGCGGTACCTAGAAGGTCTGTAGCAACAGAGACACTACCATCAGTAAAAGCTATAGCATCCTTCAAACCGGATCACAGCAATGTCCGCACAGCACTGCGTGCCGGCTGCATCAGGCGCTGCGGCGGTACCTAGAAGATCTGTAGCAACAGAGACGCTACCATCAGTAAAAGCTATAGCATCCTTCAAACCGGATCACAGTAACGTCAGTCACGCCATTGAACACATCTCTGAACTAGATACCTTCGTGTCTAGGCAGCAGTTTTCATATAGATCAGCCTTTATGGTTTGTTATACTAGTGTTGCGCCATCGCGGTGAGTCACCGGTACCCCGAGGATCGATACTCGCCCGTAAGGTTATACACCATCAGGGCGAGGTGTGGTGGTGACTCATACGAGACGAGAGGCATTAAAAAGGCTATTGCTATTAAAAAAAAAATTGGTTCAGCCAATCCAGATTACTCACAGGAGATTGACGAAATTATATCCTCGCATTTTTTAACGAAGTATAATATCAAGACTAGCGGGACGATCACTTAATAATAAGTGATATACGCCTGGTGATTTGCAGTACATTAACGTTAGTCATCGATTAGCGAGAGCAAGGATTGCTATGATGATGAAGGTGAATGATGATGATGAATATCAAGACGTGTTCCATTTTCAAACGGATTAGTATTAAGTGATGCTGAGGATCGTATTTGGTGGGAGACGTTGGGGAAGGCTTATATCCAGCAGTGGATTAACAAAGGCTGCTGCTGCTACTGATGATGATGATGATGATGAATATCAAGATGTGTTCCATTATTAAATTGATTAATATCAAGATCCGTTCCATTTTCATACAGATTAGTATCCAGATGTGTTCTATTTTCAAACGGGTTAATGTCAAGGTCTGTTCCATTTTCTAACAGATTATTTTCAAAATTTGTTCCATCTTCAAAAAGATTAATAACAAGACTTGTTCCATTCTCTAACAGATTAATATCAAGATTTGTTCCATTCTCTAACGGATTAACATCAAGATCCGTTCCATTTTCATACAGATTAGTATCCAGATGTGTTCTATTTTCAAACGGGTTAATGTCAAGGTCCGTTCCCTTTTCTAACAGATTATTTTCAAAATTTGTTCCATTCTCTAACAGATTAATATCGAGATTTGTTCCATTCTCTAACAGATTAATATCAAGATTTGTTCCATTCTCTAACAGATTAATATCAAGACTTGATCCATTCTCTAACGGATTAATATCAAGACCGTTCCATTTTCATACAGATTAGTATCGAGATGTGTTCTATTTTCAAACGGGTTAATGTCAAGGTCCGTTCCATTTCCTAACAGATTAATATCGGTATATACATAGACGGCCTCTAGCAACAGAGCTCTACCATCAGTAATAGCTACAGCGCCCATCAAACTGGATCACAGTAATGTTCGCATAGTAATGCCTGTCTGCAATAAGCGCTGCGGCTGTACCTAGACGGTCTCCGGCGACAGAGACACTACCACCAGTAAACTATTTTCCTGATCGATAGATTTCCGATTCTCTCTGTCTTATTGTCTCTGCATTGTCTTCACTTAATTGTGGGAGAAGCCCGCCATTGCATTTGGCGCAGGGCCAAAACAGCTCACACTGCAGCAGTGGGGTTATGTTTTTGCATCGATCTGTGATAGTTTGATACAAACCAAATTTCACTTTAGAAGACTATACTTACCATCAGATCAGATGTGATGGTAAGAGGTTAGTAAAATATAGTGAAAGTTTAAATTGAAAAATCGTTCTCAATATATGTCATGTCATGTCTGTCAGGCGTTGTCGTTTGCAAATATTGATTTTTCTTTTGTATGGGGGAAATGCATTCGATAAAGACAGATTATGTCGGACTTGCACCGACTAAAACTCCCACGATGTTCCACTGTCGTCGCTTTACAGCGGGGCCGGAGGAATGCTTTCGCATACCTCCGCGACGCCGCCAGCATCGGCTGCACTGCGCACCTCCACCTCAGGAGAGAGATCCTCTCTTTTCATCTCTGCAAGGTCGCACCGGAACCCCTTGGCAACAAATACCCCGAATCCGACCTAGAAGACATGAGAGTTAAGAGAGAAACTCACCCGATTCCCTACAATGGATCTGATCTTGGGTTCCGCCGCCAACTGTTATATGGCCGCGAAGGCCAGGGTGAGTGGTGAAACGCAATACCGACACTCCTCTCCCTTCGAAACTGCACCACGGTTCTGAAGACCAGTGCAATTCTGCCCATACAGTCCATGGGTATACATCCGAGGCAAGTTCACGGAGCTCACCTTGAGCGGCCGCCTCGGGCCAGCCGGGTAGTTTCCCCTTAGTTTCATCGTGGGTTACCAAGCCACAGCTACTGAGTCCTACCACAACAAGGCGGGAATCTGTTCGAGGGTTATTCTTTCTAACTTTGACTAACCACCAACTTCATATTGTAAATCTGCCGCCATAATTATGTGTTTCAGCTGTTAATGTTGACTACTGGAGTATTTAAGGGAGACGCTTCATTATCTTCGTGTTTAATTAAATACAGCACACACATGTACATAAAAAATCAAAAATGTTTATTTGTACAATTCAAATCAAGATAAGAAATATTCATTCCATACATTGTAAAAGTAAAAATGAAAATAAATATATATACATGTAAGCTATGGCTAAAATATCGGAATCCAAACTAAGTTCAATTATTATTCTTTTTGCTGCGCTGTTCTCTGATTGGTCGAAGCCGAGAGGTGTATTTGGCGTGTAATGGCGGCTTGTACGATACTATAATTGCTTTTATAAAAGTTTCAATAAAAGTTTTGACAGTTACGATTTATTAACAAAATGGTGCAATTTTGTAGGTGAATATTAAATAAAAATTATTTGTTTTGATTATTATTTTTATATTAATAACTGACATTGTTATATTCATTAATACCACAATACGTTGTTATTAAAATTATACTAAAACTAAACTAAATTAATGCACTAAAACCTGCTAATTTGTATTGGATAGTAGAGTCAAATGCCCTTGGAATCTCTGTGAAAAAGACACTAGACCCAGCAGTGGGACCATTAAGATATTTGTTATTATAAAATAAACTATTCAAATTCAGTTCAGCTAAAAATTAAATAGTTTTAGTTTCTTCAGCTATCGGCCATTTTAGTCAAGTACGAAGTGGTGACCACGTGTCTCATTACCGCGTCCATTATTAAGAATTGTAGCTTATGAGGTACTTGTTTCGTTTTAGGAGCTGGCGAGGCTCGAGAGTCAGGTGCTCGGCAGCTCGGCGCCACCATCCTCTGCCGCACCGTTGTCCTGCTCCATCGACCTGCCGGCGGCGGACACCATCGTCGAGGTGGTTTACTTTGCTCGTGGTCCTTATATCGTGCAATGTCAGGACGAGAATAATCACAATTTATTCTTTCACCAGGCAACATTGTCGCCGGATAATGCGGGCTCCCTCCTCTCCGTGCAGTCCGCACCTCCTGAACAAAGGACCCTGCCACCAGAACAGAGGGAGCGGCCGGCGAGTCTCCTCCTCGAGTTGCCATTAGCCACTGTAAGTTTTCCCAAGGGGTGAATACTCCTGTAGTTTTGGAATAATAAAATTAAACAACCCACATTCCCACAACTGGGAATTAACATATGCTCTTAATAGGAGTGACTCAAAAATATTTATCTACCATGCCCACGCCTGTTCTCACGAAACTTTAAGTTCCCACTACTGGGATTTTATATCCACGACAGCTGTTCTAGGGACAAGTATATTTTCTCGCGACGTTTTCGTTCATTGGAAGCCGAGGCTCAGCGAGAATCGAACTAGTACCTCTTTGTCTCGTACATACTGAGTTATCAAGGCTTTTCTTAGTATTTGTCAGTCTATTTTATTGTTCCTTAAAAGAAAAAAAAGCCCACACGTAGGATAACAGAAAAAAGATAATTTTCAGCCTACCATTGTATAACAAGATCATGTAGTAACAGGAATTGATGTATATAAACAGCCCATGTAGTCTCCTCACTACTGGGTCATTTGCCAAGCGAAAGATGGATTTCAAAATGGCGACAGAGAACATCGGAATTAAAAATGGCGACAGAGAACGTCGGGTTTCACAATGGCTACAGAGAACGTCAGGTTTCAAAATAGCGACAGAGAACGTCGGAGTTAAAAATGGCGACAGAGAACGTCGGATTTCAAAATGGCGACAGAGATCGTCGGATTTCAAAATGGCGACAGAGAACGTCAGGTTACAAAATGGCGACAGAGAACGTCGGGTTTCAAAATGGCGACAGAGAATGTCTGGTTTCAAAATGACGACAGAGAACGTCGGGTTTCAAAATGGCGACAGAGAACGTGTGGTTTCAAAATGGCGACAGAGAACGTCGGAGTTAAAAATGGCGACAGAGAACGTCGGGTTTCAAAATGGCGACAGAGAACGTCGGGTTTCAAAATGGCGACAGAGAACGTCGGGTTTCAAAATGGCGACAGAGAACGTCTGGTTTCAAAATGGCGACAGAGAACGTCGGAGTTAAAAATGGCGACAGAGAACGTCGGAGTTAAAAATGGCGACAGAGTACGTCGGGTTTCAAAATGGCGACAGAGAACGTCTGGTTTCAAAATGGCGACAGAGAACGTCGGAGTTAAAAATGGCGACAGAGAACGTCGGAGTTAAAAATGGCGACAGAGTACGTCGGGTTTCAAAATGGCGACAGAGAACGTCGGGTTCCACAATGGCGACAGAGAACGCCGGGTTTCAAAATGGCGACAAAGAACGTCGGGTTTCAAAATGGCGACAGAGAACGTCGGGTTTCAAAATGGCGACAGAGAATGTCTGGTTTCAAAATGGCGACAGAGAACGTCGGGTTTCAAAATGGCGACAGACAACGTCGGAGTACAAAATGGCGACAGAGAACGTCGGGTTTCAAAATGGCGACAGACAACGTTGGGTTTTAAAATGTCGCCATTTTGAATTTTCGATCATATACGTTGTGAGTTTTGAATTAAGAACATGTTTCTGTCTCCCTCTCTACCTCTCTTACTTTCTATTCTATATATTGTCATACTTTTCATTCGCAGCAAGTCGGCGCGTACCTATCAGCGATGTCGCCGACGGAGCAGGAGGAAGATTCTCTTCTCACTCTTTCCTCCGTGACGGCGCGACCTCTTCTAGCAGCTTCTAGGAAGCTCCGCCCACGACCAGACTCCGCTGAGTGAGACCCACCATTTTTATTTCTCCGAAGAAGCGACCGTCTGATACAAAATACACTGCACCATTACTCTCTTGAAGACGCAAGATGTAAAGTCTCCCCCCAGTAATTTTACGGGTCCTTCGAGCCGGATCTATGTAATGTTTACATTACTATTGTTAGGCGGTTTTGGCTAATTAAAAGCTGTTGGCCACGGCTGGTCATGAGTTTTTCTAATTATTATGGGGACGTGTGGGCTATATGTCCAACTGTGGGCTTCTATCGACTAATGCTGAAAATGATGATAAAGATCAGGTTGAATTGGCGACGGTGATAGTACACTAAAACAGGTTAAAATTATCAGATATTTACTTTTCCCACTGCTGGGATTAGAAGCGTTATCCCACAAGGGGTTATTGAATGAGCTGTTTTTAAAGTGGTCTTCCATTTGCCCAGCATACCCTGCCCACCGGACGGCGGCTACGGCTGGGTGGTGGTCTTCGGCGCGTTCATGGTCCAGTTCTGGGTGGCGGGGCTGTTCAAGTCTTACGGTGTGCTGTACGTGGAGATAATGGAGACCTTCCCTGACTCCTCGGAGTCGGTCGCCTCTTGGATACCAGCAGCGCTGTCGACTCTCTGCCTGGCTCTGGGTAAGGGATCGTTCGGATATTCTTCCTTCTTTGGAGACCAGGGTAGGAGTCACCACCGTTATCCGGCTCTAAGGACCAAAGGCGACTGATGATGGAACAGCTCTAGTGTAGGAACTGCTTTCAATGTTACTGTTACCACTGGTCCTCATTCAGCCAGATGGTCGGTGTGGTCTTCTGGAATCGAACCCTGGTCTTCCTTACATTGGAAGAGGATATGAGCTGGATACCAATAATTCCTTAATATCCTGATGGTGGGTATGAACGTGATGATGGAACATGTTCCTCTTCCAGCGCCGCTATCATCAGCCCTCTGCGAGAAGTACTCCTGCCGTCTGGTGGTCTTCATAGGGGGCCTGTTCTGCGCCACCGGCCTGGCCCTGTCGTACTTCAGCACCGGCCTGCTGCACCTGCTGCTGAGCTTCGGTGTCATGACTGGTTGGTCTCTGGTCAGAAGACCACGGTTGTGCCATGAACGAAGACCTGAAAACCTGGATTATAGTCGAACGGAGACATTGTGGTTATTGATATGGACGGCGCAGTGACTAAGCGCTCACCTAGTAACGCGGTGGTATCCGGTTTCCGGGACCTCAGGTTTTTCGCTTGCAAACAGCGTTCCGATTTGAATGCCGTTGTAGCTATTGAAATTACTGGAGTAGCTACATTTAACATCCTCATATCAATGAGGCCAGCAATATGTCTTTCGTCTGGGTATACAAGCATTAGAGTGATCCGGTTTGAAGGGCGCTGTAGCTATTACTGGCGGTAGTGTCGCTGTCGCCGGAGACTGTCTAGGTACTACCGTAGCATCAATTACAGCCGCCAAACATTACTGTGCGAACATTACTGTGATCCGGTTTGAAGGGCGTTGTAGTTATTACTGGTGGTAGTGTCGCTGTCGCCGGACACTGTCTAGGTACAATCGTAGCATCAATTACAGCCGCCAAATAGTACTGTGCGAACATTACTGTGATCCGGTTTGAAGGGCGCTGTAGCTAGTGTAATAACTGGGGTAACGTAGCTTACCTTCTTATGTCTATATCCTAACTAGCGCAACGTTGTTAACGTCAGGCGTATCACTTACAATCATGTGAAGTACTCAGTGCGAACTGGATTGTATGAAACGAAAGAGACAGCAATAGTATAAGCTGAGAGGGAGTGAGACGGAGCGAATTTGTATAGTTTCTTTACCGCGCTATCTCCCTCTCTCTCTGTTTACCGCACCCACTGTATACCCGTCTCTTTCCCTCGCGTGAAATAGAACATTTCTACGGTACATTAACGTGCAAATCTGTCATATACTATCAGGTTGTTTTTTTTTTTTTTTATTACAATTCCCGTTACCAGTAACATATGGCGATTGGCCATTGACAGGTATCGGTGGCGGGCTGTCCACGACGCCGGGGATAGTGATCGTGTCGCAATACTTCGACAAGCACAGGTCAGTGAACAATACCGAAATCGGGGGGGGGGGACCGAAGCCTTGACCAAGGGTGATGATGATGATACCATATGTCCGGACTGCACGGCGATGGGTGGAGTTTGGTTGATGGTATACCAGTCCAGTTACCATATTGAGGAAGTAGCTATACCATGGTTCAGTGGTTTGAGGGTCAGTATCTGGAGCTGATCGCCAGACTCCACCAGTTCCTATCACCATTTTACACCAGGTGATAAGCGTCCAGCACTAACCTTGCACCCAAAGAACTCTTGGGGGTGGAGTACTTGGACGCTCCTCATCACCACCTCTTCATCATCCACTGCCTTCCCAATCGATATCTTCAAACATATATGGTGTTGCTAATGGTACGTCACCGTACAACCGACACACAGTGTAGACATTACTGTGATCCGGTTTGAAGGGCTCTATAGGTATTACTGGTGGTAATGCCTCTGTTGCCGGTGACCGGCTAAGTACCGCCGCAGCGCTTATTGCAGCCGACAGACAGTACTGTGCGGACATTGCTGTGATCCGGTTTGAAGGGCTCTATAGGTATTACTGGTGGTAATGCCTCTGTTGCCGGTGACCGGCTAAGTACCGCCGCAGCGCTTATTGCAGCCGACAGACAGTACTGTGCGGACATTGCTGTGATCCGGTTTGAAGGGCTCTATAGGTATTACTGGTGGTAATGCCTCTGTTGCCGGTGACCGGCTAAGTACCGCCGCAGCGCTTATTGCAGCCGACAGACAGTACTGTGCGGACATTGCTGTGATCCGGTGTGAAGGGCTCTATAGGTATTACTGGTGGTAATGCCTCTGTTGCCGGTGACCGGCTAAGTACCGCCGCAGCGCTTATTGCAGCCGACAGACAGTACTGTGCGGACATTGCTGTGATCCGGTGTGAAGGGCTCTATAGGTATTACTGGTGGTAATGCCTCTGTTGCCGGTGACCGGCTAAGTACCGCCGCAGCGCTTATTGCAGCCGACAGACAGTACTGTGCGGACATTGCTGTGATCCGGTTTGAAGGGCTCTATAGGTATTACTGGTGGTAATGCCTCTGTTGCCGGTGACCGGCTAAGTACCGCCGCAGCGCTTATTGCAGCCGACAGACAGTACTGTGCGGACATTGCTGTGATCCGGTGTGAAGGGCTCTATAGGTATTACTGGTGGTAATGCCTCTGTTGCCGGTGACCGGCTAAGTACCGCCGCAGCGATTATTGCAGCCGACAGACAGTACTGTGCGGACATTGCTGTGATCCGGTTTGAAGGGCTCTATAGGTATTACTGGTGGTAATGCCTCTGTTGCCGGTGACCGGCTAAGTACCGCCGCAGCGCTTATTGCAGCCGACAGACAGTACTGTGCGGACATTGCTGTGATCCGGTGTGAAGGGCTCTATAGGTATTACTGGTGGTAATGCCTCTGTTGCCGGTGACCGGCTAAGTACCGCCGCAGCGCTTATTGCAGCCGACAGACAGTACTGTGCGGACATTGCTGTGATCCGGTTTGAAGGGCTCTATAGGTATTACTGGTGGTAATGCCTCTGTTGCCGGTGACCGGCTAAGTACCGCCGCAGCGCTTATTGCAGCCGACAGACAGTACTGTGCGGACATTGCTGTGATCCGGTGTGAAGGGCTCTATAGGTATTACTGGTGGTAATGCCTCTGTTGCCGGTGACCGGCTAAGTACCGCCGCAGCGCTTATTGCAGCCGACAGACAGTACTGTGCGGACATTGCTGTGATCCGGTTTGAAGGGCTCTATAGGTATTACTGGTGGTAATGCCTCTGTTGCCGGTGACCGGCTAAGTACCGCCGCAGCGCTTATTGCAGCCGACAGACAGTACTGTGCGGACATTGCTGTGATCCGGTGTGAAGGGCTCTATAGGTATTACTGGTGGTAATGCCTCTGTTGCCGGTGACCGGCTAAGTACCGCCGCAGCGCTTATTGCAGCCGACAGACAGTACTGTGCGGACATTGCTGTGATCCGGTGTGAAGGGCTCTATAGGTATTACTGGTGGTAATGCCTCTGTTGCCGGAGACCGGCTAAGTACCGCCGCAGCGCTTATTGCAGCCGACAGACAGTACTGTGCGGACATTGCTGTGATCCGGTGTGAAGGGCTCTATAGGTATTACTGGTGGTAATGCCTCTGTTGCCGGAGACCGGCTAAGTACCGCCGCAGCGCTTATTGCAGCCGACAGACAGTACTGTGCGGACATTACTGTGATCCGGTTTGAAGGGCTCTATAGGTATTACTGGTGGTAATGCCTCTGTTGCCGGTGACCGGCTAAGTACCGCCGCAGCGCATATTGCAGTCGACAGACAGTACTGTGCGGACATTACTGTGATCCGGTTTGAAGGGCTCTATAGGTATTACTGGTGGTAATGCCTCTGTTGCCGGAGACCGGCTAAGTACCGCCGCAGCGCTTATTGCAGCCGACAGACAG
Organism: Troides aeacus; assembly: GCA_033220335.2. Classification (NCBI taxonomy): domain Eukaryota; kingdom Metazoa; phylum Arthropoda; class Insecta; order Lepidoptera; family Papilionidae; genus Troides; species Troides aeacus. Next base: position 7,191,036 of record CM067296.1, read on the forward strand.
TACTGTGCGGACATTGCTGTGATCCGGTGTGAAGGGCGCTATAACTAGTAAAATTACTGGGACAATGGGACTGTACATTCTACGTCTCCGAACGAGCATAATGCGGTGGAATGTATAAATTGAAGTGAATTTAAAAAAAAAAGTGGAGAATGAATCTCGTTCTCTTCTGTTCTGTTCTAGGGCCCTGGCGAACGGCATCTGCGTGAGCGGGACGGCAGCGGGCAGCTTCGTCTTTCCGATGCTGATAGAGAAACTCGTCGACACCTATGGCCTTCACGGGACCGTACTGCTTTTGGGTGAGCTGATGGTGGAAGCCGTACTTTCACCGTCCAATACTAACGGGAAGATGTTACCGTGATCCGGATCGAAGGGCCTTGTGACTATTGATTAAGGAACTGCGACGTCCAGGTGCACCAGCTGCCTCTTACAGTTAAGACTTGATCAGATCTGACCTTCCGTTTAAGGTGGTGGCATGCTGCACGTGTGCGTGTCTGCCACGCTGTACCGCCCACCGCCGTCGCCACGCCCTGCCACTCCAGTCACCACCACCACCACCGAAAACACCACCCTACTCCACGACATAACGGAGGGTAAGTGTGAAAAAATTCTCATCGATACAAAAATAGTCGTTCACTTCTTCAACAGTAAATTCAAATTCACTTAATATTAAGTGATGGTATACTATACTCATATGACTCGAACCGGGGACTTCGATGCCGTTAACCACTGAGCCAGAGGGGTCATCGAAAACCCTCCAATACATTTGCACGTTTCCTTCAGGCAAAGCTGACCTGAACAAGGACAACAAGCTGCAGAGCCTGTTCCAGCTGGACTCCGAGCTGACGCTGAACCAGAAGAACATACTCCTCACCGAGGATGCTAAGAGGAGCCACCTGCTTACGGAGATCATGCATCCGAGTCTCATCGAGGTATTGGTCGATATGTGGGAGGTTTCTGAAGATTAGGAAATAAAAAGAGACAACTATATATGTAATTAGCGTGCGAGAGAAGGAGATAGAGAGTTTCCATATAGTTCTACCGGTCGTCTCATTTGCCTATATACAGCCCGCAGCGCGCCTACTACTCCGCCGTACAAACAGACTCGTCTCTATGACCCTATCTCCCTCTCTCTCACTCCAAATATATATAGAAGAGAGAGAAAGAGAGAAAATATATACTATATATCTTTCCCCCACTAACCGGCATTGGGATATCGTGGCGGGAACCCACTGAATAAGAGCAACGCGTGGAGTCCTTTGGGGGAGGCCTATGCCCAGCAGTGGATGTCAGCCAGCTTATGATGTGGGAAATGGCCCAAATCCCCCCCACGTGACCCTTTGCGAGCAGCGCAGGGTGATCGACGTGGAGATCTTTAGGAGCGGCTTATGTCTAGCAGTAGATGTCAGCCAGCTCATGATGATGATGTGGGAAATGGCCCAAATCCCCCCCATGTGACCCCTGCAAACGACGGCCTATAGTGCCTGGTGATGCGAGCAGCGCAGGGTGATCGACGTGGAGATCTTTGGGAGAGTCTCATGTCCAGCAGTAGATGTCAGCCAGCTCATGATGATGATGTGGGAAATGGCCCAAATCCCCCCCATGTGACCCCTGCAAACGACGGCCTATAGTGCCTGGTGATGCGAGCAGCGCAGGGTGATCGACGTGGAGATCTTTGGGAGAGTCTCATGTCTAGCAGTAGATGTCAGCCAGCTCATGATGATGATGTGGGAAATGGCCCAAATCCCCCCCATGTGACCCCTATTAACGACGGCCTATAGTGCCTGGTGATGCGAGCAGCGCAGGGTGATCGACGTGGAGATCTTTGGGAGAGTCTCATGTCCAGCAGTAGATGTCAGCCAGCTCATGATGATGATGTGGGAAATGGCCCAAATCCCCCCCATGTGACCCCTGCAAACGACGGCCTATAGTGCCTGGTGATGCGAGCAGCGCAGGGTGATCGACGTGGAGATCTTTGGGAGAGTCTCATGTTCAGCAGTAGATGTCAGCCAGCTCATGATGATGATGTGGGAAATGGCCCAAATCCCCCCCATGTGACCCCTGCAAACGACGGCCTATAGTGCCTGGTGATGCGAGCAGCGCAGGGTGATCGACGTGGAGATCTTTGGGAGAGTCTCATGTCCAGCAGTAGATGTCAGCCAGCTCATGATGATGATGTGGGAAATGGCCCAAATCCCCCCCATGTGACCCCTATTAACGACGGCCTATAGTGCCTGGTGATGCGAGCAGCGCAGGGTGATCGACGTGGAGATCTTTGGGAGAGTCTCATGTCCAGCAGTAGATGTCAGCCAGCTCATGATGATGATGTGGGAAATGGCCCAAAGCCCCCCCATGTGACCCCTAGTAACGACAGCTCATAGTGCCCGGTGATGCGAGCAGCGCAGGGTGATCGACGTGGAGACCTTTGGGGGAGGGTTATGCCCAGCAGTGGACGTCTATCTGATGATGATGATATTACTTTTCTCACAACTAATTAATTTCTAACAAATATTACTACTTCAATCAATAACAGAATTGTCGTCCAACCGCTCTCTCTCTCTCTCTCGCTCTCTTTGTTTAGCTATATATCTTTCTCCCTCTCTCTCTCCATTATATATCTATCGCGTTCTTTCACATGTTAACTACAACAGTTTCACGATTCCTATCTACTGGTGGTAGGTCTCTGTTGGTGACCGTCTGGGTAAGTATCTCCGCAGTACATATATCTGCTATCAACCTGTACTGTACAGTCATTGCCGTGGTCCGGTTTGAAGGATCAGTTGCCAGCGAAATAACTGTTATAACGAGAGTTAACATAACAAATGTTCAAAACAATGCAAATATGTCTTGTTTATTTATCCAGGTAGCGCGTCCACCTCTGCCGTCTCAGATGTCCGACTCCGAGGACTCTGAAGGTTTGGACGTGTTAGGCGTGGTCGGTGAGTAGCACTCGTTCCCACTACTGAGACTTAAAGCCTCTCACGAGAAAAGCCAAGACCTTCTATATATATATATATATTTAAATAGCCCACATAACCTTCCCACAGCTGGGATTCAGAATATCTCATACGGAAAGTCGTCTAAATTCGGTGTGGTCGATACTCTGTTATTTGAACATCCGTTCCTCCTGTCTCTTCATCATGAGTCCAAAGCTTAGTCGGGATCGAACCTGGGACTGTTCCATACGGACTACTGAGCTATAGCTTCTTTATTTTAGAACATAAAAGTATATCAACTCTTCAGTCAGATATTGGCTGAACTGGCTGAACCGTCTCCATCTGTCTAGAAACGGTTCAACCATGTTGGATGGAATGGAATTGGTTCTTGCGTATATCCTCACCATTATGATATCCAGGTCTGCCCCGCGAGGTCGCGAGGCTCCGTCTCCGGCCGACGAGGTCGTCTTCGATCCTCCACTCGGTCGAGGACCTGTCCACCGACAGCACTTGCGTCTACAAGGCCAGCAGGAGGAAACTGAGCAGGTGATGCGGTGAACATGGTAATGGCGGCCGTTTAAAGTTACCTGGTCTCACCGAGAGTAGGATGAGTAGACTTCGACGGGTGCGAGGGAGATGGCTGTCGTGTCTCCTTCTTCCCCTCCTCCTGATGCTTGAACAGCTGACACGTCAGCTCGCTCGGACCAGTGTAATATATCCTATGCAGACACAAACCCATAGCCTGTACTGTATCATATAATTAAAAAAAAAAAAAATATATATTTTTGAACACCCTGTATAGTGATGATGTATACCATCACCCGGTTAAACACTATGTTATATATCATCAGCCCAAAATGGACTTCCGGTTATTTAATAAGCGAGAACCTTTAGTGATGATATCCGATTTGATTCCGTGTCACATGTTCCGAAGTAGCTCCTAAATAAAATCGGTTCAACCGTTTCGTAGTCGCTACTTCCGGTTTGAGTTGCGAAATTAATGAAGAACGAGACCTTGCAGCGGCTGACAGATTATATATCCGATTTGATTCCGTGTCACATGTTCCAAAATCGGTTCAACCGTTTTATAGCCAAATCGTCTTATAGACATATGTACTATAAATAATACATCCGCTCCAGATCGCTATACATCCGGCCGCCGCTGCCGAGCCGGCTCGCGCAGAGCAAGCTGACAGAGCCGGTGGACGATCCGAAGAAGGAGGAGGAGGTGCAAAAAGAGGAGAACGCGGAAGTAGAGGAGGAGAAGAAGGAAGGTTGTGTTGATAAAATATCAAGGTCAGTTCAAATGGATATTTCTTACTACATGTTTTGATGTTGGTGTCGACCTGATGGTGACACTCTTGCCTGTCAGGATATTTACACAACATCTTGGAGTTGTCGCTTTGATGCAATTCTCCTATTCTTTCTTACTATAACACAGTAAAGTTTGCACACTACATGTAGAGGTTATGGGGGATGTCGAGGATCACTGCTTTATAGAGAAAGTTATTACTATCCAAGATACTTCTGGACTCTATTCGATGCTGATGTGGTGCTGGTGATGATATGCTGTTCAACATCAGGTACCTGGACGTGTCGCTGCTGAAGTCCTGGAGGTTCGGGCTGCTGTGCGCGTCCGTCGCCCTCATGTCCTGCGGCTCGCCGTACGCGCTCTACTACCTGCCGGCTTATACCGTCGCCGCTGGTCACACCAAATCGGCAGCAGGTAATGTGACCACCATCGGTGATGGTATAACCGTACGAGCTGATGTAACCCAGTCTTACTGCTCAAATTCAAATCGAGAATGCAACTTGGTAACCTGATGGTAAGGTGGAATGTTCATGCTATACCACAACTTATCTAATTACAGATCCTTGGAGCCGGATCACAGTTATATTTAAACTCTATTGTCTAGCGACAGTGATTAGCCAGCATTAGACTTACCACCAGCTACCATTGTCATACTACCCGCACTTTTCCAGGTCACCTGGTGGCGATAAGCGCTGTGCTAGATCTCTGCGGCCGCCTGGGCCTCGGCTGGCTGTGCGACCTCCACCTGTTCTGCAGGAGAAAGGCATACATCATCAGGTCAGTGCTCCAAGGAGGGCGGTAATTAGGACATTCTATAATTACAACTGCATTATATCACACGTCCCCATTCTTTAGCTGTCTAAATTTAATAACTACACTCCATAGCTATAGCTACATTCTATAATTACAACTGCATTATATCACACGTCCCCATTCTTTAGCTGTCTAAATTTAATAACTACACTCCATAGCTATAGCTACATTCTATAATTACAACTGCATTATATCACACGTCCCCATTCTTTAGCTGTCTAAATTTAATAACTCCACTCCATAGCTATAGCTACATTCTATAATTACAACTGCATTATATCACACGTCCCCATTCTTTAGCTGTCTAAATTTAATAACTCCACTCCATAGCTATAGCTACATTCTATAATTACAACTGCATTATATCACACGTCCCCATTCTTTAGCTGTCTAAATTTAATAACTCCACTCCATAGCTATAGCTACATTCTATAATTACAACTGCATTATATCACACGTCCCCATTCTTTAGCTGTCTAAATTTAATAACTCCACTCCATAGCTATAGCTACATTCTATAATTACAACTGCATTATATCACACGTCCCCATTCTTTAGCTGTCTAAATTTAATAACTCCACTCCATAGCTATAGCTACATTCTATAATTACAACTGCATTATATCACACGTCCCCATTCTTTAGCTGTCTAAATTTAATAACTCCACTCCATAGCTATAGCTACATTCTATAATTACAACTGCATTATATCACACGTCCCCATTCTTTAGCTGTCTAAATTTAATAACTCCACTCCATAGCTATAGCTACATTCTATAATTACAACTGCATTATATCACACGTCCCCATTCTTTAGCTGTCTAAATTTAATAACTCCACTCCATAGCTATAGCTACATTCTATAATTACAACTGCATTATATCACACGTCCCCATTCTTTAGCTGTCTAAATTTAATAACTCCACTCCATAGCTATAGCTACATTCTATAATTACAACTGCATTATATCACACGTCCCCATTCTTTAGCTGTCTAAATTTAATAACTCCACTCCATAGCTATAGCTACATTCTATAATTACAACTGCATTATATCACACGTCCCCATTCTTTAGCTGTCTAAATTTAATAACTCCACTCCATAGCTATAGCTACATTCTATAATTACAACTGCATTATATCACACGTCCCCATTCTTTAGCTGTCTAAATTTAATAACTCCACTCCATAGCTATAGCTACATTCTATAATTACAACTGCATTATATCACACGTCCCCATTCTTTAGCTGTCTAAATTTGATAACTACACTCCATAGCTATAGCTACATTCTATAATTACAACTGCATTATATCACACGTCCCCATTCTTTAGCTGTCTAAATTTAATAACTACACTCCATAGCTATAGCTACATTCTATAATTACAACTGCATTATATCACACGTCCCCATTCTTTAGCTGTCTAAATTTAATAACTACACTCCATAGCTATAGCTACATTCTATAATTACAACTGCATTATATCACACGTCCCCATTCTTTAGCTGTCTAAATTTAATAACTACACTCCATAGCTATAGCTACATTCTATAATTACAACTGCATTATATCACACGTCCCCATTCTTTAGCTGTCTAAATTTAATAACTACACTCCATAGCTATAGCTACATTCTATAATTACAGCTGCATTATATCACACGACTCCATTCTTTAGCTGTCTAAATTTAATAACTACACTCCATAGCTATAGCTACATTCTATAATTACAACTGCATTATATCACACGACTCCATTCTTTAGCTGTCTAAATTTAATAACTACACTCCATAGCTATAACTACATTCTATAATTACAACTGCATTAAATCACACGACTCCATTCTTTAGCTGTCTAAATTTAATAACTACACTCCATAGCTATAGCTACATTCTATAATTACAACTGCATTATATCACACGACTCCATTCTTTAGCTGTCTAAATTTAATAACTACACTCCATAGCTATAACTACATTCTATTAGGGGGACCGGAAAGTAATGTCGTTTTCTTACGCTAAATACAAACACATACATTTTTAACGAGTCTTTATTTTTAATCAATGATGTATTCCCCATCATTGTCAATAACCTTTTGCCATCTAGTGAGTAAATTTTCAATCCCTGATCGATAAAAATTAATTGGTTTTTCGGCAAAATATCTAGAGATGGCATTTTGGATATCATCCAAATTTGCAAATGTTTTGCCACTTAAAAAGTGTTGCAGCGCTCGGAATAAGTGGAAATCCGATGGTGCAACATCGGGCGAATATGGTGGATGAGGCAGCACCTCCCACCCCAATTCATTAATTTTTTCTAGAGTTCGCCTTGCGCAGTGCGGTCTTGCATTGTCATGTTGGAGAATGACGCCTTTTCGGTTGACAATCGCTGGCCACTTTTCAATTAAAGATTGATTGACTCGCTGCAATTGTTCGCTGTAGAGGTCTGCAGTAACAGTTTCTCCAGGTTTCAGTAATTCAAAATGAACAATGCCGCGAATACTCCACCAAACACACAAAAGCGCTTTTTTGGGGTGTAAACCTGGCTTAGCAGTACTCCGAGGGATTTCATTTGGAGAGAGCCACTGCCTTTTGCGTTTTGGGTTATCATACAGGACCCATTTCTCATCTCCTGTGATCAAGCGATCAAAAAACGCTTCTGTGTTGTGTCGTTGAAGCAATAAGTTGCATGTGATTGATCGGTTAGCCTTATTCTGTTCGGACAGATTATGCGGGACCCAAACACCTGCTCTGCTTACTTTTCCAATCTGCTTCAAATGTTCTTGGATGGTGGATGGTCGACCAAGGTTTGTTGAGACTGTTTGACAATTCCTCGATCGTCTGACACGGATTTGCTTCCACTTCCGCCCTTAACACGTCGTTGTCTAACGCTGATGGTCTTCCTGATCGATACGAGTCGGAAAGATCAAAATTACCCGATTTGAACTTGGAAAACCACCTTTGGCACATCATTTACGAATGTCCAGTGCATTTGGATAAACATCGCAAATGTTTTTGGTAGCAACTGTTGCGTTATTTCCCTTGCGAAACTCAAAGAGCATGCAATGCCGGATGTGTACCTCTTCTGGTATTTGGCTGGCCATTTTACCCAAAATTACAAAAAAAAATTGTAATTCAATTGTCTATAAGTAAAGAAATCACTATAACCTCACAATGTCTTTGGTACGCCTCTGAACAAAACAATGAGCTGACAAATGACAATCAAGTATTGGCATGCGCAGAAACGACATTACTTTACGGTCCCCCTATTATAATTACAACTGCATTATATCACACGTCCCCATTCTTTAGCTGTCTAAATTTAATAACTACACTCCATAGCTATAGCTACATTCTATAATTACAACTGCATTATATCACACGTCCCCATTCTTTAGCTGTCTAAATTTAATAACTACACTCCATAGCTATAGCTACATTCTATAATTACAACTGCATTATATCACACGACTCCATTCTTTAGCTGTCTAAATTTAATAACTACACTCCATAGCTATAGCTACATTCTATAATTACAACTGCATTATATCACACGTCCCCATTCTTTAGCTGTCTAAATTTAATAACTACACTCCATAGCTATAGCTACATTCTATAATTACAACTGCATTATATCACACGTCCCCATTCTTTAGCTGTCTAAATTTAATAACTACACTCCATAGCTATAGCTACATTCTATAATTACAACTGCATTATATCACACGACTCCATTCTTTAGCTGTCTAAATTTAATAACTACACTCCATAGCTATAGCTACATTCTATAATTACAACTGCATTATATCACACGTCCCCATTCTTTAGCTGTCTAAATTTAATAACTACACTCCATAGCTATAGCTACATTCTATAATTACAACTGCATTATATCACACGTCCCCATTCTTTAGCTGTCTAAATTTAATAACTACACTCCATAGCTATAGCTACATTCTATAATTACAACTGCATTATATCACACGTCCCCATTCTTTAGCTGTCTAAATTTAATAACTACACTCCATAGCTATAGCTACATTCTATAATTACAACTGCATTATATCACACGTCCCCATTCTTTAGCTGTCTAAATTTAATAACTACACTCCATAGCTATAGCTACATTCTATAATTACAACTGCATTATATCACACGTCCCCATTCTTTAGCTGTCTAAATTTAATAACTACACTCCATAGCTATAGCTACATTCTATAATTACAACTGCATTATATCACACGTCCCCATTCTTTAGCTGTCTAAATTTAATAACTACACTCCATAGCTATAGCTACATTCTATAATTACAACTGCATTATATCACACGTCCCCATTCTTTAGCTGTCTAAATTTAATAACTACACTCCATAGCTATAGCTACATTCTATAATTACAACTGCATTATATCACACGTCCCCATTCTTTAGCTGTCTAAATTTAATAACTCCACTCCATAGCTATAGCTACATTCTATAATTACAACTGCATTATATCACACGTCCCCATTCTTTAGCTGTCTAAATTTAATAACTACACTCCATAGCTATAGCTACATTCTATAATTACAACTGCATTATATCACACGTCCCCATTCTTTAGCTGTCTAAATTTAATAACTACACTCCATAGCTATAGCTACATTCTATAATTACAACTGCATTATATCACACGTCCCCATTCTTTAGCTGTCTAAATTTAATAACTACACTCCATAGCTATAGCTACATTCTATAATTACAACTGCATTATATCACACGTCCCCATTCTTTAGCTGTCTAAATTTAATAACTACACTCCATAGCTATAGCTACATTCTATAATTACAACTGCATTATATCACACGACTCCATTCTTTAGCTGTCTAAATTTAATAACTACACTCCATAGCTATAGCTACATTCTATAATTACAACTGCATTATATCACACGACTCCATTCTTTAGCTGTCTAAATTTAATAACTACACTCTATAGCTATAACTACATTCTATAATTACAACTGCATTATATCACACGACTCCATTCTTTAGCTGTCTAAATTTAATAACTACACTCCATAGCTATAGCTACATTCTATAATTACAACTGCATTATATCACACGTCCCCATTCTTTAGCTGTCTAAATTTAATAACTACACTCCATAGCTATAGCTACATTCTATAATTACAACTGCATTATATCACACGACTCCATTCTTTAGCTGTCTAAATTTAATAACTACACTCCATAGCTATAGCTACATTCTATAATTACAACTGCATTATATCACACGTCCCAATTCTTTAGCTGTCTAAATTTAATAACTACACTTCATAGCTATAGCTACATTCTATAATTACAACTGCATTATATCACACGACTCCATTCTTTAGCTGTCTAAATTTAATAACTACACTCCATAGCTATAGCTACATTCTATAATTACAACTGCATTATATCACACGTCCCCATTCTTTAGCTGTCTAAATTTAATAACTACACTCCATAGCTATAGCTACATTCTATAATTACAACTGCATTATATCACACGTCCCCATTCTTTAGCTGTCTAAATTTAATAACTACACTCCATAGCTATAGCTACATTCTATAATTACAACTGCATTATATCACACGTCCCCATTCTTTAGCTGTCTAAATTTAATAACTACACTCCATAGCTATAGCTACATTCTATAATTACAACTGCATTATATCACACGACTCCATTCTTTAGCTGTCTAAATTTAATAACTACACTCCATAGCTATAGCTACATTCTATAATTACAACTGCATTATATCACACGTCCCCATTCTTTAGCTGTCTAAATTTAATAACTACACTCCATAGCTATAGCTACATTCTATAATTACAACTGCATTATATCACACGTCCCCATTCTTTAGCTGTCTAAATTTAATAACTACACTCCATAGCTATAGCTACATTCTATAATTACAACTGCATTATATCACACGTCCCCATTCTTTAGCTGTCTAAATTTAATAACTACACTCCATAGCTATAGCTACATTCTATAATTACAACTGCATTATATCACACGTCCCCATTCTTTAGCTGTCTAAATTTAATAACTACACTCCATAGCTATAGCTACATTCTATAATTACAACTGCATTATATCACACGACTCCATTCTTTAGCTGTCTAAATTTAATAACTACACTCCATAGCTATAGCTACATTCTATAATTACAACTGCATTATATCACACGACTCCATTCTTTAGCTGTCTAAATTTAATAACTACACTCTATAGCTATAACTACATTCTATAATTACAACTGCATTATATCACACGACTCCATTCTTTAGCTGTCTAAATTTAATAACTACACTCCATAGCTATAACTACATTCTATAATTACAACTGCATTAAATCACACGACTCCATTCTTTAGCTGTCTAAATTTAATAACTACACTCCATAGCTATAGCTACATTCTATAATTACAACTGCATTATATCACACGACTCCATTCTTTAGCTGTCTAAATTTAATAACTACACTCCATAGCTATAGCTACATTCTATAATTACAACTGCATTATATCACACGACTCCATTCTTTAGCTGTCTAAATTTAATAACTACACTCCATAGCTATAACTACATTCTATAATTACAACTGCATTATATCACACGTCCCAATTCTTTAGCTGTCTAAATTTAATAACTACACTTCATAGCTATAGCTACATTCTATAATTACAACTGCATTATATCACACGACTCCATTCTTTAGCTGTCTAAATTTAATAACTACACTCCATAGCTATAACTACATTCTATAATTACAACTGCATTATATCACACGTCCCCATTCTTTAGCTGTCTAAATTTAATAACTACACTCCATAGCTATAGCTACATTCTATAATTACAACTGCATTATATCACACGTCCCCATTCTTTAGCTGTCTAAATTTAATAACTACACTCCATAGCTATAGCTACATTCTATAATTACAACTGCATTATATCACACGACTCCATTCTTTAGCTGTCTAAATTTAATAACTACACTCCATAGCTATAGCTACATTCTATAATTACAACTGCATTATATCACACGACTCCATTCTTTAGCTGTCTAAATTTAATAACTACACTCCATAGCTATAACTACATTCTATAATTACAACTGCATTAAATCACACGACTCCATTCTTTAGCTGTCTAAATTTAATAACTACACTCCATAGCTATAGCTACATTCTATAATTACAACTGCATTATATCACACGACTCCATTCTTTAGCTGTCTAAATTTAATAACTACACTCCATAGCTATAACTACATTCTATTAGGGGGACCGGAAAGTAATGTCGTTTTCTTACGCTAAATACAAACACATACATTTTTAACGAGTCTTTATTTTTAATCAATGATGTATTCCCCATCATTGTCAATAACCTTTTGCCATCTAGTGAGTAAATTTTCAATCCCTGATCGATAAAAATTAATTGGTTTTTCGGCAAAATATCTAGAGATGGCATTTTGGATATCATCCAAATTTGCAAATGTTTTGCCACTTAAAAAGTGTTGCAGCGCTCGGAATAAGTGGAAATCCGATGGTGCAACATCGGGCGAATATGGTGGATGAGGCAGCACCTCCCACCCCAATTCATTAATTTTTTCTAGAGTTCGCCTTGCGCAGTGCGGTCTTGCATTGTCATGTTGGAGAATGACGCCTTTTCGGTTGACAATCGCTGGCCACTTTTCAATTAAAGATTGATTGACTCGCTGCAATTGTTCGCTGTAGAGGTCTGCAGTAACAGTTTCTCCAGGTTTCAGTAATTCAAAATGAACAATGCCGCGAATACTCCACCAAACACACAAAAGCGCTTTTTTGGGGTATAAACCTGGCTTAGCAGTACTCCGAGGGATTTCATTTGGAGAGAGCCACTGCCTTTTGCGTTTTGGGTTATCATACAGGACCCATTTCTCATCTCCTGTGATCAAGCGATCAAAAAACGCTTCTGTGTTGTGTCGTTGAAGCAATAAGTTGCATGTGATTGATCGGTTAGCCTTATTCTGTTCGGACAGATTATGCGGGACCCAAACACCTGCTCTGCTTACTTTTCCAATCTGCTTCAAATGTTCTTGGATGGTGGATGGTCGACCAAGGTTTGTTGAGACTGTTTGACAATTCCTCGATCGTCTGACACGGATTTGCTTCCACTTCCGCCCTTAACACGTCGTTGTCTAACGCTGATGGTCTTCCTGATCGATACGAGTCGGAAAGATCAAAATTACCCGATTCGAACTTGGAAAACCACCTTTGGCACATCATTTACGAATGTCCAGTGCATTTGGATAAACATCGCAAATGTTTTTGGTAGCAACTGTTGCGTTATTTCCCTTGCGAAACTCAAAGAGCATGCAATGCCGGATGTGTACCTCTTCTGGTATTTGGCTGGCCATTTTACCCAAAATTACAAAAAAAAATTGTAATTCAATTGTCTATAAGTAAAGAAATCACTATAACCTCACAATGTCTTTGGTACGCCTCTGAACAAAACAATGAGCTGACAAATGACAATCAAGTATTGGCATGCGCAGAAACGACATTACTTTCCGGTCCCACTATTATAATTACAACTGCATTATATCACACGTCCCCATTCTTTAGCTGTCTAAATTTAATAACTACACTCCATAGCTATAGCTACATTCTATAATTACAACTGCATTATATCACACGACTCCATTCTTTAGCTGTCTAAATTTAATAACTACACTCCATAGCTATAGCTACATTCTATAATTACAACTGCATTATATCACACGTCCCCATTCTTTAGCTGTCTAAATTTAATAACTACACTCCATAGCTATAGCTACATTCTATAATTACAACTGCATTATATCACACGACTCCATTCTTTAGCTGTCTAAATTTAATAACTACACTCCATAGCTATAGCTACATTCTATAATTACAACTGCATTATATCACACGACTCCATTCTTTAGCTGTCTAAATTTAATAACTACACTCCATAGCTATAACTACATTCTATAATTACAACTGCATTATATCACACGACTCCATTCTTTAGCTGTCTAAATTTAATAACTACACTCCATAGCTATAGCTACATTCTATAATTACAACTGCATTATATCACACGACTCCATTCTTTAGCTGTCTAAATTTAATAACTACACTCCATAGCTATAACTACATTCTATAATTACAACTGCATTAAATCACACGACTCCATTCTTTAGCTGTCTAAATTTAATAACTACACTCCATAGCTATAGCTACATTCTATAATTACAACTGCATTATATCACACGACTCCATTCTTTAGCTGTCTAAATTTAATAACTACACTCCATAGCTATAGCTACATTCTATAATTACAACTGCATTATATCACACGACTCCATTCTTTAGCTATCTAAATTTAATAACTACACTCCATAGCTATAACTACATTCTATAATTACAACTGCATTATATCACACGTCCCCATTCTTTAGCTGTCTAAATTTAATAACTACACTCCATAGCTATAGCTACATTCTATAATTACAACTGCATTATATCACACGACTCCATTCTTTAGCTGTCTAAATTTAATAACTACACTCCATAGCTATAACTACATTCTATAATTACAACTGCATTAAATCACACGACTCCATTCTTTAGCTGTCTAAATTTAATAACTACACTCCATAGCTATAGCTACATTCTATAATTACAACTGCATTATATCACACGACTCCATTCTTTAGCTGTCTAAATTTAATAACTACACTCCATAGCTATAGCTACATTCTATAATTACAACTGCATTATATCACACGACTCCATTCTTTAGCTGTCTAAATTTAATAACTACACTCCATAGCTATAACTACATTCTATAATTACAACTGCATTATATCACACGTCCCAATTCTTTAGCTGTCTAAATTTAATAACTACACTTCATAGCTATAGCTACATTCTATAATTACAACTGCATTATATCACACGACTCCATTCTTTAGCTGTCTAAATTTAATAACTACACTCCATAGCTATAACTACATTCTATAATTACAACTGCATTATATCACACGTCCCCATTCTTTAGCTGTCTAAATTTAATAACTACACTCCATAGCTATAGCTACATTCTATAATTACAACTGCATTAAATCACACGACTCCATTCTTTAGCTGTCTAAATTTAATAACTACACTCTATAGCTATAGCTACATTCTATAATTACAACTACATTACATAACACACGCCTACATTTTATAACTATATTCCATACCCATAGCTACACTCTATAATTACAACTACATTACATAACACACGCCTACATTTTATAACTACATTCCATACCCATAGCTACACTCTATAATTACAACTACATTACATGACACATGCCTACATTTTATAACTACATTCCATACCCATAGCTACACTCTATAATTACAACTACATTACATGACACATGCCTACATTTTATAACTACATTCCATACCAATAGCTACACTCTATAATTACAACTACATTACATAACACACGCCTACATTTTATAACTACATTCCATACCCATAGCTACACTCTATAATTACAACTACATTACATGACACATGCCTACATTTTATAACTACATTCCATACCCATAGCTACACTCTATAATTACAACTACATTACATGACACATGCCTACATTTTATAACTACATTCCATACCCATAGCTACACTCTATAATTACAACTACATTACATGACACATGCCTACATTTTATAACTATATTCCATACCCATAGCTACACTCTATAATTACAACTACATTACATCACATATGCCTACATTTTATATCTACATTCCATACCAATAGCTACACTCTATAATTACAACTACATTACATCACACATGCCTACATTTTATATCTACATTCCATACCCATAGCTACACTCTATAATTACAACTACATTACATCACACATGCCTACATTTTATATCTACATTCCATACCCATAGCTACACTCTATAATTACAACTACATTACATCACACATGTCTAAATTTTATAACTACATTCCATACCCATAGCTACACTCTATAATTACAACTACATTTTATAACCTAACCTAACAGCGCTAGCGTGCTAATATTACTACGTTCCCGCTATCAAACAGGAATGTAGTATTTGCACACTACCACTTCATCTATGGGTTGGCATCAGATATACTGTCTCTGTCACCACCTAAATACCATCAGTGGAGCATTTGCGAATTCCATAATATCATTCCCTGTTGCAGTATCCTGGTGGCCGGCGCAGCTGTCCTGACGTTGCCAAGTCTGACCTCATGGTGGGCCCTCGCCATCGCTTCCGGTGAGTCACCGTAACGTCGTCGTGTATACAATCTGAACTCTATAACCATAAAGCGGCGACAGCGCCTCGTATTTAAAACAGTGGGTGAATGATCATCATCATCAGGCTCCAGACGTCCACTGCTGGACATAGGCCTCTCCCAAAGATTAGGATATATACACTGTAACAAAAATATAGCATTCGAATGTAATTATAGAACATTCGAGGTAAATAGAAGCGATGCGCCGACAGCCGGATATCCGGCAGCGGGTTTAAAATAGACGATGAGTCGTCATCATCAGGCGACAGACATCCACTGCTGGACATAGACTCCAATAGATTCCCACGCGATCGGGTAGAGATTCATATGGAGGGGATTTGGGTCATTTCCCACCACGCTGGCCCAATGGTGGAAGGAGTCAGAGCCTCGTTTGTTGATCAGCAGGCTGCACCACGAGCTGGTGAGGTGGGCTTAGGTCCTGTTGTGCGGGAACCCTCACACCCACAAATTATTCTGGAACGTTCTAGAATCGGCCGCGCCGAGCTGCACGTTCACCTGATAGTTAGTGATACGCCCGCCGATAACACGGCGCAGTAATTACACTAGCTGCAACACCCTTCAAACCGGAACACTGATGTTTGGCAGCTGCGGTAGTACCTAGATGGTTTCTGTCAACAGAAACCTACCACCAGTTAAAGATCTAGGTTATCCTAGATGAGCATGCTTCAAGCATCTTTTATATCCAGGTGCATACGGCCTCTGCCTGGGCTGCTGGTTCCTCCTGGTGCCGGTGCTGCTGGCCGACGCTTTCGGTACGGCCCGCATCGCCTCCTCGTACGGCCTTGTGAGGATGTTCCAGAGCTTGGCTGCTGTATCGGTACCACCTACTGCTGGTGAGTATACCGTTATATATCACCACGATCAGTTTCATCACCACTGTGTGATGGTCTGATGGAACTTAAATGAACGGTACCGTCGCGCCGTCGTCCGGCACAACTGGTACGATTATTACACGGCTAAATTTAAACGTCTTCCAATAAGCTTCAGCTCGTCTTCTGTGGGCATGGCACCGCTGGTGACCGCGATGCTGTCGGTGCGTTTGGACACCTCCCCGCTGTCAGCTTTGTAGTCTGTAAGAGTTTTGTTCAGAAGCAGTACATCTTTGGAGTCACTCCGCCACCGACTGAAGACCATTGGCTTCCTTCTCCATTCCTACCAATACAGCGATAGCTGTTCATTGGAGAAACATTTGTCCAGCAGTGGGAATGTATAGCTCGAAATTAGGAATGGTTATTGAATGATCAATTAATGAGAAACCAAAGTCCCTTCGCGCCGCCGTCCGTGCGACAACTGGTGCAATTATTACACGGCTAAATTAAAAAGTCGCAGTGTTGTATAGACACTGGTAGCGCGACAGCGACGCGCACACCCGGCCGCGTAGTGCGGTTTGTTCAGTCGAATGCGTAGTGTACCCGCTGGAGCGCAGCGTTGATATGTACGAGCGCCTTGTGCGGCCGGGTGTACCGCGCCGCAAGCGGATTTGATCTTTAGCTGTATAGCGCTAGGGTTCATATTGCGATGTGCGCGCGGTGCAAGTGGGCGGGGCTACGATGACGTCACGCCAATCAGCCGCACTATGACCACATGGACGTACGATAGATGCTTCTCATCTCCAGTATCCATTGTGTAAATAAATACTAAACCCTACTATGTTCCCACTGCTGGGACTCGGACTTACAAGTGGACATCCACGGTCATCGTCGATCATTCTTAATTTTTTTTATTTGATCAAGCGGCTAGACTAGCTCGACGTTCGATGGTAAGTGATACGCCCGCTAGCAATATGGCGGTAGCTTGATCTAAACTGTCATAAGACGTCAACTATTCCCAGCGATTTCACTAGCCACAACGCCCTTCAAACCGGAACACAGTATTGCACAGTAATGTTCTACGGCAGAAATAGGAGCTGAGATGGTGCTCAGACGGTGTCCGGCGATAGAATGAGTAGTGACATTATAATATCGAGTGTTGCCATGTATACTATTAATAATTCACCACAAATTGCAGGTATGGTGCGGGACATCACGGGCGGTTACTCCTGGTGCTTCTACGGCATGGGCTCCTGCATGGTGCTGGGTTCGATACCGGTAATAGCGTTCCATATCACCACGAAGAACGAAGACAACGAGTCGTCTGTCGAATAAATCGACGTATATAAATGGAAATACCAGAATATAATAACAGTTGCCATATACAAAAAAAAAAAAAAAAAATAATCAGAAAAGATCCACATTTATGTAGCCTACGATCATAATCTAGATTTTCAATGGAACCCTAAAAATTATAAAACTATTTGGTTTTTGGATATTTTTATATGGCAACATATGAATTATTGTCTATGGGTTGTCAATAAGCTTTTATTAGCGCGATGTACGATTGTTTCCTTAACCGGACACTAGGCACCAGCTTACCTCCACCGCACCTGCTTTAGTCGTCAAACATGACTGCGCTCCGGTTTGAAAGGCGTTCGTGAAATACTTAAGCGACAAGTAAACATCTTATCTTAATACCACCTTTTTGCTAAATTTTTTTTGGATGGCCATTGATGAAAAAACAAATTTTTTTCCTGGCAACACTGAAGTGTTAGTGTTGCTATAGCGTATAAATTAATTTTATTTTAAAATGTATATTAGAGGCAAAGAAAACCAGCGGCTGAACTGTTCGCTCGTTTGCCGACCGATGCGAAAAAAAAAAAAAACATGGTAGTCTATAACTGATGTTTATGGCTAACCAATATATCTATGATATGCAAAATTCGGTGCAGTGTATATCATACTAACCGGCTGCGTATTTCTATCGCGATACAAGTGAACATCCTGCTCGTTTTGTTTGGTGGAATAACAAAAAAAAAAAAAATACATGTCACCTGGCAACACTGTTGCTAAATGTCAATGTCGCTGGTCAATCCAGCTGCAATGTCGCGCAGTCATCGGAAGGTTTGTGGCTGGAGCGGAACGATCGTGTTGGTTCTTACATATCCATTGGTAATGTTTTTTTTTTTTTTTTTATATTTAGTGTTGCCATTATACTGAACGTGGCAACACTTCGGTGTGCTATATAGTATATAATATCGGTGAGGTGAATTGATTTGATCGCATTCCACGTGACGTAAGTAGTGTTATAGTTATTGCTATATTAATTATATAACCTGATAGCTATTAAATTTTTTTTTTTTTTTTAATTTTTGATAAATAATAGAAATAAAATGTCATAATACATACTACTACTGGTACCGCAGCGCCTGTTGCAGCCGTCACAGAGTACTGTGCGGATATTACTGTGATCCGGTTTGAAGGATACTGTACCTGTTAGTAAGTGTTAGGTCTCACTTGCTGGAAACCGTTTAAGTGCTATCGCAGCGCCTGTTGCAGCGGACATACAGTACCGTGCGGACATTACTGTGATCCGGTTTGAAGGATGCTGTACCTATTACTGGGTGTAAGGTCTCACTCGCCGGAGACCGTCTAGGTACCGCCGCAGCGCCTGTTGCAGCGGACATACAGTACTGTGCGGACATTGCTGTGATCCGGTTTGAAGTGTCTGTCTCAGGGCGACGAGTACAATGTGCCGCTGTGTATACCATACAAACGAGCACAACTGTGCTACCAGCAAACGTATCACTCATTATCAGGTGAACGACTCTCGCTCGTATCGTCGAATAAAAAAAAAACATACATAATATAATTTAAATCGATTCCATAACAGCTGATACAATGAAGTGGCGCGAAGCAATTTTTTTTTTTTTTAACTTTTACGAAATTAAATTAAACATTTTCTTTTAATTAATTCACAAAAAGGCGATAATAAAATAAAACACATCTTTTTTAATTATTCTCAATTATACATAACATAAAATACTCGATAAAAATACTAAGTTTCAAACAAATACCACATTTGATGTATTACTTTAATCGGCTGTCATGAACAAATTACAAACGTATCACTTTATTCTCATCATTCGAAAAATGCAAATGTCCGGTGATCATGCAGCCTATTAAGTATATTCACAAATTATTATTTTTTTTAATTTTCCGATTGATCCGTTCGATCATAATTTTAAAATATTGCGTTTATTTAATTTTTCTAGTATATTCATATTTATAAGTTAAATAATAGTTTTTTTTTTTTTAATTCGATTACAGTATCGATTCAATATGGCTTCACTTTTTCTCACGTGACGTTTCATTGAGTAAATATATAATTGAGTACTCTATAAAGGAGCAGTGTGTTCAATAGACTAATGATAAGCTGGTATTCAAATTTTATGGGAAATATAACATGAATCCTTTTGCTACTAGACATTAGTGCGGTGTTGCCATCAATAATAAATGAATACTTTTCATTTCACCGGTGATGGTGTCCGTGTTGTCGCGGATCGTGTAGATACCACAGCAACGACAAACTGTGCAAATGTTACTGTGTTCCGGTTTGAAAGGCGCTGTAGTTATTACTGGTGGTAGTCTGTTGTCGTAGACCGTCTACAGATCACTAGTAATAACTACAGCGCCGGATTGCTGTGATCCGGTTTGAAGGATGCTATAGCTATCACTGGTGGTAGTGTCTCACTGAGCCGACACACAGTACTGTGCGGATTGCTGTGATCCGGTTTGAAGGGCGCTGTAGCTAGTGAAGTTACTGATGTGACGAGAGTTAACATCCTACGTCTAAAGGCGACGAGCGTAACGCGTTGCAGTAGACTATGCACTAGTGTCACTCACTATTAAGTGAACGTCCCACTCATGTCTTTGAATTTTTTTTTTTTTTAACACCCCATCACAGGGCCGACGACGCGCGCGCCCGCAGCCACCTCTAGTGGCGAAAGGATTCGATCACTAAGTTTACTGGTGAACGTTCAAACTACTTAAGTGTCATAATCAACTTAGTTTAAGTGTAATTAATTATAAACAAATGACTGTAATTCACGCGTGGGCTGCCAGTGGGCCGCCGGTGGGCTTTAGGTATTTGTGTGATATTAAAAAAAAAAAAAAAATATGTATAAATATTTTTTTTACGTTGGCAATACCAATTTAAGTGATAGCAAATACTAAGAAGATTAGTTCATTAATTTTTTTTTTTTAATAAAGATTCATTTGCTTGATGGTAGTAAATTTAAAATATTAATCGCAATACGATCGGTCGCGACTGGCAACACTGGACGCGTCGTGCGCGTTCGTTGTCTATGCTTTTTTTGGATGTGTCAGTATTATGATTCCACTTGCAGGGACTGGTGATCCGTGGGGATTTAAAATGTACCTCACTTTGTCGTCCCCAAGGGATGCCGTAGCGTATCAAGTGTAACGTAAACTAAATATACAATGTGCTAAAGGGGTGCGCTTTTATTTACTTAAACCCACCCCCACACCCACACCCACACCCAGTCCTCCAACCCCCCACCCTTATGCATAATAATTTAACAAATAGATTGAATTAAAGTCAAAGGTTATCTTCAACAAGCTCATAGGAAGAAAGAGATTACTGGTGGTAGTGTCTCACCGAGCCGGCACGCAGTACTATGAGGATTGCTGTGATCCGGTTTGAAGGATGCTATAGCTATCACTGGTGGTAGTGTCTCTGTCGCCGCAGACCGTCTACGTACCGCCGCAGCGACTATTGCGGCCGACATACAACACTGCGAGCATTGATGTGATCCGGATTGAAGGACGCTATAGATCGAATAATGATTGAGGTAACAAGACTCGACATCTCATGTCTCACGACGAGCGCAATGTACTGCAGTGTATATCAACCTAACTAGCGCCACGTTATGCGTCCCACTGCTGGACACAGGTTTACCCCAAGGATCTCTACATCATGGAGTTCATTGAAGGTAATTGGGCTCACCGCGCTGGCCCAGTGCTGGGCTGTCAGAGCCTCGTCTGTTATTCAGCAGGGTGCTGGTGACGACGACTTGGGTTCCCTAAGATGTTCGACGGAACCCCTAACAGCACACGCGTCACAGTCCACCGCAATAGACATTTGTCCACTGCTGGGCATCCACTTAATCTATATACATCATCATCAGCCGATAGACGTCCACTGCTGAACGAAGGCCTCACCCAGAGATCCTCACAATGATGGGCTCTGTGTTGCCAGCATTCAGGGGCTTCCCCGAGCACCAGACGCCGTTGTTTGTATGGGTTCATATTGGAGGGGGAATAAGGGCCATTTTCTCACCACGCTGATCCAATGAGGGTCGGTGGGAGGGAGACATGAATCGCGAGCTTCAAGTCGCGGACGTTGCTTTTTTTTTTTTTTTTAGTGAAATGAGGAAAATTACTAAATGTTAGGTCTGTATTAGAACCTCTAAGCAGGTTTCCGCCTTTTGAAAATGTGGAGACCAGTACTCGTCGTTTGGTCACCTAAGGTCACGCTAAGAATCCACCCCTGGTCTAGCTCTGAAGAGTGGAAGAAGACCGGTGGACGGGGACTGCCCCGTTCCATTCGCCAAGCGACAGCTAATGCTGAAGAGGAACGCAGCAGGAGGTACGTGGAAGGTACGGTTTCATCACTGCGCCGACGGAAGCTGGACACGTTCTTGTCCAAATGTTCAAGGGGTACGGGGAGTTTTCCAAGTACCCGCACTGGTTCATAGACAAGAGGGATTCCCCGTGCCTTTGTGACCACCTGTTAGAAGCTACTGCCTCTCTGATGACTGAAGACGAAATTCGCCAAATATTCTTGACACTTGCAAAGTAACAATCGCCGTAATAATTAATATTAGAACAGTAGAAGCTCACTGGTATAATGGTCAGAGCGTGCGGCTTTCATTCCGCAAGTCGCGGGTTCGAACCTCGGCATGTACCGATGACTTAATATTGAAGTTGTGTACATTTGTGAACTTTAGTTACAGCAGCGAGATACAAACGGTGAAGGAGAACATCGCGAGGAAACTCGCACATGAATTGGAGTTTGTTCTGAGCTGTGTGTGACGTCACCAGTCCGCGTTGGGTCCGCGCGGTGAGTACGGCCCATCGCCTTCATATTGAGGGTAGGCCTGCTCCCCAACAATGGCTGTTACGGTGGATATTAAAATAAGCTATAGTAAATGTAGCATAAATATAATAAAAAAACTGTAACTGGAAACCAAAATAGAAATAGAAGAAGTCAAAGAAATAAAAACTAAATGAATTTCTATTTCTTTCATTATTTTCAAGTTCCTTTTCAGGAGTAATGAAAAAGTAAGTGTATAGCGTCTGTCTTCACTTGAGAGAGGTATGAAAGAAGGAATTGGGGTGCAGAATGAAAGTACAAATATGATAGATGAAAAGAAAGAATGATGAGTATCAATTGAAAAATAGAAAACCAGAGACTGGTAGTAAATGTATGTCAAATAAAGGCTGTCATCCATGACACACAGGACTAATTATAAAAAAAAAATTACCTCTGGTCTAGAATAAGCTATGTGCAGATACAGTCCCTGTCACAAGATGGCGATAGTTAAATTAATTACAGCGCCATCTATCGACGGCGTATGCATAACAAGAGTTGCTACAATGCTGTCTTCGCATAAGCTAGTAACGATGTAATTACTGAGGTAACGAGACCCGATATCTTGTGTTACGACAAGCGCAACGTTGTTAATAATATACCGATGTATAATTGAATACAAAATACCTGTCATTCATAAAAAAGATCATTGTTTAGGTTTAAAGTTAATCACAAGCTTTACTAATAAATCTGATTTTTTTTTTGATAAAATTATCAGTACGTAGAGAAAATTTTAATTTAAAAAAAATTATAAATTAATTAAACGTTAGTATATTTTAGTTTAAACAAGCCATTGTTATCATTAATATTATTGTATTTTAAAAATAAAACTTGCTGAGTTAGAATTAACATTATGTTACTTATATTTTCCATAGCTACACATATATTATATGTATGTGTTTACTTTTTTCACGAATCACGTGAAAAGTAGTGATATCGACAGAGCCACACGATCATTCCACTCAGATTTATTTGTAGCTGATTACAAGATTTCTTTTTTAATTTTCATGGAACCGCTCATTGTTTTATTTCCAAATAACTTTTACAGACATTTTTATTTGCTTTGTTTATATAGTTGCTATGGTAACGGTTGCTATAGAAAATCGTTCGTGGTTGTGGTTGCTATCAGAGTTTTCTGTCACGAAACAACTAGTGTGTGTATATAAGAGAATATAATAATTTTAAACTTAATAACACAAATCTCCCATGTCAGATTTAATATATCATATGCATGTTAACTCTTTGGTGAAAAATATAAAATTAATACTTTAAATAGGAGTGAAAATTAAAAAAAAAATTAATGAATTTATTTAAAAATATATACGTTTTTTATTTATTTAAAAAATCTACACTAACAACGCATATCTTAATTTCTAAACAAGAAAACATTTATGAAGTATTTGGCTTACACACAACATATACAACGTTCATAAATTAAATACAATGTAACTAATAACAATTAAAATATGATATAAACAAAAATTTTAATTATAAATTATTTAATTAACATGAAAATAAAATGTAACAATAAACAGAAAACAAATAAAGAAAGTAATATACAATATAAATGATTATAGCTAACAGCGGACAACAGTAAGGTCAGTATGACAGTATTTTAGTAAAATTATTTTATATCATTAAAGATAATCAAATTGATTTAAAAAGTTAATTAAAAAAAAAAAGATAATTTATCGCATTATTTTACATGTTTTCGATACTTGAAGCATCTGGTTCCTGGACTAGTAATTTAATCTGTATTAAAGACGTTATGACCTCAGTTTGTTTTCGTGGCCGCAAGTTACACTCGCCCGCCGACAGATGGCGCTGTTTGTATTCGGGATCGCGCTGTGGCGTGCCTGCGCCGCTGAGTACTGTGTCCACGCGCTGCTCGCTCGCATCCATCACTTACCATCAGGGAGTCGCAAGACTACCTAAAATTTTTATTGATGCCGCACTCACTTATTAGTGTAGTGTGGTACTTTATTATTGTATCTCTTATTATGGTCATTATTTCAAAGGAATTTGATATCAATTCCATATGAATCAGTATCTATGGACTAGTGATGTGCCCTTACCCACACGACCATGTGCTAGCCATTATTCTTAGTGATATCAAGTCCACGATTCCCAGCCGTGAGAACAATGAGTAGTTTGTATGTCGTAATACACAGCAATAGTTCGCTGTCTATCTCTAAAGGAGACTGTTTAAGTACAACCGTAGCTCCTATTGCAGCTGACAAACATCACTGTAATCCGGTTTGAAGGGCTCTGTAGATTGTAATTATTGAGATAACGAGACGGCATGTAACGCTCAGACGAGCGCAATACGACGCAGTGTATACCTTCCTAACTGGCGTTATGGACAGCACCATCAGGTCAACATCCCGTCGCTTAAAATACTTAATTGTATCTTCAATACTAGGTATTAAAAATACTAGTTCCATGAAGCTGGTGACGCGGAGGCCCCGGGTTCGGTTCCGGTCCTGTGCGGACACCGAAGCAAATGAAACAGCGGTGAGCATAGAAAATATAATTTTTATTTACATTCAATAATTTCCAATACAATTATTTATTGTTCGCTTCACGGAAGGCGTCGCTCATGACTTCCTGTTCCCACACTTCGGTCCCACCGCTGGGACTGGCTCGCGCGGAGATGACCCATCAATCCACTACTTCCAATAGATACAATGTTCTAGTAAGGTGTTATTCTTCATATGTATAGTTCCTTCAGGTGTTACTGAGAGACGGAGCCTATGCCCGCAGCTCTTCTGAAGAACTCCAAGCTTCACCTGATGGTAGGATGTCCACACCACTCCTCAGGTCCACTTCTCTTCATGCTGACCTTCGTCCTATCAAGGTCAATAGACATCCACATCTCATCAACATATTTGAACGTTCAGTGCCCGCTTCCAACACTACCAACACCGGGTCTTAGTGTTCCAATGCCTATACTCGGAGCCATGTGATTATGGTGATCACCATCAGCTCGCAGCCTCCATGTAAACACCACCATCGACTTCCTGGAGTCTTGATAGTATTGGAGGGTCTACATAAA
Organism: Troides aeacus; assembly: GCA_033220335.2. Taxonomy (NCBI): domain Eukaryota; kingdom Metazoa; phylum Arthropoda; class Insecta; order Lepidoptera; family Papilionidae; genus Troides; species Troides aeacus. Next base: position 7,217,535 of record CM067296.1, read on the forward strand.
TATCCTCCGGAGGTGGTGTGTGCTTGTGATGGCGTTGCACTGCGGGCAGATCTTCTTGGCTTTCAGCGACTGCAGCCAGCAGACCTGGAAGTTGGTTAATAGTCCATTAGAATTGTGCTGATGGTCGGGAGGAACCTGGGGGACGCTGGCCAGGGTTGTCATGGTCTTCCATCAGCTCACACCATTGGATGTATCAATCTCGTCGCTGTCGATTGGAAGCTGAGGATCAGCGAAGAATGAATCTGAAGGTTGATGGTGATGAAGTCTTCATGGCTGAACGGGATAGTTCTAGACTAGTGCTTTACTATCGAGCAGTATATCATTTACCATCAGCTGAGATCTGGGTACGAATACCACCAGTGTGGAGGCAGTGAACAGTGTGTGAGAGGGAAAGATGTATAGAGAATGATGAATGAATAGACCGGGAGGTAAACAGAGAGAGAAGGGATAGACCAATAGAGAGGAGGAACAGGCAGGCAGTGGGGGAAAAGAACAAATAAAGGTGGGATTGAAAAATAGGAGAGGGAGATAGACAAATAGGGGGAGAGGGAGATAGACAAATAGGGGGAGAGGAGAGATAGACAAATAGGGGGAGAGGAGAGATAGACAAATAGGGGAGAGGAGAGATAGACAAATAGGGGGAGAGGAGAGATAGACTAATAGGGGGAGAGGAGAGATAGACAAATGGGGGGAAAGGGAGATAGCTAAATAGGGAGAGATAAACAAATAGAGGAAAAGGGGAGAGACAAATAGGGGGAAGTGTGAGAGAAATAGATGGGGGAGGAGAGAACAAAAATAAGGGGAGAGGAGAGAACAAAAATAAGGGGAGAGGAGAGAACAAAAATAAGGGGAGAGGACAGAGACAGAGGAAGAGTAGATAGACAAATAGAGGGGAAGGAGAGAAAAATAAAGGGAAATGGGAGAAACAAATAGAAGAAGGGAGAGACAAATAAGAGAAAGTAGAGACAGAGGGGGAGAGAAAAATAGAAGGAGAGGTGAGAGAGCAGACATAGAGGAAGAGTAGACAGACAAATAGAGGAGAAGGAGAGAAAAATAAAGGGAATAGAGATAGACGAGGTACACAGAGAGAAACATTATCAATTTTGTAATTTATTGATATAAGAAAGAGAAAAAGATTAAATCATCTACTGGAGTATTTAATGTTGCCGTCTCTTTCTCTTATTCATACACTCCCTCGCATATTCCGGAACTGGTGGAAGAGAGCTGAAGCTCTATGGTTCACTGTTGGAATAGGAACAGATGGAGGTAGCTGAACGGGTACTCCAGGAGTCCGTACGCACTAACCCACACTTGAGTGGGGTTGGTTAACAAATATATTTTCCCTCGCGTCCCAGTCCCAGCAGTGGGAATGAAGTGGGCCGCCTTATGTTTGATGAAATAGAAATGCACCTCACCTCGCAGTAGACATGCCAACACTGTATCGACACGGCTGGCGAAACGTGAGGTCCCAGGCAGATGAGGCATTTGGCCTGCAACATGGTGACGGTATTAATTCTCTGGCTCGAAGGACCATGGTCCATCTCAGCCGCTGAACAGTATCCGGCTCGAAGGAGCATACATTAGTTGTTGATCATCAGATGGTAGGTTTGTTGCTGGATACAGTCTATTTAAGTACCGCAGCGTCATTTTCAACCGCAAAATTATTGCGATCCGGCTTGAAGGACCATACATTAGTTATTGGTCTTTCAGGCCCGTGGTCTTCAGTTGATAGGATTATTGCTGAATACAGTCTAATTATGTACCGCAGCGTCATTTCCTACTGCAAAATTATTGTGATCCGGCTTGAAGGACCATACATTTTTTTTTTGGTCCTTCATGTCGGAGTTTCACTGATACCAGGTCTCTGTTGCCAGAAACCATCTAGCTAGACACCGCCGCATCCATTTCGACTGTTAAACAGTATTCGGCAAACATTACTGTTGTCCGGCTCGAAGGACTTTTAGCTAGCTGAATTATTAGGCTTAACATCGTAGTGCTGAAGACAATGTGGTCACATCACTTATTATCAGGTATTCAGGTCTTGACTATATGTCTTATGAAATATCTCCATGATGGTGGACCGACGATCTGGTGGGCATCGTGGGAACCCACTGGATGCGATCGGTGTGGTCTTTGGGGGGGGGGGCCTATGTCCAGCAGTGGGCATCTGTCTGATAACGATGGTGCCACAGCTTGTGTAAACATCTCACCTCTAGAGCGGAGTTCTGTCTCTTCTCTAGTTCTTTTAACTTCGCCTTCAGCGCCTGGATCCTGGTCTGAAAAGAAGGTGACGTTAACAACTGCACGGCTGATAAACATTTTGCGTCGTAAAAGTCGACTAAATAGAGTTTGAGTGTGGACCTCATCAGTACCCGACGACTGGTGGTAGTGTCTCTGTCGCCGCAGACCGTCTAGGTACCGCCGCAGCGCCTGTTGCAGCCGGCACGCGGTGCTGTGCGGACATTGCTGTGATCCGGTTCGAAAGGCGCTGCAGCGAGTGAAATAACTGGGGAAACGAGATTTGACATCCTATGTCTCAAGAGGAGCAAGATGTGCTGTAGCATCACTTAACATCAGATGAACGTCCAACTCTTCTACTCGCTTCGTAGAAAAAAAAAAAAAAACTAATCACCTCAGCACTTGCTTCGATGAGCCCGTTCGGTTTGGGCGCATCCATCTTCGGTGACTCCTCAGCTTCTATGCTCGGCTCTTCTTCGACCTGATCATCAGCTGGTAGTAGTTCCGCCTGGAATTTTTTTTTTTTACTGATTTTTCACTAACGACACAAGCTGGACCTTCACTTGATATTAAGTGATACGCTCGCCCGTAACGTTGTTGGAACATGTCAAAGCTAGTGTGATTACCCCAGTAATTACACTAGCTTCAGAACCCTTCGACGTGTTCCAATACCAGCTGTGGTCTGCTGGATTGAGTCCCAAAGTCCCAGCAGTGGGAATGCTAAGGTTGTGTATATAATTAAATATATTTACGTTGGGTGCGATGCGGGACGGCGAGTACTGCGGCGGTCCGTACAGCTCCGCGTCCTCGTCACCGTCCACCACCTGGAATGGTACATGTCTTCAATGCTCGACCGCACACCATGCAGACTAGTCACCGCGCGCTCTATCTCTCTCTCACTCTCACTCTGAATATATGAAGAGAGAGAGAGAAACGAAAGCGATCGTACGTCTCTTCTCTGCGCTACGCTCTTTAGCTCGCCTGCTTCTTCACCGCACACTTCACACATCATGTAGACCAGTCTCCGCACACTGTACCTCCCACTCTGAATTTATGGACAGAGAGAGAGAGAGAGAGAGAAACGAAAGCTATCGTATGTCTCTTCTCTGCGCTACGCTTTTCAAATCGCCTGCTACTCCGCCGAACACACTCCGCACATCATGTACACCAGTCTCCGCACACTGTACCTCTCACTCTGAATTTATGGACAGAGAGAGAGAGAGTGAGAAACGATAGCTATCGTATGTCTCTTCTCTGCGCTACGCTCTTCAAATCGCCTGCTACGCCGCCGAACACACTCCGCACATCATGTAGACCAGTCTCCGCACACTGTACCTCTCACTCTGAATTTATGGAGAGAGAGAGAGAGAGAGAATGAGAAACGATAGCTATCGTATGTCTCTTCTCCGCGCTACGCTCCTCACCTCGCCTGCTACTCCGCCGAACACACTCCGCACATCATGCAGACCAGTCTCCGCACAGTGTACCTCTCTCTCACTTTAAATATATGGAGAGAGAAAGAGAAACGTTACATACATACGCTATGGTGTATACTTTCGGCATGCATACTAGTAGGCGCACGGTATCTCTCTCTCACACTCTGGTTACATAAAGGAGACAAAGAGAGAGAGTATTGTTTACCCTAATAATAAGTCCTTCGATCATCATCATCAGCTGACAGACATCCACAGCTGGACCTATTCTCCCCCATGGATTTCCACATACAGTCAGCATAGCTTCTACGGGGTGTCATACAGGAAGATTTGGGCCATTTCCCACCACGCTGACCCAGTGCGAATTGGTGGGAGCCAAAGCCTCATTTATTAATAAGCAGGGTCCATCACGAGCTGGTGAGGGTGGCTTGGGTCCTGTGAGCTATAGTACGGGACCCCTTACAACCCTCAGTCTTTCGCTCGGATACTGTTAGCTAGTAGACTGGCAGCAGAAGTAGGAGCTGCGGTGGTACTGACAGTCTCCGGCGGCAGAGGCCTGCAACTCACCAACGCTTGGTCTATCGACGCCCTGCGAACCGACGTGGCGACTCTGCCCTCGGACGCCTGCAGGGCCGCAGCCCTGACCCGCCATTCGCCGCACCATTGGTACTCTGCACCGAAACCGCCGCCAGACGGTTCATCATTCTGTGAAGTTAATATTGAACACTTGTCATACAACAGCAGGTGTATGGTCTGCGAAGTGGGGGAGAAGTAAGACAATAAATTAATTAATTTAAAAGTGAAGGAGACAGAGTGAGTGGTGGACAGATAGAGAGGGAGTGGTGGACAGATAGAGAGAGAGAGTGGTGGACAAATCAAGAGTGAGGGGTAGACAAATTAGAGAGAGTGGTGGACAAATCGAGATTGAGAGGTGGACAGATAGAGAGAGAGTGGTGGACAGATAGAGAGTGGTGGACAGATAGAGAGTGGTGGACAGATAGAGAGTGGTGGACAGATAGAGAGTGGTGGACAGATAGAGAGTGGTGGACAGATAGAGAGTGGTGGACAGATAGAGAGTGGTGGACAGATAGAGAGTGGTGGACAGATAGAGAGTGGTGGACAAATAGAGAAAGAGTGGTGGACAGATAGAGATAGAATGAGGGGTGGACAGATAGAGAGAGAGTGGTGGACAGATAGAAAGATAGAATGAGGGGTGGATAGATAGAGAGAGGGTGGTGGACAGATAGAAAGATAGAATGAGGGGTGGATAGATAGAGAGAGGAGTGGTGGACAGATAGAAAGATAGAATGAGGGGTGGATAGATAGATAGAGAGTGGTGGACAGATAGAGAGAGAGTGGTGGACAGATAGAAAGATAGAATGAGGGGTGGATAGATAGAGAGAGAGTGGTGGACAGATAGAAAGATAGAATGAGGGGTGGATAGATAGAGAGAGGGTGGTGGACAGATAGAAAGATAGAATGAGGGGTGGATAGATAGAGAGAGGAGTGGTGGACAGATAGAAAGATAGAATGAGGGGTGGATAGATAGAGAGAGAGAGTGGTGGACAGATAGAGATAGAATGAGGGGTGGACAGATAGAAAGATAGAATGAGGGGTGGATAGATAGAGAGAGAGTGGTGGACAGATAGAGATAGAATGAGGGGTGGACAGATAGAGAGAGAGTGGTGGACAGATAGAAAGATAGAATGAGGGGTGGATAGATAGAGAGAGGAGTGGTGGACAGATAGAAAGATAGAATGAGGGGTGGACAGATAGAGAGACAGAATGAGGGGTGGATAGATAGAGAGAGAGTGGTGGACAGATAGAAAGATAGAATGAGGGGTGGATAGATAGAGAGAGGAGTGGTGGACAGATAGAAAGATAAAATGAGGGGTGGACAGATAGAAAGATAGAATGAGGGGTGGATAGATAGAGAGACAGAATGAGGGGTGGACAGATAGAAAGATAGAATGAGGGGTGGATAGATAGAGAGACAGAATGAGGGGTGGACAGATAGAAAGACAGAATGAGGGGTGGACAGATAGGCATAAATAGGCAGAGGTATTTTTCCAGTTAAGGTGAGGTAGTATTATACATTTAGAAATATTTAATTGAAAACAAATGCTACGACTTGCCTCTACATCTATACTTCCTTCTTCAGAGCTAGTATCAGGTACATCATCATCAATCTGCGCGCCGGTTCTTCTCAGGCACCTGAGTGCATGCCGCTGCAGCCGGGAGGCGGGCAGTGTTTCATTGCAGACTGGACATTCACCGGTCTGCGGTGGTGGGGTCTGGCGACGCCTCGCTCTGAGCCTCCGGAGCCGGTTCGTGTGCACCCTCTGTAATGGAACGATTACATTATGAAATTTAGCTTCTTCATTGGTGATAACCTCAAAGAGGTTGACGATGGTACATCAAGCTGGCTTCGAATACTCTACCTGATATGATCTTGTAACCATAGACTCTACTACCTCAAGCAGTCATGTTCAAGGAACAGAAGTGATGCTACAATGGATCCCTCCTCATACTGATATCACAAGGAATGATATGGCAGATGCTATAGCCATAACTGCTATCACGGATGGAGAAGAGATGTTTTGTTGACCATACTACACAGAATTATTAGGTTTAGTGCGGGAGTCATCTAGAATAAGCTGGAGAGAATATTTTGGTGAAAGAACTTAAGGAAAGGGTTTATATCTTCACATCACACTACAACCGGAGAAGGGTCGAAGTGGTCAATGCTCGAGGGCTTTGGTCCGGACACATTCCACCAAATTGCTTTACTTTACTTAATTAAATATAATGATTCTGTCAACTGTACCGAGTGTGGAACTGTAAACGAGTACCATGTTAATGGTGTTTATGGATACAATATGAACATGTTCAATGAACACTGGTATTTTTAATGTTCTGGCAAAAAAGAAATCACCTTGGAACCGAGATAATCTCCATGTTAATATATTATACACCTATCTCCTTGATCTACAAGTCATCATCAGCCGCTATTAATCTAGTGCTGGATATAAGACTTCTTCAATGTCTACCAACGAATATGGTCATCAGCTTTCCTCATCCACGCAGTTCCGACTGCTCTTTTAATGTCCATTATATATCTGATGGGAAAGCGTCCTACACTCCTGCATCATGTATGCCGTCAGTCATTTCAGCTTGCCGATTTAAAGACTAACTAGACTTTGACAACTTTAGTTCTTTGTCGTAATTTTCCATTTGTCCACAGCTCTCTTACATAACTCACTGTGTGAGTTTTGTTCAGTGGAGCCGACCAATAGTCAGGTGCCACATCTCTCTCCTAGTACAAGGCGGGATAGTCACACTATTTAAGAACTTCCAAGACATTAGAGTATTTAAAAATCACCGACAATATGATCATGAATATTACGGAGATAGTGTTGCATTACCGTATCTACTAAAATCAAGACATATGTTGTTACCGAACATTTAAAAAAAAAATTGTCAGAGTAAAAAGGAAACATCTGGAGCCATAGCATTTCGTTGTTTAAAAAAAAAATTAAGAAAAAAAATCATTTCTTTGGTTTCTGTAGTTTTATTACAATATTATTTATTTGACCATGATCAAACCGGGATGTAAATTGTGATAGTAGAACTAGCAGAGTTAAAACCTACTTTTTTTTTAATTGAAAGGATTATGCCGTTCAACTGTATTGGCCAGAACCAGCGGAATACTTTCACACATAACGATGACCATAAATTACAGTCTAAAGTAATTTTAGTATTCACACTATTCAAGAATATAATTCATATATTTTAAATATTGATTCAGGTACTGTTGAAAAGAACTTCTATAAAATTTTAAATCATATATTCAAGTTACTGATTTTAGAGTTTCTATGCCACAGATTTGGATGCACTAGTTAATTATCTTTCCCTAACTTTTTTTTTTTAAATTTGTTCATAAATATGTAATAAGATCGAAATATTGCAAAGCTATAGAAATGTGACATTTATAATCTATGTACCACATGCCATTGACTTTAAAGTAAATAAATAAAAGAACAATTTTTGTTTTGTGATTTGAACCCAAGTGCACATCAAAAGAATACTATGGAAGACTTTACTTGGTAAATATCACTGCCAAGGCATCCGGAAACGTCGATCTCTTCATCGTTCAGCGGTTCAGCGTTACTACTGGAACCGGGGATCGCGACGCTCGAACCGGACGGGCTGGTCGCGCTGAGCTTCCGTTTCGTACCGCTGCAGGACAACTTCTGCAGCCTTTCAACTTCCAACGCGAGGTGACTCTCCAATTCCCCCTGCCGAATGGTACAACTGCAAACGGGACAGTTGGCATGCTCGGAGACTTTTTTCCTGTTACGGACACTGTTCAATATGATATTATCGTCGTAAACGCTGCAGAAATTATTGCCGCTGCCGTTCAAGTTTGATGATCCTTCCATATTATACATTAGAACAGGTAACATTTCAATGTTTTGTAGACACCGTCTCATAAATCTAATAACATCACAGTATTCACATAATAATATTACATATTAATTGTTTATTCATGATAATTGAACTTAGACGGATTGTGCGTCATTCATCTTGCGGTGATTTTTAAGTGTTATTGTTTATAATTGATGTAATAAGTGGACATAAACAAAAATAAATAGGTCTATAGTAACTTTTTTAATGACAATAATCAAAAAAAATCTAAAATAATTGCCATATACAAAAATTATAGTCGTTTAAAAATTAATGTCGTAACGTAAATTAGAATCTGTTATATAAATGTTTTGACATTGTAATGTAACGAGATTCTATGTAAAAGTATTTGCTGATATAATAAGAAAATATATTTACATTTCGAAACAATAAGAACAATTTATAAAATTTTTAAAAAATTTACAGATACTTTTCCAGAAATGAAATTTTTTTTCAGAGACTTAGTCCCAACTAATTAATTATTTATAGCATAAATGCAAAATTATTTGGTTAAGTAAAATTAATATTTAGCAATATTTTGAATATATTTTTATTATTTTCAATAACATGAAATTTAAATTGTAATTAATTGTAGGTTCAGAGAACGTACCGAACCTTTACATCGAACCTAATTTGTCGTTTTTCTATCTTTCTACAAAAATGTGAAAAAGCAAATAATAAGAATTTTACCACTGGTTAATAAAAGAATTTTAATTTATTTTCTATTTTTATTTCAAAAGTAAAAATGTAAAATTAGCGTTATTTCCTTATTTTACACTAAATAAAATTATAATCATTAATTTTGAACATATTTATTACATTAATATTTAAATATTTACTACAGTTAACAGTTTGCATATAGAAACATTCATAGCGTCTGGTAACATTAAACTTTCATTGTGAATAGAACGATATTCGGCGTCCCTCCGTTTTTGTGATTAATCCGCGTGTTGTACTAAAAATAATTTGGACAAATTATTAAATGGTTCCGATAATAGTCTTTCTCAAATATGTGAAATTCAAACGATTTAAACTATGATCGATTTGGTGTTAGAATATACAATTGTCGATTAAATGGCGGTCGCTGTTTTCTTGTTGAATAGTTGGCAAAGTAATAGTTTGTCAAACTTTTAAGTGAAACGGTCTATTGTAATTTTAGTTGTTTTCTTATTTTTGTTACATGTTGGTTGTTTAGTTTGTAACTGCAGTTGGTTAAAGGGTGGGGAAAAATGAAATCATTGTTTTGTGGACTCAATGACATATTTAACATAGTATTGTCTCATAGTTGTATAAATCATTCAAGGTCGCTGGAAAAAGGGGTTCAGTAGGGACAAAAAAGAATGGGGAATTATGATAAAAATCATATGTTGCTAATTAGTTTGGATGTTTAGGTGGTCTTTGCTGTGTTTTGTTGTTGGATTGTTTGATTCAGGTCTTATGTGTCCTACAATTTATTGGTAATTTTAAAGATGGCGTCACAACACCACTCTTGGGAGTATTGGTTGTTGGTTGCGACCAACATTTGGCAACTTTCACAACCATTTTGATGTCGATTAATTAAAAATTTTTATGTTATGTTTTATAGAACCCGTCCGTTTCTAAAGGTTAGGTCGGGTAATGTAAATAGGAAGATGGTTTGTACCTATTAAGTTTTTAGGCTGTAGTTGGATATAGGACCTTTATTTGTTTCTGTCTTGGTTTGAAAAATGCAAGATCTTGGTAATTGTCTTATTGAGTTTGTTATTGAATGATGTAGTTGTTCCCAATCGTGAAATTGTAGTATCTTTGGGGTTATGGTATATGGTGATAAAAATGTTTAACAACTTAAATGTACCAATTTAGCTAACTGATTGGTTTTTTCAATATTTTTAATATCCTTTTAAAGGGTGTGGTTTGATGAATTTCTTTGTTTACAAATTTATTTATTATTTACAGATTCTTATAAGGTCTACGAAGGTTTGATAATAAGAATACCTGTTCATGTTTTGTATGAATCCAGATAGCGCTTTTGTCTGATTTAATTTTGAATATGATAAATCGGATCCGATCAATGTTTAGATAGCGGTTTGCTAGATATTTAAATTGTCACTATTTAGAAGTATACACCAATGTATACAGATGAATGATATTGACTATTCTGAGATAAAGTTTCGTTTCCTATTTGTGAAGATTAAGAGGGTTTTTTTGTAATATTGTAAATTATTGATGCATTTTATAAAAAAGTTTTTGAATTTGTTGTATAGAGGACAAGAGGTTTATGAAAATTTTGAGTTTGTATTGTAATATTTGTTTGAATTAAATTTGCAAATATTGGTACAGGTTTCATGCGACTGAGTATGCTCTGCTTCGTCCGATGGGTTCTTTAAAACTGTACATGTATGATAGTATATTGTGTGAATCATTCGATTTGCACGGTTAAGGTTCAATATGATTATTCATAGTTCCTTCGTTCATTCATGGGAAGAGTTCTTTTTCTTTTTTAATTTCCAAATTAGTTTCCTTTCTCGGGATGAATACTTGAACATATTTATATATAGAGGTAGTTAGGTGGAAAATTTCTGACAAATTGTAAAGAAAATAATTGAATTGATAAATATATGTATTTAATTTTACTCAATTATGTATTCTCGGATGTATGTTACAACCTGTTGCCATCTTTCAAGTAACCTGTGAATTCCTCTTTTGTATAAGTTCTTGTCCTTGGTGTCAGCAACTGTTTTACTAACACTTTCAAAAGACTTGAATTTTTTTTTAGTTAGATAATTTTGTATAGATCTGACCAGGTAATAATCAGATGGTGCAATGTCAGATGAATGTGATGGGTGACTGAGGACTTGCCTTCCTAACGCTTTCAGTTTTTGTTGTCGACATTGCAGTATGCGGTCGAGCGTTATCGTGGTGGAACATTATTCCTTTTCTGAACGCTTAATGCTGTCTGTTTTTTTTTGATAGCTGCATTCAATTTTTCCAGCTGATTGCAGTACAGATCTTGGTTAGTGGTCTTTCCTCGGTTTCAGCAATTCGTAGTAAACTCAGTGGCGTAGCTAGGTATTCCAGGGCCCTGGGGCAAATTAAAAAATTGGGCTTCACTGCTATGTAAACTGATTAGGGTTTTATCAAATAAAAATATGAAATAGGGTAAGGTGGGGCAATTCCGACCTAGTAAATGGTTTTGGCTATAAAATGCTTATTTTACAACGTATCCAGTCGTTATACAGTCAACCCTCTTATAACGCAGTGAGTGCGCACCGCGTTGTATGGAAACCGCGCTATTAAAAACTCTGATTTCACCGTACAAACCAGGCTAATTCGTAGCGCGTTATATGGAAACTGTCTACCGCGTTGTATGAAAACCGCACTATAAGAAACTGAGAATTAGTACAAATCACATCATTCGTACCGCGTCATATAGAGACCAATAAATTCCAAAGACAAGATAAATTATTTTTATCGAATTGAAGAGTTTATATAAGGAAATGATACAAAAAATGAAACAAAAACTAAACTAAAAAACTATTTCAAACAAAAACAAGAAAGACTTGTATAATTATGTAATCTTTCAACACTTATCCTCGCTGTCAGATATGAGTCGCCTAACTCGTCTTCTTTTAATGGGCAAAATGTCTTCCTCACTTGGTTCATCTTCACATTGGTTTTCGATTGCAGCTTTTTTTTCTAACTCCACTAAAACCTCTATAGGGAGCTAAGCAATTTCTTAAATCTCTTTTAAACTGCGCTGCGCGCCGTTGAATGATCAGTTTGAATGAAATGTAGTTCTAATTCTTTAGTCAAATTTAGCCCTTTTGTCACATCTTGTTAATCGAGATTTGGCACCTATTCGTTTTCCTTATTTTCATTTACCAATGCAATGCATTTGAGGTGGATTCCATCAATTCTTCATCTATAGTTTCTTCCCCGACTACTAGTTCTCTTACATCCTGATGGTTTGCTGCAAATTCTTCATCGCTTAAACGAGAAGCAATGTTTACTATTTCTGTAACTGGGAGTGAAATTGTAGACTCATCTTGTATTGCTTCAACCATTTGAGGTAAAAGAGGTTTCCAACACGCATTAAGTGTTAATGGTTTAATTTCCGCGCAATCCGATGACAAGGTTCTAATACAATCTAAAATTGAAAATTCCATCCACACTTGAGTAATAGTTTTATTTTCACTACTTTCTAATCTGTCGAAAGTGGTGTGTATAACTTGGCGTGTGCAGTACATTTTTAAAGTTTGAATGACTCCTTGGTCCAAAGGCTGTATTAATGACGTGCAGTTAGGAGGAAGGAAGACAATTTTCACATTTGGATGATCCAATTCTATGTTGTAGCAACCAGCGTTATCATGAATCAATAAAACTTTGAAATACAATTTTTTTTCTATCGTTTGGGTTTCCACTGCCTGGATATAACAATTATAGAACCAATCCTTAAATAAATCTTGAATCATCCAAGCATTCTTGTTAGATCGCCAGAATATAGGCAATTGGGTCTTATCAAGGTTTTTCATTACACGGGGAGTTGAAGAGCAATTTATTATCATTGGTTTTATCATCAGGCTCCCTGATAGATTGCTGCACACGTGAAGGGTGACACGTTCTTTTGAAGGTTTAAACCCTTGAGCACGCCTTTGATTTCGAAGTGAAGGTCATAGACGGTAGTTTTTTTCTAAAATAATGCCGTCTCATCGGCGTTAGAAATATGATCAAGTGAATAACCTCCATTATTGATAATTCTAGCCAGTTCGGGCTTATAATTTTCCGCAGCCTCAGGATCTTCTGAGGCCTGTTCTCTTTGAAATTTAAAATTGTGCAATGTGTACCTTTTTTTTAGTTTCTCAAACCAACCGTTACTCGCGACAAACGAATGATTTTCTGGCTCTGCATTAGAATACCCAATATTCCTTAACCCTTAATAACCTGATTTACAAAGTGACTTTTTTTAAATATTACTGTGTTTGCTTGAGGGTCTAGATGAAGGAAAAAAAAAAAACATTGTGGTCTTGGATTTGCCGTAGCAAAGCGTGGGGTCTAGGAGGGCTTTGCCCTTCCGTGGAATGTTTAATCTAGAGTGCAGGGGGCACCGGTGCTTTCCGTAGGAGATCTCGAAGCCCGTCCTAGTGCACTGAGGGAGACTACCGAAGGGGTTTTAGCGGGTAAAAGCCCCACATAACCTTGTCTTCCCCCCAGAAGCAAGGTATCTTTTAAAATTTCCCGCGCGAGAAAAAAAAAAAAAAAGATGTAGGGAAAAACAGCTAAAAAAATCACAATATTTATTTAGAAAAAAAAAACAGGTATCAATTTTTATACTTCAGGTATTAAGGCCATATATCCATATATCTTGTCGACTGTTGGTACTGGGTCTTCCCCTTTTCTTTTTCGAGTGACTTTGATATCTACATAAAGTATCGGCAAGCTCAGTTCTAAACTCTGCTAACTTCATAATATTATTCTGAAGTTTTCCATTCCTTGTGTTTACCTTTTTGTATAGTACCCAAGCATTGATGACAGTCATGTCTAACAAGTGTTAGAAGAGCCTCGTTGTCCACTTTCTCGACTTTATGCAGATGCGATATCGACCTATGAAGCTGTCCATCAAATCAACGCCGCCCATGTGTCCATTATATTCTTTTATGACCCGAGGACATGATACTTGAACATTGGCCTTTAGTTTTTTTTCGTAGCGGGCTATAGTTCCGCTGGTTTAGCGCCAACATACGTGGAAAGTAATAGTACTTGTTTGTTGTCTTTCCAACATGTGGCTGACAATTCATGACCTTCGTGAGAGGCTACATTTTCGTGATATGTTCCTCTGGGTACGTTAGACTTCATAATTTTCCATTTCTCCGGCAACTTGCACGACTTTCCAAGCCTGTTTCTCTGTACTGTTCCAAGACAATAAATACCTTCGTTGGTCAAGTAATGTTGCAGAAGAATATTCGTATAAAAATTGTCAAAATAAGTTATATGATTGACATGCCTTGGTACTGGTCGTAACAATCGAATAACTGTATTCGATACAGCTCCGAGGTCTGGTTCGCCAGGTAAACAATCTATGTCCTTAGCTCCTGAGTAAATCTCAAAACTGTAGGCATGCCCAGACAGAGAGCATAAAACGTATAATTTGAATTGAGGACTTGTTGGGTAAGTATTGTCTCATAAAATGTTTTATTTTAGTGGAACACCTTTGCTCGTCTAGTGATAGACGATGCTCAAATGGTACAGTAATCTTAAGTACTTGGTCAAATAGTCTATCACTGGTCTTACTTTATGCAGTTGGTCGTGCTGGGGATGATCAATGGGCCAATGTTTAGAGTCGTCATTCATATGAAAAATTTGTCTAATTTTATCAAATCTGTTGCGATTCATTGTTTGTGCTATGGGTTCAAACTTTGTAATATTTGACCAGTATGACCTGACGCTAGGATAATGATATACATAGGTGTACCGGTATGAAATGAGCGTTTTTTTGTGAAAATAAAACACTAATTATTAAAGGGAAAGTAAAAAACATTTCATTCAAAGTATTGGTCATTGTTTTCTACACATTTTGACCACCTTTCTTGCTATTTGTGGATACCACGCCAATAAAATTGTTCGTCTTTTAAAGCAAACCAACCAGACATCCAATTTTCGACCTCCTCGTAGGAACCAGTGCTGCTCAGCCAATGCGTGTCTCATCGATGAAATCAAATGGTAGTCGGAAGGAGCCAAGTCTGGTGAATACGGCGGGTGGGGTAGCAGGTAGCAGCTCCCAGCCAAGTGTTTTGATTGTATCCTAAACCGGTTTTGCTTTGTGTGCAGGTGCATTGTCATGGAGCAAAATTAACTTGCCGTATCTTCTGGCTCATTCTGGTCGTTTCTCGATCAATGCATGGTTCAAATTGATCATTTGTTGTCGGTAGCGATCAGTATTAACGGTTTCACCAGGTTTTAGGAGCTCGTGGTACACCACACCTTTCTGATCCCACCAAACACCTTTGTCACAGCAGTGTTTTCTTGCCGAATCGATCTGGTTTTGCAGTCGATGTTGATGGTTGATGGTTGTCCCGGATTAACCCATGATTCTTTCCGTTTAGGATTCTTAAAATAAATCCATTTTATATCGCCAGTAACAATCCGATGCAAAACCGATTTTCTTTCGTGTCTTTGAAGCAAAATTTCACAAGTGGCTTTTCGATATTCCATCTGTCTTTCATTCAATTCATGTGGCACCCATTTTCCGAACTTTTGGATCTTTCCCATAGTTTTTAAACGGTCAGAAATTGTTTGTTGTGTTGTTGTGCAACATTTAACATTTCTGCCATTTGCTTTTGATTCAAAGTGTCATCTCCATCCAATATCATTTGCAATTCGGCGTCTTCAAACTTTTTTGGTGGTCTTCCACGTTCTTCATTTCTCACATCAAAATCATTATTTCTGAACTGTTGAAACCATCTTTTTCATGCTTCTGATAGAGCATGATTACCATATGCCTCGACAAGCATTCGACTCGCATGCGACTCTGCAGCACTTTTCTTCAAATGAATACAAAAAATTTATGCTTTCTGCGAATCATCACTTTCTGGTACGAAATTCGACATTTTTAACACGATGAAAAAATATGATGTTGTCTGTTCAATGACTTGATGTAGACTAAATATGTTTCACAGATGTCATAGCAAACAAACAAAAAAAAAATAAAGGCTCATTCAAAACAAATGTTCCCTATCGAGACATTTGTATTTTGACGCTCACTTCATACCGGTACACCTAAGTATATAGGGCGGCTCCGGATCCTACTACTTTATAGTAAGTAGGAAGTATAATAATACTGATGACCAGCTTGGTGTTGTTGATAATATCCCAGGGATTTCGTGGTGTTGCTGCTCTATAGCGGTGGTTTTTTCTATTAAGTCTTTACTATTGTCGAGTTTGATGTCCTCTAGTTTTATCTTCATAGGTAATGTTCTAGGGGCTTCATGCACTCAGGGTAGTGGGATGGTTTCTCTTACGTAAATGAATTTTTTGTGGGTTTTCAGTGGTTTTCCTGCCAATTGTACAACGCAATTGTTGTCTCGTTATAAGGGTGCCTCCCTTGTTATGCTGATATTGAACTTCGTCGCCGCAGCTGGTTTTGAATACTTCTTCTTGTTTTGTAATAATTATCCAATTATTTTCTTTAATTTGCTGTATTATGGTATTTTCATAGTATGCTGTTATATAATTACAGTTATGCGGGTCTTGATGCTGGATGAGTTGCGCAATACAGTCGTTAGAGTTATGTAGCTGTTCCCAATTTAGGTGGTTGCAGATGACTTCATCTTCAGTAATTTTCAGGCAGGGCTCATGAGGGTATGCAAATTCACTGTTACCGAGTACTAGGAATGGGTTTTTGGCTACTAACATGGTGTTGTTTTCATTAGAAATAGGATAAAGTTGTAGTTGTTTGTAGGGGTGTAGGGAGATCAAAGGTATTTTTAATAAAAAGTTTAACGATTCATTGGTTCCGTATGCTTTTACTGTAATGGCTTTTTCCCAAAGATGAATATTTCTTAATTTAGGTTCAAATGGTAGGTTTGCTGCGATTTCATTTTGTATAAACTTGAGTTCTTCGATTAAGTAAATTGGGTCTATTATACTAGGGTTTCTACTATTCTTCCTAGGTGGGAAAATGTAATTGCGTTCTCTAATGACGCTAGTTTGTCGTATAGCTGTTGAAGCGATCTCTAGATTTCGATCAATATATTAAGTGTATTTTGTATTGAGAGTTGTGCTGTGTTTTGATTAACGACTATCTCTATTTGCTTTGGATTTTTATTGATTTGTTTCAGGTTTTTCTGATGTTGATTCATAAAATTTTTCATGGTTGATAATATTTTTCTATTGTTTATTAAGGAGTTACGTGAGGATGTTTGTATTTTCCTGATTTCATTTTTGATTTTAATCGCGTCGTCTGCGTCTAAGTTTCCGGTTATTGATTGTATTACTGTTCCTAATCCATTAACCCTTAATTTGGCAAAGTATAAAATGCAGTAAAAAGCTTTTTTTTGTTGTAATTGTAATTGATACACATAAAACTATAATAAAAAAATCTGAAAAGCTTAGTTTTCCTGAAAACTTATGTATGCCACAACGCACATTGCCAATAACTTTACGAACTAAGTATGTAATAAAAGACACGATTTTTTTACTTAGAATTTAATATTAGTACAATTAAGCCTAAAAAAAATTACGCTCTTTTATGGTATGCAAGTTGACAGTTTCTAGAATTTTTACCTGTTACAAAACAAAGGTGGACTTGGCATTTTATGCATTCTACAACCGTTAGTTTAGAGCATAGTCGACATCGACCTTGAATGGTCATTGTCATGAAATGACCAACGTTGTCAAATCGTGACGTTTCGACTGGTTTGGTTTGTGGTACCCTTTTTTTGTTTTTGACACCAGTGCGTTCGCATTTTTTGAGACCTTCGTATAATTCAATCGAAAGTCTTTCAAGGAGATGGAATGTTGTCCTAATTTTATGTGTCCTTCCGGTGTAAAAGCCATGCATTATTTATACATATGTCCAGAAGTTGGGCAAATATCTCGATGTACCATCTGCGCGTCTAGAACGGGGTTCTGTACAGTGAAATAAGCATATCGGCTAAATCAACCCCGCCCATATGTTTATTGTATTCTTTTACTATTTGTGGGCATTGTACATCAACTTTTGATTTCGACTCCTTGCAGTATCTTTTTATGGTACTTACTGGTTCCACCCCCACATAGGAACTTATCAGTGTCACAGCTTTGTTGTTATTCCACCGTACTACGGCTAAGTAGTCGGAGTCTTGAATGTTGTTGTCAACGAAATGTAAATTAAGACGGTTTTGTTGATATCGTTTTAGAGGCATCAAATCGGCCACCAGTTCGTATCTATATCGCAAACTCCAATAATCAGTGTAAGAAGGCATGGTCACAACACCCATTATTATATGTATGGCTAAAGAATCTCGCAATTCGTCGTCAGTCAAACCAATGGTACGTCGTTTTAAAAATTGCTATATACGCGTTTGTTTTCTCAACAATGTCTGCTAAAATGTCAGGGGAAAAAAACTTATAGAAATACTCCAGTGGAAATAGGAATTGAACACCTCCTGCAGGATCTGCTTCGTCTTCTGTGGTTGCTATATGTCGAAATACAGCTTTTTTCCAGTGATAAGTTAGAGTGAATTTTTGAATTCAGCTTCGTTTAGCAACATAAACCGTGGGACGTTGTGACCGGGTTTTCCTGGAACTTGATGCAGAGGAAGCATTGGTCGTCATGCGTGCTGTTGCCAAGTCAGGTGCAGGGGGTGCAAGAGGTGCAGACGTTGCAGGAGTTGTGGGAGATGCAGGTGTTGCGGGAAATGATGTAATGTCACTTAATACCGGTAGCACATTGCAATTTGCTTCTAGAGATGGACTTGGATAAACAGTTTGGAAAATTGGCGTAAGGCAAACGTTTTCGATAGCAGGGTTATGTTCATCGTCTAATAGGTTCAGTCTTTCTAAAGAGCTATCAATAGAGGGTGTAGAGGAACTTGACAAAGAAAGCGAAGCGGGCATACATATCCCGTCTTCAATATCTGAACGTTCACTATCGTCAGAAGGTGCATTCTGAATAGGAATTACCGCTAAAATTCTACCACCACATGATTGAAGCTGTTGCTGCCGATAAAGAAAAAAATAATGCTAAAACTTCAAATAAGCAAAACGAAATCCCTAATTTGGCAATATATGCCATGACATACAAATAATAATAATAATAATGATTTATTAGCAGTATTTACATTTACATATACACTGAGAAACCGCGGGTCTTGAACGAAGCTAAGCTTGTATCTCAAGACCCTGAATCGCATGGCAGAGTAAATAATCACAATGGTTATAATTGTTCAACAGTTAAATGGTGATTATATACATAAAAAGGAGCAGCTATCGTCATGTTAATCTTGTTATATATTATCAATACCTAAATTAAATTGGGTCCGTATTTGGGGTGTGTTTTGTGTGTGGTGTGGCGTGCGTGTATGCGTGTGCGCGCGTGTGTGTATGTGTTTGGATGTATTACACCTTGTGATGCTATAGACGTTATCTGACAACAGCTTCGGTTTCCTCGTAGTTCAGTTTGCTTAAATGAGTCTGTAGTGTTTTCTTGCAGGTGTACAGGGATCTGTCTGTTATGTCAATTTCTCTTTGAACATTGTTGTACACTTGGCTTTGTGTATACAGTGGGCTCCTTTTGTATAATTCCGATTTGGCCATTTGCATGGGTAATCGAAATGTTCGTTTAACTGTTAAATCTTTGTAATCTTGTCAGATTTTAATTGTCTTATGTACTTTTAGCGTAGCTTTTAGGATGTATAACTGGCGCACTATTAAGACTTTGAAATCCTTGTATAAAGCGTCTGTTGAGTACCTGCTCGGTTTTTTGAGCGCCACCTTGATCAAGGCACGCTGAGATTTTTCTAGAGTTATAAATAGCGTTTTTCTAGCACAACTCCAGACACCAATGCAATATTGGATTATCGACTGACATAGGGCGAAGTAAACAATTCGCATGGTGTCCAGAGGCGCATTGTCTCGTATTCTCCTAATTGTGTAAATAAGACTACGCACTCGAGAAGATAAATTTAGGACATGGCTGCTAAACGTAAGGTTTTCATCTAAAATCACGCCGAGATATTTTATTTGTTTTACTCGCACAATTTCACTACAGCTGCAGTCGCGATAGGGGATGTCAACAGATGAGCAGTTATGTATTTTTAGAGTGGCAGCGACTGGCGGAGCTGATCGGATTGATTTAGAGAAAGCTAAATAGGCTGTTTTTTGGACGTTTAATGTGAGAATGTTGTTATATAATGCCCTGGCTACTTTATACATACCTTGTTCTGCAGTGATGAATAATTGGTCCCATGTTGAGTCATGGAAAACAATAGCTGTGTCATCAGCGTAGGCTTCTATATCTGCGTTAGGGAGCTTTTGATCTACTATGTCGTTTACATATAAGTTAAATAGCGTAGGTCCAAGTATACTGCCCTGTGGAATCCCGTAATTTACCTCTATCTCGGCGCTGGTGTAATTACTTATTTTTATACACTGTTTTCTGTGCGTTAGATAAGTTTCAAACCACTGGAGTGCAATACTTCTTATGCCCGCGGCCTCTAGTTTTTTTAAGAGTATGCCGGTTGAGACTGTGTCAAAGGCTCTAGACAGGTCAAGAAAGACACCCAAGCAGCGCTCACCTTTGTTTATGTATTCTGTGACCCGATTTACCAGAAACGAGACTGCATCTTCGGTTGACCTCCCACGGCGAAAACCAAGCTGCTGATTTAATATGATGTAGTGTTTTTCCAAAAATTGAACCAGTTGCAGATTTACGACTTTTTCTAGAATTTTTGACATCACACAAAGCAAAGCAATCGGTCTATAATTTTCTGGGTTGTTATCGAGACCATTTTTATATATTGGGGTAATTGATGCCGTCTTCCATATTTCGGGAAAAACTCCGGTTATGCTTAGGTTAATAATGTGTAAAAGGGGAGAAAGAATGCTGGAAAGGGTGTTTCTAAGCAGAGAAACTGTGATACGGTCCATACCTGGAGAGCTATCAATTTTGAGGCTAAGAATTACTTGCCTTAAATCAGTCTCGTTTGTGGGGCTCATAATGAAAGTGTTTGGGTTTGATTTGGCACATTTATAACCTTTGACAATTAATTCCTGACTTACCCCCATTTTTCTTATAATTTGCTTTGTGTAAGTCTCGCCTACCGAAGCAAAATGCGTATTGCACAGATTTAAAGATGCCGATGGGTCAGTTAGGGAGCTTTCCCGCCGCCTTCTGCGGCCCATCTTTCCCTTTCCCCTTAGCCGCGAAGGCTTTGGGGGCGGGGTTCGCGGAGGCCGCGGCCGCTTTCGGCGCTGGGCCGGCATTCTTGGCGGCCGGTGCCGCCTGCCTCGCGGCAGCCAGCGGTGGCCGGACACGCTTCTCCGGGAGAAGCCTGTCCTCCAGTGATGCCAGGCGTGCCGACACCATCGTCCCCACCTGCACCATTACGGTGCGGCAGATCTTCTCTACCGACGTAGTCGCCGATACGAGGCGATCGGCACCCGTGCGCCTTTTTTTTGCCGGCCGAATCGTCCCCTCCTCAGGAGACTCATTGCCGGCGTCCGGACGAGGAGGCGCGGGTCTATCCCGTCGTTCTAACTCGTCCATCTTCGCCCTGAGGTTGGCCAACTCCTTGCGGAAATCGGCCGCCTCGGCGCGCAGGCGGGCGTTCTCCGCCTGCAGCTGCCGCGTTTCGTTCGTCGCTGTGCGAGTCGCGATGGTGGTCACGGCCACCTTGATGGAGGCCGCGGCGTCACTCAGGTCCCGCACCAGGTCGGACTTGAGGTTCCTCGACTTGCTGGCGATAGTACTGATCAGCTCAGCGTCGTCGAGAACCATCCGTTGCAACGCCCCAATCGTCTGCTTGTCTGATGCCGTCCTCAACTTCAGCGCAGGCGATCGGGAGAGCTTCCGCTCCCGATTTCGGCGGGACCTCGCCGCCGTCGTTTGCGGTCCTGCCAAAAGCGGGTACCGCCTGACGCAACCGTAGTGAGGCTGCCGTCTGAAACGGCAGCCTCGTTGTCGCTGATGCGGGAAACAGGGGCCATGTCAACATCGCCCCCGTTTTTGAATGGCTCCCTGGGCAGCCGCTCCAGCACCACCCGCGCTGTGGGCAGCGTGGTCAGCGACAGCGCATGTTGCGCTAGCCTGTCACCACCGTGTGGTTGGCCAGCGCCCATCGCGGGGCGCGGCACTTCCGCCATTGTGCAACTCGCCGAACCATCCGCGTTCTCTGCACACACACCATCGTCCAAAGCAGTCTTGCCCACCCCAGAGTACGAAGGGCAGACGGCGCCAGGCGCCGTGTGGAATTCCCCAGCCTTAAAGCCGGGACCCACCTGGGGACCAATGTCTTGAGATCTGCTTGTCATTATGTTGGTTTGCTGATCCACAGCTGCGGGCGCTCGGGACCAAGTTCCCCTTGGCCATTCATCCCATCGGCGCGCCGTACCTTAGGACTGGGGTAATTTGGGAGGTTGTCTTCCTCTCGACTCCGGTCGCAATGACCGCAGTCCCCGCTCCGCTCGGGGTGTGCTATGAGCGGGCTACGGATGCGCCCGGCGTGGCCGAAGCCAACAGCAGCCCTAGGGGTGGACTCGCCGCGCGACTCGACTGATTGCGCCGAAGAGAAAATTGAATCCACGAGGGATATAAGTTTTCCCCTCAGCGGGCGGTGGGATCGTCACTTTCCGACGCCAGTGGTGTCGGATTATTAGCCGTCAGTTGCCATATGCCCGAGAGCATAAAGCAGCTGCCGTTGCCCAGGGTACACCAGTCCCAGGAGATGCCCTTACCCCCGGACCGAGGTCCGAAGGGTAACTGTATCCCCCGGGCACACGTGGAGGTTATCCGACCCAGCACCCCATGCCGATGGATCAGCCGTGTCCTTAATTAGGTTAATATTCCGATTTACTGACGTACTGCTGGCGTATAGCTCTTTCAACTTGTGCCATAATTTTCGTGGGTTATTTTTATTATTAATAATTTCCTTTCTATAGTATTCCGGTTTTAATTTTCGATGCAATGTTTGAAAATAATTTCTGTATCGGGTGTAAATTTGATGCTTTAATTCATTCTCTGGGTCGGCTTTTTGGATTTGATGCAGCTTGTCCCAATGTTTCATACATCTAAGAATACCAGGGTTTTAAAATGTTTTTCCTCATACTTATTTTATTCACTTTTGTGCTTTTGTTGATATAGTATGTAATCTTTGTGCTAAAGTTATGTGAAGCGGCACCTACATTTGTTTCCCGGAGAATATCTTTCCAATCCGAGTTTTTAATAAATTTGGTCACTGCAACCCAGTCTACTATAGTTCTTGTTTCCTTTTTCATTGGGTTTCGTTTTACTTTTAGCGGAACACAAGCTAAGGCCAAGTCACGGTCAGTAATATTTGTTTTGCAAACGAATCCGAATGGTTTACTAGTTGTTTTAACAAAGATATGGTCAAGACAGGATGCACTTCTCGTTGGTTCCGATATCGCGGAAAGGAATCCATTAGATGCCATCAAAGACAAGTAAGTCGTTACCTGGGAGTCTATGAGGTTGTTGATATTTATGTTTATGTCCCCAGTCACAATGACCGTCCTTTTTGGATCAATGTTATTTAACGTACTGCCAAGAGAATTAAGGAACGTGTCTGTGTTGAGAAAGGACGGTGATCGGTAAATTCCTAAAATCAAAATTTCTTCATTTAGATTTATGGTAAGGCTGTCTGCTTCATAAAGTGAACATGTTTGAGTCGCAATATTGCTCTTCCACGAGTTTTTGATATAAGCTATAATGAAATAAAGGGTCATTTATTATGAATTCGGCAATGTATACCGCAATGTATACATATATAAAGATTCAAAATTATTACCAAAATTATAGTATCATAGTATCATGCATAGAATTTAGTAATAATACATACCCTAAACTGCGAAATACATACAATTTAAATTTATTTACCTTGGATAGCACAGCTGACTACCGCCGGGTTGTCATTTTCGTCGACTAATGTCAAAACGAGTGTTGCCAGACATGTGTTTTATATTTTCTTCTAAAAATAGATAGTGTTGTAAGTAGATAAAAATATTAAACCACGTTATTTTTGCAATTTCTTAAACAAAATATTTTTTCGAATTTCATGTACGCCAGGGCATACATTGTCAAATTAAGGGTTAACCAGGCATCGTTAACACAAATATCGAGCATTTGTGAAAATATTGATAAACACCAGCGTCTGGTTTTCATTTCGGTGCGGTTCAAAGCAATCAACATTGTCGGCTAAGTCTACACCCCCCATGTGCGCGTTATATTGCTTCACTATATCTGGTTAGAGGACTTCAACTTTTTGCTTCTTTACTTTACAATACCTTTTAACTTTTGTTACGGGATACGCATCTGTAAAGCTAGAAGCAAGCACTACCAACTTGTTGTCATTCCATTTCACCAGCGATGTCTTTGTCTTATTACAGACATTTTGACTGAACGCCCCTCTACCTAGAGACTAAGAGTTTATCGGCTTTCAGTTTTGATTCGGCACCTCTCAGTCGATTTGTACGTATTGTGTCAAGATTAAATATTCCGTAAAAAAATTGTCGAAATATACAACACAAGCATTGTTTTTTATAGTTTTATACAATCTCAAAACCGCTTTAGCACTCCAACCCATACTTTCCTCCTCTGGAGTAAATGAAAAATCTTGAAATGTGTCATTTCCAGTGTACAGGAAAAAATCATAAATAACCCCAGATGCTCCGGCTCGTACCAAATTTTTAAAACCCCACTTTCGGGGTTTCCGTGGATTGTATTCTTTTTTTTTCAGCCTTAGTACCCTTGTAAGGAATAATCATCTCATCGATACTGAATCGATTTTCTTCCTCTATTTTGAGACAATTCTGTCTGATTTGCTCAACAAATGGGCTTATTTTGAAATATGGATCCGTGTCGTCTGTTTCTGTATTGTCAACAAAATGTATGTACCTCCGTATTGCTTGATACCGTTTTAGAGGCATAAGATCGGCTACCATTGGATAACGAGTATATGATGGAAGTGTTGCGATGCCCATAAAAAGTTTGATCACTATAAATGTGCGCATTTCTCCAATAGACACGTTCATCGAACGCCCTGATTCTTGGACCGAATACATGTTTGTATATTCACAAATTTCAGAAAATAGTTCTTCTGTAAAAATCAAGGGCCGTCTTTTCATCAGGTATTGGGTGGAAAAACTTGTCATTTTCTATATCAGCGCGATGCTGAAAACGTCCAGTAGTTGAATTTGTCCAGTGTTACACTTGAAGTTCAAATTTAGTTGCTTTTTTCTTACCGAGTGTCGCGGCCGATTATGTGGTTTTCTTCGTTGAATTCTCTTCATTGATCTAGATTTACGTGTCAAATTAGGAGTACTTATTTGAGGAGATTGAGGAGCACTAGGTGGTTCGATGGAACAACGAGGAGGTACAGCGGAATTCGAAACTTGGTCAAGAATAAATGATGTCGTTACAGATGGAAGGTTCGACATAGGTGAAAACGGTGGAAATGGTGATGACAGTACAGATAAATCCTTGTTTGGCAAACTGATGTTATTGTCGTTGTCATCCTGTTTTGATTGTACCAGGATTGTAGGACTACAGTTACCGGTATCGCCATCAGAAGAGTATATGTTAATTCCCGCAATATATGAGTCTATAGGTGCTTCAGACGACTCTGAAATTCGACATTGATTGATGACCATTATTTCTTCTTCATCACTATTTTCGGAACTTGAGGTTCCACTGAAATCAGATGCTGCATTTTCCGGTGGAACTAAAGCAAGTATTCGTCTTGACCTCGTGTTCTGTAAATAGAAAACTATTAAAAGTGTATGAAGTAGAAGTTTTAAAATCAAAGTAATACTAAATAATAAGATAGTTGATAGACAGTTTTGTATAAAGTTATCACTCTAAAACAAATAAATAAATAATGACGTAGTTATATAATGCTTATGCTTAAAAGTATGAGAAGTAGACATAAAAAAAATATCCAAACTCAAGAAAAAAGAAAAAGTAAAATCCACACCAAGCAACTATGTTGAGGATACTCAACACAATAATCGATCTTTGTTGAGTGGACTTAACACTTTTGTCTGAAGTCTGTCATAGCCTTACTATATGATTTGAACACTTGAAAAATAAATTAAAACACAATTTACATATACGTCAACTGATTTACATCGTATTTTTCACATTTTATGTATATTATACTATTTAAAAGAAATTATTTACCTGAACGACACGAAGAGTGCTCGGCCTGGTCGCCATCTTGGCCCACTACTGTCAAAAATAATGTTGCTACGCGGTAAAAATACAAAATGCGTAAGAATAGATAATATGATATATTACCAATAATGGCAATATTTATCGAAAAACGCACAGATAATTTGTTTTTGATTTTTTAATCAGACTGTTAAGTACGCTTAACAGAATCAAATTAAGGGTTAAACTAGAACACCTCCTTAAAGAATATTCATGTCAAATTTCAAGTACTTCGGCCGATTAGAACTTGAGATGTCATGGATACCACACCGAAAAAAGTAGTTTCGAGAAAAACGCATTTCAAGTTTTACGGTAAGTTTCAGGTAGCGTAACTGATAGAATAGTCTAAATAACTTACATTTTCTTAATCAGCCGTCCCAGCTTGATACATTGGGCCTTCCTCTGATTCATACTGACTGATTTGAGCATTTCTCTCTTCAAAGCGAGCAGTTCTTTCTACATTTGAAGCACTTGAAGCTCGAACTTCAGATCGTTGAATTCTTACAGCGTCGCGCCTGACAGCAAACCCATGACACCATTCATCTAAACCAATTGTTATACCCATTAGTGTCATCATACCAGCTTATAAACAGTCGATGCAGCCAAAAGTCAATTATCTAGACAAGAATAGTATGAACCTGTTGCGGTTCAAAATCCTTTATTTTTTTCTTTTTCTTTTCTTTCTTTTTTTTTTTTTCCTTTTTTAATCCTGCGATCGGCTTAGAAAGCCCTTAACAGATATGTTGTAGAAATCATTGGCAGGAGAGCACTGTTCCTCCAGCGAGGAAGCCGTCTCGTATTGAGTTAGGACTTGTTAATCAACAAGATCCCAGATGTGTTGCCGCTTGAGCCTTCTGACATTTATTGGTTTATATAATGCTGTTGCAAGGGGATTACTATGAGCTTTTATACGGGCTTTGTAGGATTTTGCTCTGTGTTCAATTTCTTCCTTCACAGTTCTCATTTTTGTGTATTCGTGAAGTTCACTCGTTTTGATAAACAGGGGTGCGTTTGTTATTATTCTCAGTGCTTTGTTCTGAAATCTTTGTATGATCTCCACATTTGAGTTCTTTGCTGATCCCCATAACTCAAGGCCGTATGTCCAAACTGGCTTGATTATAGTTTTATATATGAGTAGTTTGTTTTCCATGGTGACGTGAGATCTTCTACCTATCAGCTAGTTTAGGTTTCGAAGCCGCATATTTAATTCGTCCCGTATCTTTTTAATATGAGTGATCCACCTTTGCTTCCTGTCAAGATGTATGCCTAGATATTTTGCATAATCTTGGTGGGGCAAAACATCGTTTCCGAATTTAATTGGGGGGCAGTTATCCTTTCGCAAACTAAATGTGACATGCACTGATTTGTCTGGACTGGCTTTAATACGCCACGTCTCCATCCAGTTATGTTTTTGTTTAAGTGATTCTGTAGCACCAGGGACGACACATTGGGATTCTCATGGTTAGAGAGTGCAGCAGTGTCATCGGCGAATGTAGCGGTTAATGTGCTATCTGTTGAAGGTATATCTACAGTGTATATGAGATATAGAGTGGGACCTAATATGGAACCTTGTGGCACCCCAGCTTTGATGTCTTGGAAGGTTGAGTAGGTGTCGTTGATTCTGACTCTAAACATTCTGTCTTTCAGGTAAGATTTTAGAAGAAAGTAGAAGTTGTGTGGAACATGTTTCTTTATTTTATAGAGGAGGCCCAAATGCCAAACCTTGTCAAATGCCTTTTCTACGTCTAAGAAGATAGCAGAGCAGTACTGCTTCTTCTCGAGAGCTTCTCTTATTTTGTCGACTACACGGTGAACTTGTTCTACAGTAGAATGGCCAGTTCTAAAACCAAATTGATGTTGTAGGATGACATCCTTATCGATAATTACTCGTGTTAGCCTTCTTAAAATAATCTTTTCAAATAACTTCGCCAAGGTCGGTAATAAACTAATAGGTCGATAAGAAAACACGCGATGTGGGGGTTTACCAGGTTTAGGGATCATTATTATTTCTGATGTTTTCCATATCATTGGGACATGGCCAATTCTAATAATGGAATTAAACTTTTTCTTTTCTATGACATTTATTAAAAGTGGCCAGCTAGCTACGTCGGTGACATGGTCCCCCCATGTGTGAAAACACCAGTAATTTAGACCGATGTAGCTAACCCCATTAAAATTTTTTGCTTTCTTTAAAAAAAATTACAATGTAATATAAAAGACAACTTTGCTTCCCTGATAACATAAGGTAAAAAAAAAAAAAAATAATGTACATAGAATTATAGGATAAACAATAACGTGTAAAAAGGCCTAACTTAAGGGTAACACCACCAGTTTCCGAACGGGACGGCGTAGCGTTCCGGTCGCGGTAGCGACGTCTACTACTCTCACTACACCGTCCCTACCAGGAAATATTCGGGCGACACGCCCTCGTGGCCAGACTCCACGAGGGAGTTTTCCGTCAGCAATTAATACCAAATCGCCTTTTTTTTTTTTTTTTTTTTTGTTATCGGTGGTGGAAATGCTGTTACCGCATACCCAGCGTCCTTTTCAAGGGGGGGGACGCCGGGTTATGTGGGGCTCGGGGTCACTGAGATGTTGTGCGTGACCCCCATACCCACTAAAACCACCACCGCTTGTCCCGCAATACGCATACTGGAGACGCCCGGGTTTCAGCCAAGCAACTCTCCGGGCGCCTCCGCGTATAAAACTCCTTTTGGTGGGTGCCCGCGGGGAGCAAAGGCACCCACCTGCCGTCCCGTACCGGCCCATCGCGGGACCGGCACGTTGGGGCCCCCCGACCCCACAGACGACCGCGCGCGCCCACGACGGAGCATATGCCCGGCCGCCGCCCTCCCGTGAAGGAATTGGGCGGCGGCCTCCTCCCTCCAGACTCCCCCCCTCGTCGAAGTGGGAGGGGGGGACAAAAACCAAGACCCCCGGGGGACGCACCCCCAGGGGAAACACGACAAAAGGCCCAAAGGGCCACGCCCAACGGCCCGAACGCCCCCTCACACCGTGCCCGGCTAGGGGCCCATCGCTCACGGCGGGAGGAAGCGGACGGCGTGGTTCTGCCGCCGCGCTCTCCCGCCGGCCCGCCGCCGCCTGCAAGGTGCGGCGGCCTCCCTCGTGCGCTCGGCGGCCTCCTGACGCATCACTGCGCCGCAGAAGGAAGCCACCGCCCTCCAAGACCTCTCGCTGCTCAACATACGATCGATTACAGTCGGCAGCGAGAGGTCACTGCCGACTTGCGCGACGAGGGCGTGGCGTTGCGGCCCCCATGCCGGGCACTCCGCCAGAGTGTGGTGCGCCGTGTCAATCGGCGCACCACACTCGACGCATTCCTGCGTCATCTCTCTACGAGCCACCTGGTGCAGGTACTTGCCGAAACATCCATGGCCTGTCAGCACCTGCACCAGGTGGAACGTCAAGGCCCCGTACCGCCGGCTCATCCACCGGGACAGGTGGGGCCTGATGGCCTCCACCGTGTCCCGGCCGGCGGCAGGGTTACCTAACTCCGTCTCCCACCGCCGGATCAGGGCGTCATGGGCAACGCGCCTGATCCGGCGGACTGTGGCCGGGTCCGGCCGACGCTCTCCGGCATCCCGCAGGAAGAGGTACACTTCCGCGAGCGACTGCGCCTGTAGATGCCAAGGCGCATCGCCCGCGAGAAGCGTACCCGCCGTCCAGGACACCGTACGGTACGCCCGACAGGCTCGGACCGCCAGGATACGTTGGGCCCTCTTCAACATGGGCCCGTTCCTGGCGGTCTCGCACCTATCCACCCATACGGGCGCACCGTACAGTGCCATACTCCGCAGGATGCCAGAGTATAGGCGCCGACACAAATGACCCGGCCCCCCGACATTGGGCAGCAATCTGCCCAGCGCAGCGGCGGTGGCGGTGAGCTTCGGGAGAAGCCGTTCGAAGTGCTCCCCGAAGCTCCATCGCCCGTCCAGAGTGAGCCCTAAATACTTGAGGGCTCCCCGCACTGGGACCCTCTCGCCCCGGACGGGGATGATCGCGCCCCGGGGTGGACCCCTGCGGGGTCCGTGGAAGAGGAGGGCCTCCGTCTTCGTGACGGAGACCCTCAGACCCAGCTGCTCGATCCGGTCCACCACCAGCGACGTGCTAGTGGCGGCCAGACAAGCAGCCTCGTCGTAACTCCTCCACCGGGCCGAGACGAGGGTGTCGTCCGCGTAGCATAGTACCCTCGTCCCGGGGAGGACCGGCTGCCGCAGCAGCCAGTCGTACGCGAGGTTCCACAGCAAGGGGCCCAAGACCGACCCCTGTGGATCCCCGCTCTCCACGCGCCGCCGATGTAATTCGCCGCTGCCATCAACCCAGACGATCGTCCTGTCCTTGAGGTACGCCCCCAACAGCCCGACCATGTAGGGGGGGAGCCGGAAAAAGTCCAGCGCCCCCCTGATCGTCGCGAATGGCAGGCTGTTGAAGGCGTTCTCGATATCTAAGGACACTCCCAGGACCACCTCGCCGTCACCGAAGGCCTCCAGACAGAGGCCCTTCAGGTCGAGCAGGGCGTCCAACGTGGATCGCCCTGCCCGAAATCCGTACTGGGCCTCATGGAGGCCCGGTCCCACCTCGGCGAGGTGCCGAACGAGACGGCCGGCCAAGATCTTCTCGAAGACCTTTCCCGCCTCGTCCAGAAGGACGATCGGTCTGTATGCGGAAGGGGAGTCGGGGTGACGGTCCCCCTTCCGCAGCAGGCAAAGCCTGCCCGTCTTCCAGCGCTCCGGGAACTGCACGCGCCGAATGCAGGCGTCGTACAGTCCCCGGAGCTCCTCGCGCAGGTGACTGGCGGCCACCCAGAGGGCCCTCGATGGGACCCCGTCGGGCCCCGGAGCCGTACGTCGACCCCGGAGACGATCCAGGGCCACGTCCAGCTCCTCTTCCGTCAGAGGAGGGCCCTCCTCTGTGGCCGCCGCGGGGGCGGTGGTGGACATAACCGGGGGCTGGAATGACGCGTCAGCCCCCGGGAACAACCGGTCCACCACCCCTTGGAGGAAGTCCGGGTCCAGGGCCTCCGTTAAGGGGGCGCCTGCGGCACAGAGCTTCTTCCGTGCCGTCTTGAACGGGCGCCCCCATGGATCCCTGTCGACCCCTGCCAGTAGT
Organism: Troides aeacus; assembly: GCA_033220335.2. Lineage (NCBI taxonomy): Eukaryota > Metazoa > Arthropoda > Insecta > Lepidoptera > Papilionidae > Troides > Troides aeacus. Next base: position 7,248,699 of record CM067296.1, read on the forward strand.
TCCTCCCAGGCAAGGGTCTTCGCCCGGACTATGGCGAGCCGCAGGGTCTTGCGGGCTTCCGCATACTGACCCTGCAGCCGCTCCTCCTCCCCCGTCACCTGCGTGCGCCGACGCCGACAACGCTGCAGTGCCCGGCGACGAGCCTGGGCCGCCGCCCGGAGGCCGGAGAGCTCCTCCGACCACCAGTACAGCTGGCGGCGGTCCGCAGGACGTCGCCGCATCCTAGGCATGGCCGCATCGCACACCTCCTGAAGAGCGCTGTGGATGCGACCTTCCAGCTCGTCGACGCCGACGTCGTCTGAGCCTCGGGGCATGTTCCATCTCTGGAACAGCGCCGCCTCCTCGGCGAGCTCCTTGTCGAACTTGCCGAGGACCCAACGAGGGAAGTGGAACCCGGGGCGCGATGATGTTGTGCCGCGCCCCTGAGGAGGGGAGACCTCGAACCTGATATATCGGTGATCCGATAAGGTCTCCACCTCCTCTTCCACCCGCTAATTTGCCACACGGCGCGCGAGCGCCGGTGAGGCAAAGGAGAGGTCCACGATGGACCCCCCCGACCCTCGCACGCACGTGAGCGCGTTTCCCTCGTTGAGGAGGCTCAGACCGGAGAGCAGTGCCCATGCCTCAACTGCTCTCCCTCTCGCGTCGGTGGCGGTGCCGCCCCAAGAGCGAGACTTGGCGTTGAAGTCGTCGAGGACCAAGATCTCCCTCGGTGACAACCTGCCCGCGGCGGCCTTGACAGAGTCGAGAAACACCTCGAACTCTGCCAGGGATCGGTTGGGGGAGAAGTACACCCCGATGACAGCGTACCTCCCCCAACCTGCCGCCGCGTAGCCGTGCCCCCTCTCTAGTGACTTGAAGAGGGGGCAGGCGCCCGCTCTCGCCAGCACCGCCACCGTGCCGTCCAGGTCCCCAACCCAGGATGATTGGGCGGGAATCCTGTACGGCTCCGATGCCACGCCAATGTGGCATCCCCACTCCGCCAACGACTGCAGGAACAAGTCCTGAGCGCTGGCGGAGTGGTTGAGATTCGCCTGCAGGAGTGAGATGTGGGCCATCAATTAATTGATGACCATATTCTCACCTCCTGCAGGCGCACTATTCTTCTCCGCGACGCGGGAAGGTGTCCCGGCCGCAGCCTTTCCCTTGACCCTGGGGGGGAGACAAGTTCTCCCCCCCATCAAGTGGTTGGACTTCCGACCAGAGTCGGCGCAGACGGAGCATCGAAACTCCGACTGGCACTCGCCGGCCCTGTGACCCACCTTCCCGCATCGGAAGCATTGATCCTTCCGGCATTTGGGGGATGGGCACGTAGCGGAGGTGTGCCCGATCGCCATACAGTTGAAGCAGCGCAAGGGGCGCTGCTCCAGGGCCACGATCCTGGCCGAGGTCCACCCGACCAGGACGCGGCCCTTCTCCGCCAGCAGCTTCGCGGCCGCGACCGGGCACGAAACGATGGTGGTGCCCATCCCCCCAGGCCCGTCCCTTATGGACAGGGCCTTCACCTGCCCGGCTGGGCAGCCCGTTGCTGCGACGACCGCAGCCTCGACCGTCTCTTTGGTGGCCGAGTCGTCCAGCTCGGTCACCCGCAGATCCGCGGTTTTGACCGGCCGGACGACGTCGGCCACCCCAGCTAGCGAAGTCTTCATCTTCTCCGCTAGCTGGTCCGCAACGTCGTGGCCGTGGCTGGCACCCAGCTCGAACAGGCGAGCCCCCGCCATGGTTGGCCGCACCCGCACTTGGCCCACGAGGCCCAAGTCCTCGAGGGCGGACGTCTTCACCAGGGAGCTCATGACCTCCCGGTAAGACGTCCCCTCGGCCACCGCCTCGGGCCGCAGCTTAACTATCACCGCGGCCGTCTTGGGCGGCGCAAGCTTGGGCCCCTTCTTGGCGGGGGCCGCCTTCTCGGCGGGGGCCGCCTTCTCGGCGGGGGCCGCCTTCTTGGCGGGGGCCGCCTTCTTCGCGGCCTTGACCCGCGCTTTCCGGCCGACTACCTTCGCCCACGAGCCCTCCTCCGTGGAGGGCCCGGGCATTGGCACGTATTCCACCTCTATCTCTCCCTCGATCGAGGCCCTCATCGGCGCCCGGCGAGGTAGTGGTGCCGGCGCCGGCGCCTGTCGGGGCGCCGAGGGCGCCGCCGGCCGGGTCCTAGCCGAGGTGGCCGCGTCTGCAGGCGCGGGGGCCTGCGAAACGGGATTGCCACCGCGCGCCTTCCTTCCATCCGCCGCCAGAGGCGGACGGATGATGGGGGCTGGAAGTAGGCGGTCTTCCAGCCCGGCGAAGCGACCCTCGATCATCCGCGCCGTGGCACGCGATGAGGGCCGCAAAATCCGCCGGCTCAGGAGGAGGAGGACGAGCCGGAGCCTCTACTGGCACGGGCCCCGCCCCAGTGCGCAGTGCCGCCACCTGCTGGCTGAGCTCCTCGTTGGACTTTTTGAAGGCGAGGAGCTCACGCCTTATATAGTCCACCTCCGGGGCAGGCGAAGCTCCCCCAGAGGAGTCTACGCCTCGCGACGATCCCGCGCTCCTCCCCCTGCGGGACGTCGACCTCAACGCCATCCTGGAGTCGCGCCGCGGGTCGTTAGTGGTCTTCGCGACCGCGGCCACCAACTTCGCCCCCTCTCCCGATCGGGAGGCTCTCCGTCTTTTTGCTCCGCCCTTCACGGGCACCGCATCAACTCCGCCCGTCGCAGGCACAACACCTCCGCCCATCTCGGGCCCGACATTCTCTATGGGCAAACTTGTGAGTTCCACCCGTAAAGTTTTTTTTATTTGTTTCTCAATTTCCATTAAGTTCCCACGAGTCACGGGTTATTGAGGTCCACCTTCGACAGAGCCCGTGTTGCCTCCGGTAAGCCTAGGTGTCGCGTCCAGGGGGTCGGCCGGTCCCCTGTCGGGGTCCGCAGTAGAGACTGGACTCCCCTCCAGCCATGCACTCCTCACGCTGCGTCGCCGCTTGAGTTGGGGTAGTTTTTTATAGAGGTTGTCCTCCTCGCGCCCCGGGCGGTTAAGCCAAGGGCCTCGGTCCCGTGTGACCGCGAGACATGACCACGACATCACACGGGATTACGACCGACGGTGGCGGCAGGAAAGACCCACCGCCTGCCCGGGGCAGGGTAAGTGCACACCGAGCCCGCCGTCGCACTTCCACTGTGCCTTCTGATAGTCAGAGGGACACGCGGAGAGACCCCTCCCGCCGGGTTATCCGGCTGTCGGATTATATATATGAAATGGAAAGGCGTTATAGCACCCTCTTCATTAGGGCCAACGCTGACGTGTGTCAGTGGACGCGAATTTACCAGGCTCTCCGCCTCCAGCAAAAAGGTCTCAAATGTCCCTTCTGAAGGAGCCCGCTATGTTAGTTGCCGAAAGTGCCGTTTTTATGGTTCTTACCAACCGCTCCCATCAGCCTCCCATGAACGGAGCCGATGGGGGGATGAAGTTCCATGTTATTCTATGATTTGCAGCAAACTCTTGCACAGGCTGCTCATACAAGCGTGCGAGTTCTGGACTTGCTCCAACAAACGCTGTTCCGTTCCAACAAGCGCAGTCGGCGTGCCTCGCCTGGCGATGAATCGACGTAGCGCCATTATAGCCGCGTCGGTACTCAGGCTGCCGACGACTTCTAAGTCTATATTCTTGTTTTGAGCGGGCTGGAAGCCACAGCGGCTCTTACAGCTCATCTGACACTGGGCTCGTGGACCCGGATCCACGGCCTGAATCCTTCTAAGTGAACAGCGCGTACCGTCAGGCATGTAAACAGGGCCACGTACCGCTTTTCGATATGTCGTGCAACGGAGATGGAGACAGGGCCGAAGTAATCTAAACCAACGCACGTGAACGGCCTGACGTGATGGGCTAGTCGCTCTGGTGGTAAATCTCCGGTCGGAGGTACTTGTGGTGTTGCTTTTCGTGTGCGACAATATAGACATGCAGACGCCACACTTTTCACTGCTGGCCTAAGGCCGATGATGTGAAACCTTTGTCGCAGCTCGTTGACCACCAGCTCATTGTTGGGCTGCACGTTCATGATAAAAGGCGATGAGGAGTTTAACGATCCGATCTTTCCCATCCAGAACTATGGGATTCTGAGATACCGTGGGTACGTCTTCTACAGCACCAATTCGACCAGATAGGCGCAGCAACTTCGTAGACTCCTCGACGAATAGTGTCAAACTTTTGACACGACCGTTGCTTATAGGTTGCTCGCCGTGGTATATCCGGATGTAGTCCTCGCGTAGAGAGGCTAACTGGCAGTGCAAAAAAAGATTCTCTTCCGCGCGTATCATATTATATCTTGTGCGGTTGGCTCTCTTTGCGTTGACGCCGTGGACTCTCGACATCGTGATAGGGAATTTAGAAATTTTGAAGTAGGTGCCAAAAGCGTTGCCTTAAAAATGTTAGCGCAAACCAAAACGCGTGCGGACGCTCGCAGTAATCGTATCCATTTGCTAAAGCGAGTGGCGTCTGGGACCACAGCGACGGGCACATCGCGTGTGTTTAACAAAGCTACAAATTCCGCGGGAGGACATTTCATTTCCTCTGGATCCTCGTCGTCGTTTCTTTTCTGGCTCTATTGGCCATTCGGATTCAGGCAAGTAGAGAAAAGAAGGGCCAGAAAACCACCGTGACGAAATTTCAAACTTTTTGCCGATACGCGTAGCGTCGTCCGCTACATTCAATGCTGTAGGTACATACCGCCAATCAGATACTTTACTTATCTCAACAATCTCGCCCACGCGATGGGCCACGAACGGTTTGAAGTTGCGGGCGTCGCTACGTAGCCATTTCAAAATAGTGAGGCTTTCCGACCAAAGAACAAGTTTTGAGGGTTTGCGCTTGTGAGCTTCCACGATATATGATGCAAATCGTACCTTACTTTCTACTGCATCTATTAGATATTTAATCTGATTAAACGGAATTGAATTATTTAACGAGTTTTTTTTAGTTTGAATGTAAAATAGGCGCTGCATATATCTAAATATATTTCGCGAATACGCGTTGTGTTGTATGTTATGGCTAAATGATAGCTATCTGTTTGGTATTGTGCCTTTGCTTCTGTTAGTACTGATATTCCATTATGATTGTCTATTGGCTGAATGATTGCCGTGGCCGTGGCGAGCCGGAGCACTGCGAGGCAGGCGACGGCGTTCCTGAAACATTTTCAGGGCGCCTTGATATGCGGAAGTGGACTCTAATTGTTTTGACGTTAACGTGTTTTCCTACTACTTCCGCTATTTGTTCGGGGTGTAAATGGACGATGGTGTAAGGTCCTAAATACTTCGATTCTATCTTGTTGCTTTTAGCTGTTTTGGCGACCTGTTTATACACTATATCTCCTACTTTGAAAGGTGCGGTAGATTTTTCTATTACCTGTTGTTTTTCTGTTGTTAATTTAGTGTTTATTAGTTTTTGGACGTTTTCCATTATTTGTTTATGTTTAATTACGTATTCCTCATAGAATTCTTTCGGGAAATGTAATTCCAATGGGTTTCTGCTATCTGTATGTCCATATAATAATTCAAAAGGGGTAAATCCGGTGGCTGAATGTATAGTTATATTTCATTAAATTGGTTAGTTCGTCCCTGTCAGTGATTAGTTTAAGTCTAATTAACTCGGCTAATGTGGAATGAAGTCTATCTATGGGTGAGTTTGAATTAGGGTTGTAAGGGGTTGTAAAGCGTATATCAATGTTGTGCATTGCACATATTTCTGTCATAACGTCGTTATCCAATTTTGAATCTGAGTCTGTGGTTATTTTGTTGGGAATTCCAATAACTGATAGTATTCCAAGTAATGGCTCTGCTCTGTGTACGCTTGTTGATGCCGTCGGTGTTGCTTGTGCGTATTTTGTGAAGTTATCCATGATATTAAGGAAAGGAAGGTTGTGCCTCCGCTACTATAAAAATCCGTGAACATATCATCCGTGGGTTTATGTGGTGTGTCCGTTAATGATAGGGGTCATTTCAAAGGATTCCTTACGTATTTACTTTTCAGGCATGTGTCACATTTATTAATGAATTTTTGAATCGTTGCTAACATATTTGGCCAATGGTAATTTCTGTGTATGTGTTTGTATGTTTCTTGAACACCTCTGTGTATCGTTTTTCCTTCGTGAACGCTTGTACACACTAATACTTTAACAAAATACATGCAATTCTACAAAATCAAATGTAACATGCCAATTACAGGTAAATACATCTTGCATTAATATAATCTAATACTAGCAATTATTATGTTATAGTAACGACTATAGGAGAAAGTCATTCCAACTAGGAACTGTTTAATAATGAATCTTTAATTATTCGGCGGAGCTTGTTGGGTGAATCGTTGGTATGTCCAGGTAATCGCTATACTCGTTGAGCAACTTGCTTAGTCTGGAAATAGGAGAGTTTGATCCGAAAACTGTTCTACGAAAGGGTGGCTGAAACGGAGTTATTTTTTTATATAAATCTATTCGTTCTGTTGTATTCTCAATTAAAGTTACTCTCTCCAAAGATTTACACGATTACTGAATACATTTTTATAGACTACTGAGAATAAAGTATAGAAGTCCTCATGATGGATATAGCAATAAAATGTTCTATCGGGAATAGTGTGTTCTTTCAGAAATTGGATTATTTGTTCTTTAGTGTTGTTTATAGGTATCCAAACGTCTTTAATTGTGATTTTACCTTTGGTTCTATCGTCTATTCTGTATGTTTCGCCGGGGGTGTTTCGGATATGAAATCAAAATCTGTTTCCGGTATTTTGTCTGTTTCAGTGAGTGTTAAAGGTTGTTCTGCATTCAATTGCTGGCTTACATTTTCGGGTGTTCAAGGTATATCTAACAATGTTCGAATGTCAATATTACTAATATCAAAGTTATCGTAAGAAGTACTGGGTTGTGGGTCAGGTTGTGTTTGTGGGGTTTTCTCTAGGTTGTTGTTGTATTCTAGATAATGCGTTCGCGTTTGTGTTTGCTATGCCTTTTTTATATTGGACATCGAAGTCATATTCTGTTAGTTTTAAGCGCCAACGTGTAAGTTTTGATGTGGGATCTTTCGTGGACATCAATCAATCAGCCGGAAAACGTCTACTGCTAGACAAAGGCCTCCCCCAAAGATTTCCACTCCGACCGGTCCTGGGCCACCCGCATCCAATGGTTACCAGCGACCTTGACCAGGTCGTCGGTCCACCTTGTGGGAGGTCTGCCCACGCTACGTCTTCAGGTACGTGGCCGCCACTTGAGAACCTTTCTGCCCCAACGGCCGTCGGTTCTGCGAGCTATGTGCCCTGCCCATTGCCACTTTGCGACGGCGACCCTTCGATCTATGTCGGTGACCTTGGTTCTCTTGCGAATCTCTTCATTTCTGATTCGATCTCGCAGGGAAACTCCGAGCATAGCTCGCTCCATCGCCCTCTCGGCAATCTTAAGCTTGCGGACAAGGCCCATTGTGGCCACGTATCTGCTCTGTATGTCATTACTGGCAACACACATTGGTCAAAGACTTTTGTCTTGAGACACTGCGGTATTTTGGACGAGAAGATATGTCTTAGCTTCCCGAATGCTGCCCATCCGAGTTGGATTCGACGAGAGATCTCTTTCTTGAAGTTGGACCTACCTAGTTGGATTGTATGTCCGAGGTAGACATATCTGTCAATAACTTCAAGTGTAGAGCTTCCAACTGTTACTGGAGTGGGTACAATATCGACATTTGCCATGATTTTGGTCTTGTCCATATTCATTTTAAGACCCACTCGTTGTGAAACTCTACAAAGATCATCGAGCATTGTGTTGAGGTCCTCCATGGTTTCAGCCAAAACCACGATATCGTCGGCAAATCTAAGGTGCGTGATGTACTCGCCGTTGATATTGATACCATGTCCTCCCCAATCCAGAAGCTTGAAGACATGTTCCAATGCAGCGGTGAACAGTTTCGGAGATATGATGTCTCCCTGTCTTACTCCACGCTGCAATCGGATCGGTTTCGAGCTCTGGTCTTCGAGTCGGACTGACATGGTGGCGTTCTCGTACAAGCACCTTAGAACATCGACGTACCGGTGGTCTATTTGGCACCGTTGGAGGGCCTGCAACACGGCCCATATCTCAATCGAATCGAAGGCTTTCTCATAGTCCACAAACGCTAAGCATAGGGGCTGGTTATACTCATGGGACTTCTGTATAACCTGCCGCAGCGTATGAATGTGGTCTATGGTGCTGTAGCCTTTACGGAATCCAGCTTGTTCGGGAGGCTGGAAGTCGTCGAGCCTGATTGTGAGACGATTCGTGATGACTCTGGAAAACAACTTGTAGACATGACTGAAAAGTGAGATGGGTCTATAATTCTTCAACTGGGTTTTATCTCCCTTCTTGAAGAAAAGCACCACCACACCCCCGTACCATGTCCGAGGCGATCGGCCTTCTAGTATGACGGAATCGATCAACTGCAGGACTTCGAGGATCGGCTTTCCGCCAGCTCTCAGAAGTTCAGCTGTTATTTCGTCATCACCAGGTGCCCTATTGCCTTTAAGCTGATTCAGAGCCACACTAATCTCGTGTAGGCTGACATCCGGGATATCTTCAGAGTAGTGTCGGGCTAGACCAGCTCTTGGATCTGATGCTAGTCCACCAGCACAACATGTAGTCGTGTACAGCTGTCCATAGAACCGCTCAATCTCCTCCAGAACCTCGGCCCTTGACGATACGATCATGCTGTCCTCTGTCTTCAGCCACGTTAACCGGCTTTGCCCGATAGACAGATCTCGTGCGAACACTTTAGAGCCTTTGTTCCGCTCTATTTCCTCTTTAACACTGTCAGTATTAAATGTCTCTGACTCGCGTATGTCGCGAGTCAGAGACTTAGAGACCTGCCTATTCAGCTGCCGATATTTGGTGGCATCTTCAGGAGACTTCAGGACAAGTTCTCGTCTTTCGGTCATGAGGTTTAATGTGTGGTCAGAGATCGGCTTCTTCTTTCTGGTACGTGGGACTTTAAAAATGTTAAGTCCTGCCGTACGGACAACTTCTACGAACCTGGTGTTGTAATCGTCCACATCAATGCACTCGCCTAAGGATGCAAAGCGATTTCGTAGTTCAAGCTGAAAGCTCTCGGGGTTTAGGAGTTGGATGGGCGCTGGCCGGAGCGTGGACTTCACCAGTCGAAATCGTTCGAGCTTTATGTTGATATTCAAGATGCCTCTCACGATTCGGTGATCGCTGCCCATTTTTAGAGCATTGATCACTGAGACTGGCTTGAATATCTGCCTCTTCGTCGACATGATGAAGTCTATCTCATCTTTAATGGCTCCATCAGGACTAATCCACGTCCAATTACGGCTGGCCCGCTTCTTGGAGAAGGAGTTCATTATATAGAGACCCTCCTTCTCCATGAAGTCGGCGAGCATTTGGCTTCGTGGATTTCTCTGTCCATATCCAAATTGCCCCACTTTCAGGTCTCCACTACTTCGCTGCCCTAGTTTTGCATTAAAGTCTCCCATGACAACGGTGTACTGAGTTTTGGAACTGTGTATGGCTTTAGAAATATCCTCATACACAGTTACCACCTCGTCATCAGTGTGCCGTAGTCGGTGCGTATACCTGTATGACCTTCAGCGAGTAACGCTTGGTAACTCTGAGTATCAGGTACGCTACCCTTGCTGACACACTAACGATGTCGACAACGTTATTCACAAGAGACTTGCGGACGACAAACCCGCCGCTACCCTGGGACTGCCGGTCGCCCTCCCGGAAATAGAGCAGGTTGCCGGATTTAAGAGTTATCGTGTCCTCCTCCCCCTCTCTTCGGACTTCGGATAACCTTTTTTTTTTTTTTTTTTTTTTTTTTTTTTTTTTTTTTTTTTTTTTTTTTTTTTTTTTTTTTTTTTTGATATCGGTGGTGGAAATGCTGTTAACGCATACCCAGCGTCCTTTTCAAGGGGGGGGACGCCGGGTTATGTGGGGCTCGGGGCCACTGAGATGTTGTGTGTGATTTAAGAGTTATCGTGTCCTCCTCCCCCTCTCTTCGGACTTCGGATAACCCTACTATATCCCATCTTAACCTGCTCAATTCCTCCTCCAGCTCAATTATCTTCTCGTCGGTCCGCAGTGTACGCGTGTTGAGTGTTGCCAGGGCCAGATGTCGTTGGTTTTGATAGCCTGGCCGCTTCCGGAGATTCTTTGATCCCTTTGCCCCGCCGTTAACGTGACCGCTGCCGTAGCCAGGAATAGCGGGGACTAGGAGCCGGTTTTTATTTTGTGATATAATCATGAGGGGGGAATTGCCATAATCGCCACGCTTGGCAGGCGGCTTGGCTATCGCAGTTACGAAGGCCCTATCGTGAAACGCTGCTGCCCGTCCCACGTCCGGGATTTCCCTCCGCTTCCTTGGATGGATATACCGCTATCGTTCGGTTGACTGATTGCATTTGATGAAGTGTAAATGTACTCAATAGTCATATACACTTCAGCAAATGGGCGGTGGGGTCGTCACTACCCGACGTCTATTTTTTGTTAATTATTATTTGTTGTTAATCGTTTGTTAAATAATACAACTATGAAGGTGCCCTTTCGAGCCAGGGGGAATGGTTGCGCTGGTTTAGAATTATTAATTTGATTTTCTGAAGATAGCAAAATTTTTATTTGGTTTGCAAGTCCTGCCCCAATCCCTCTCCCGCATTTTACTACCGACGCGTGCGAGAGAGATCACGTGGCGGAGGCATAACTGATGCAATGTCGGAACTACTAGGCACGCGACGTGTTATTGCTTGTTTACTTAGTAAATTTTTTTTTATATTATCCTGCCTTTTTCCGTCTGAATTCTTTGCGTAGTTTCACATTTCTTCCGAGATAATGTATAAGCTATGTAACGTAAAAATCCTGAGAAGGTTTATCTATATAATACCACATGAATTTGGGTGTGTAATATATCATTTTCACAATATATAATCAATCATTAACATACATTATATAGATACGTGTCCCGAAATTCAACAATTACGAAAAAATATATAATATATCTCCCGGGGCTCCCGTGATCTCTGGGCGACGGGTTCGGGGGAATCCGTCGTCCGCCAAAGGGAGCAGAAGTGGGGGCACACAGCATGTCCCGGCGCTTCCTATAGGGGGGTTTATCGCTCCCTACCGAGGTGGGGCTGCGAAAGCGGCCAGCGCCGGTGACGCCAAACCATATCCATGACCCTTGCCATATAGCGACGAGTCGGGAACATCGTGGGGGTTTTAGTCGGTGCATGTCAAGTTAGTTAGTTAGCGTGGTACGGGCAGGTTATGCGAAGGGATAAAGGACATATAACAAAGAAAGTAATGAGTCTGAAAGTGGACGGTGGTAAGGCTAGAGGAAGACCTAAGAAAGTGTGGATGGATTGTGTGAAAGACGATATGTGCAAGAAAAGTGAGAATTCGGATATGACGGCCGATAGAATGTTATAGAAGAGAAGTACATAGTGTGCCGACCCCACATAGCTGGGAAGAAGGCAGGAGGAAGAAGAAGACTTTGTTATATAGTATATACATTTCCTTACAATTTTTATTACTTGTGATTTGTTTTACTAATCGTCTTCCATAAATTAATAATCCGAATCCTTACAACCCTACGTCCCTACGTCTTTTACGTACCCGATGATAAACTAACTCACACATCCCTTATACGTCATGAAATTAAAACCATCCATAGTAATCCATCCAAACTAAGTCCTACAGATTTCCCGAATGCCATAAGAAGTTGATACTTAAATAAGCAAAATGCTCGATCAAGGAATCATTGAACCCTCATCCTCACCTTCGAGCTCACCAATATCGGTTGTACCAAAAAAGGCAGATTCTTTAGGGCAACGTAAATGGCGAAACGTTATCGATTACCGAAGGTTAAACAAAATAACCATAGGAAAAGGTTTCTCTGGTATCTGAGGGATGGGATAGGTATCCTATCCCTCAGATACCAGAAATCTTCGACCAACTAGGTAAAAGCAAATACATTTCCAGGCTTGAATTTGCTTTCGGTTTCCATCAAATACTTGTCAAACCCGAAGAAGCAGAAAGGACTGCATTCACATTTACTGAAATGCAGTTTCGACTTAAAAATGCTCCCTTTACCTTCCAAAAATTTATGATTTCTTGCTTAAAAGGCTTTCAAGAAAATAGGTATTTCGTCTACTTGAGTACTGAGGTATTTGTCTAATTACGCACTGAGTTCTGGACATGTTCTTGAAATCTTAAATTTTCGTCCATTAAAAGACCGAGGTTTATTACAGGATGCACTTTTGTATTGGAACCACCGTGTCCTTGATTTTAATACAGGGGTTGTTATGTTTTATGAAGTTAGTTTGGTGTTTAGTTCCACAGATAATTGAGACGCTTTTCTTAGGGTTGAGAAATAGTTTATGCCATTTCGCTCATTCCACGATTGCCTTTAGATCTCGATAATATTGTTGATTACACTTTTAACTCCTTCAATCGACAGTGGTACATGAGCGTAGATTTGGGTATCATCGGCGTATAGATGTACATTCGAGAATTGGATATCTTCCACGATGTCTGCAGTGTAGATAGCAAATAGAGTTGGACTGAGAATCGATCCTTGAATTACACCCTTACTGATGGCAGCTGCTTTAGATTTGGCAAGTTCACCTATACTGTTAACGCATTGAACTATTTGACTACGGCATGAGAAATAAGACTGAAACCAGTTACATGCTACTTGAGAAAATCCAAGAAGCTTCAGCTTGTTGAGCAGAATAGGAATCGAAACACAATCAAATGCCCGGGAGAAGTCTAATAGAACAAGTACTGTACCCTGACCGGCGTCTGACGCGGTGAGGATGTCATCAACAATATGTAGGAGTGCGGATGTAGTACTATGTTGTTTTTGAAATCCAGACTGTAATGTGGGCAAAGTCTTACATTCCTCTAAATATGGCGTAATTTGAACGAGGACACATTTTTCTACTACTTTAGACAACGCAGGTAGAATACTACTTAGGGATGGGTGTAATAAATGAACGTTTCCATTGCTCGGGTAAAATACTTTCTGATAATGACTTGTTGACTATTGCGGATATCGCGGTCAATGAAAAAGGAAGTGTTAGGCTTAACATGAACATAGATATTCCATCGCATCCTTTTGAGTTAGTTGGTGTTGTGATCACACGTCGTATGAAGTATACTGTTAATAAAAAAAATATTTGATTTATCTGGATTTACGAGGTCCCGAGGTAAATTGTTATAAGAACTAGGTTTTGAAAGGGCGTTTAGCCTTTTCCATGTCGCAGAGGCTTTTTTTTTGTTATTGCTATTGAGTATGTGTTTAAAATAAGCGCGTTTTTCATTAAGGACTGCGGCATTGTAATAATTGCGCAAATCTCTATAATGTCGATCGTCGATAGGACGACTCACTCTTTAGCTTTTTTGCACGCTGACACGCTTTATCCCGCAACACCCGCAAAGATCTTATAGTGTCAGTTAACCGAGGTGTAGGAGGTTCTTTGTACGTCCTCGTGTGCATTGGAGCAAACGTATCGATTACGGATCGAGCTCGATACGGTCCTGGTCCAGATGTTCACCGGGAACGGGGGATTCTCCGAGTACCTTCACAGGTTCAAGCTCAAGGACAGTCCCGCGTGCCCCTGTGTGACCCGGAGGTGGACTAGACCGTGGTGCACATCTTGCTTTCCTGTCCCTTATTCGGGGCAGAAAGGATGAAATTAGAAATAGAGATAGGAATAAAGTTAGAAATGGCAGCAGTTGTCTCTCTGATGAGTGAGGACGAAAGTCGGCAAATATTTTCAAAATTTTGTAAAAAAGTGGTGGGAGATATTATACTAGGGAACAAAATATAAAATAGAATAAAAATAAATTAAAACATTAATAAGTTTCAAACTGTAAAAAAAAATAAGAATAAATAAAATAAAAGAAAATCAAAGAAGAAAAGTAAGAAGAGCAAACAAATGGATGCCTTTATTTCAGCTCAACAAATTGTTCCGGACGTGACGAGCCGACAGTGTCTTCACTCTGCGAGAGGTATGGAAGAAGGAATGGAAAGGAGAATGAAAGAAAAGAGGAGGAGAAACAAAGGAAAGAAAGATAAGTTTTGAGCGGAAGATGGAAGTATGAAAGGAGAGAGAGTAGGGAAAATATTGTAATAGATAAGAATAAAAATAGATAGTAAGTGAACGGTACTAAAGGCCCTGACCCGCCATACGCAGGGGAATGAAGGTAAAAAAAAAAAAAAAAAAAAACATATCGATTAAGTCTAGCATTAGGTAGTTAAATGTGGCCACCATATCATTCAAAAATCAAAAAATCAAAAATCTAAAATCATTTATTTGATAACATACATTACATAGTGATAGTAGTGATTGGTGTCTCCTTTTAGGCATAACAACGCCTGCGCCAGGAGACACCGCCCTTCCTTATCATACATGATTTTATAGTAGTTTGCTGTCGTAAACTTTGTGTATGCAAATATCCCATTTTTTTTTTTTTTTTTTTTTATTATCACACATTATATTTTGCATAAGCAATTCAATTTCGTCATAAGATTGTGTTTTTAACCAATTAGTTATCTTATCTTGCAGTCAGGATAGTTTTTGCTACATATTTCTAATTGTTTATTTTATTATACATATGTACTGATCTCACGTCGCGCTGGATGCTTGCAAAAGTAGTTTTTATCGATGGAGTAGGTATTACTATATGATTCCTTCTCCTCTCGTTAGTGTTGACGTTATATGCTTCAGTTTTCTTGAGTTTTAAAATGGAATATAATATATATAGTTTACGAACTGATAGTACATCAGCAAGCTCATAGAGGCCTTCCGTGGAGTACTTCCGATTTTTAAAATACATCACCTTGAGAAGGGCTCTTTGAGCTCTTTCCGCTGTGATAAAGTGCGTTTTATTGGCACCTCCCCATATTGGTAAACAATATACAGTGACGGACTGTACCAGAGAAATGTATGTGTACTTTAAAAAATTATTAGTTAAACAAGTATTTGTGGTATTTATCGGAGCAATATGTCTCAAATTTTTAAACATCCAGATAAATTTTCGAATTCTCGCTGCAATCTGTTCTATTTGGGGATACCATGACACGGTCGATTTATTAAGTATTTTGTATATATTTTAAAATTACGTCTGTTTGTATAATAAACGCTGTAAGCGACAATTTTTGTACTATTTATGTTTTTACGTAATATATTGGTAATATGACAATATTCTATTTTATAATAAGGACGTCTAATTCTCACGGTAACAGCAGATCGATTGACACTGTAGTCATTGCTCATTCATAAGTTTTTGTGTTTGCATTTCACTTTTCATTGGTATAACCGGCGAGTTGTCCTCTTTCCTTAAGTAGATTTTTCCATAAGCGGTCCAACAATATCTGTACTTCTTGCCCTTTACCAGATCACGGGCGAGAAAGTGCAACCGAGCTGCCCTAGCAGTGAGATGTACTGTAACATACACAGGGCTGTCTTTTGGAAGTTTTAACCCCAAGTGCTGAGTGGAGAGATTTACTTTAAGTATAGATTAAACAGTTTACATGATTTCATTTTTTTTAAAGGTGGAGTTTGTTTCTACGACAACAGGTGTATTTTTTATATCGGCCCTATGTCCACGTACTCTGTAAGCATCCTTGATGTCATTTTTATTCAATTGACAACCAACAGTCTCGGATAGACACAGAATCATACCAACAAGTTCCTCCTTCGTCTCATTCGGCAGTTTTGGTACATTTTTCATTTCAAAATTTGATTTCCTACTATCTTGTTGGAAACTTTCTAATTTTTCTTCTAATATAGTTATGTATCGCCGGTCTGCTTTTAATTTTTTTTCCAATATCTCTATTCTCTTTTGGAATTCTTCGTTTTGTGCAGTTAAAAATGCAACAGATTTTTCAATCTTTACTGACTACAATACTTGACTGTTGTATTTCTTTTAAAGTACATGCATTTCTTTTAATTCTTTCTCATGCGATTTCATAAAATTCTGAAACATGTTTTGCATTTCTTCACGAAGTTTTGAGAATTCGCTGCTAAAATCGTTATCTTTCTTCCTCTTATCACGTCTCGTTACAAAGTTAGGCGAAGTTTCATTAAACTGGTCCGTCCAGTGCGTTTCCGCGTCAGAGTGTGACTCATCTAGTAAGCTGTCCATTTTAGTAAAACTGTAGAACTAGTACCCATGGAGTATATTGTGCAGCATTTTTAATAGCATCTGCGTGTTGATTAAGCTGTCTATAAGAGATTGTTCTAGGGCGGGATTTCGTGGTTTCTAGCGTCAAATTGGTCACAACTAAACCGTGATCACTAAGATCATCGTTATGAATAACGTTTATTGAGTGGGGATTTAATTTAGAACTTACAAATATTAAGTCAAGAATAGTTTCGGTAGAAGGTGTGATACGTGTAGGTATATCAACTATCTTAGTTGAAAATTATCTACAAGATCCTTAAAGCAAGACGGTGTGTAAACAGTTTTTATTAGGATTCATGCAATTAATATTAAAATCACCTAATAAACTTATGCTATCGTATTGAGGTACAAAGATGGCCCAAGGATTCGTTTAATGAGTCTAGCAGCTGTCCAGTTTTGAGAGGGAGGCCGATAAACGACACCCAATGCCAACCTATTGTGTTTGAGCCTGACTTCCAGCCACGTTTGCTCAAGAGCACCAACAGGGTGGCTTAACTGGCGTACTGTAATACCTGACCGTACATAAGCTGCCACACCAGCACCGCGCGATACACGCGGAGCATGAATGAAATTGTAGTCCGGTAAGACTGAACGTTGGTCTCTGGTGTAAGCCAGGTTTCCTTTAGACAT
The DNA here is from genome assembly GCA_033220335.2 of Troides aeacus. Classification (NCBI taxonomy): domain Eukaryota; kingdom Metazoa; phylum Arthropoda; class Insecta; order Lepidoptera; family Papilionidae; genus Troides; species Troides aeacus. The sequence goes on from CM067296.1 coordinate 7,265,521, forward strand.
AAAATATCGAGATTGTTTGCTCTAAAACATTCTCGAAGTCCATCCCATCCTGTATTAATGGATGCTATATTTAGCAATCCCATTGTAAGGTATTTAACTATGTTTTTTTACGACTAGATATTAAAATATAGTAAACAAAGCTATAGTATATATATCGAACGACGAAAAAAAAGGTAAAGCGCAATCAAATGTGTGATATTATATGATAGTTTATGATAGGCGAACAGAATTAATCTAATTTTGTAGGATGAGGTAGTTGTATGCAATTTAGCAATTAACAAGACGACCTTCAAATACGTGCGCAGATACAATACGGCGATATCTTCAATTAAGTCTTTTAGACAAACCAGTACACTTGCATGCAAAAAAATGTACCAGTATAAAAATATATAATAATATTCATTTTGAATTACTGAAACCTGGAGAAACTGTTACTGCAGACCTCTACAGCGAACAATTGCAGCGAGTCAATCAATCTTTAATTGAAAAGTGGCCAGCGATTGTCAACCGAAAAGGCGTCATTCTCCAACATGACAATGCAAGACCGCACTGCGCAAGGCGAACTCTAGAAAAAATTAATGAATTGGGGTGGGAGGTGCTGCCTCATCCACCATATTCGCCCGATGTTGCACCATCGGATTTCCACTTATTCCGAGCGCTGCAACACTTTTTAAGTGGCAAAACATTTGCAAATTTGGATGATATCCAAAATGCCATCTCTAGATATTTTGCCGAAAAACCAATTAATTTTTATCGATCAGGGATTGAAAATTTACTCACTAGATGGCAAAAGGTTATTGACAATGATGGGGAATACATCATTGATTAAAAATAAAGACTCGTTAAAAATGTATGTGTTTGTATTTAGCGTAAGAAAACGACATTACTTTCCGGTCCCCCTAATAGATTAATAATGTTCAACGTGTTCAGAGACGTGCGATAAATTGAAAAACTAATAAAGATTAAATTATTCCTTAACAGTGTTAGTGATGTGTTCAAACTAATTTTAAGATAAGTTTAAACTGGCGCGCAGTCTTTTTATCAACTTGCAATGTGACGTGATAATTGCGCTTTCCATATTCCTTTGTATTAGAATCATAGTCACAGGCAGATTCCTACGTTAGATGCACTGCAGAGGGATGGAATTAGACCTTTCTATTCGCGATTCGTAGCTTGTTATCGGAATATTGGTAGCTAAGGAGTTATATTCTTGGTAGACAAGTAATGGAAGCTAATTTTGGCGAATCGTCTAACAATAAAATTGCAATCAATTAAACTTAAGACATTCGCGTGTTATATAGAAACCTTTCGTCGTATTTTCACCTGTGCTGACCTTCATAATGAATATTCCATTATAAACCCCGTCTGGGGTCAGATGATTGCGCGGGTCACACTTTCTCACAGATAATGAATCATCAGAACATCTTCACTGTCCTCTCTCATCGGAGTCTCATGGGCGACGCTGTCTGACGTCATTTGTGTGATATTTAGTGGGTTAGTGGCTGTGATATCTCTCTCATCGGAGTCTCATGGGCGACGCTGTCTGACGTCATTTGTGTGATATTTAGTGGGTTAGTGGCTGTGATATTAAGTATCAGTGTCGTCTTGATTGTTTTTTAAATCGTTCATAGTATTCTGGACAAATTAAACAGCTACTTTGTAATGGATGATGAGAATGTTTATACTTGCTCTTATAGACGACGAGAGCTTGAACTGCAGGTTGTTTATGTCAATTACTTAAGTTTTATATATTGCTTTAGGAGTGTCTAATTAAAGAGAATCTAATTGGTTTATTGACTTGATGTGTATAGGTAAGGAATCTTTGTTCTTACGGACGTATATGCGACAGTTATAGGTGCAAGCAAATTCGAAATCTAGCAGTCTTCGAGCTTCGTAAAAGATACTGCGATTGGCAGGTGTTTAATTTTCTGACACGAATACCGTATTTTTATCCTCTTCAAAACCCAGTGCTGCCATTTTGATACCTCGTTTTGTTCTCATAGTTCGGAGAAGCGTATTTTTCTTATTTTGGTCATGAAATTTTATAAGAACTGGTCGTGGTTTGTTATTGATTTTCTAATTTTGAGTACCTAGTCGTCTTACCATCTTAAGGTCCGACTTCGACAAATCGATTCCGAGGGTGTCTGCAATTTGGAGGGCGACGTCCGTTAGTTGCTCGTTCTCGTATTCAGTAACTCCGTGAAATTCCAAGTTATTTACACGTTCGGATTGCTCTAGATAGTTGTTGCGTTCCTCCTTAGCTGTAACCCTTGATTCCAAGCTATTAAATAATTCCGCGATATTCTCAAGGTCCATTATTTTCGCTTCCACTCTTTCTATTCTTTCCTCCAACCTCATCTCGGTACCAGGTGTCTTCTTATTAACTTCTTTTTGTATCGATTCAAGCTCTTTCCCAACGCCCGACCGGTGTAATAATAAATGTTGTAAAGACCTAGGATCCCGTTTAATTAGCTGGAGACTGAAGCTGGAAGAGTTCGAATATGATATCCAGTAATTTGTACTCGAAATGTGCTGGGTTTTCTCGACATAAAATCTGAACAACGCGATCGCTCTGCTTAATACTCTAACGGATATACAATTATACAGGTGGTACAGGCTATCACCAGCTCCGATCACAATTGTATTCTCTTCAACATTAAATTAGTAAAATCAAAAGGGATAGGCATTAAAAGAAGTACTCGGAAATACAACACTAGGAAACCAGACTGGACACAATTCAGAAACAAGTTGGAAAATGTGAAAAAAGAAACAACTATTAACAAAACGGAAATAGACATATCCAGTAAACAAAGAGCAAAACTAACGTCAATGCCGATGCTAGTTCTCGCTATCCGGTAAATCCCGTCCTTCCTGAGAACTCTCTACCCGAGTCAGACTGAGACCTAATGGATCTGTTTATAACACCTCCTTACAACCCTGATGAACTAGGTTCACTTCCTGCAGACCTTCTCAGCCCAAACCTTGAGACGTTATTGCCGCCGTCTCTATCTCCTCCTGAAACACAAACCAATGAAAAACCCAGATTGTCTCAATCGACGTCACAGCCTTTAGCCTTACCCGAAATCCATCCTAATGATGAAATCGTACTCAATATAATTTCGAGACAGTGTGCGACTTCAACTGATAGGTGAAATCGAAAAACCTAATCTAGTTACATTAATATTAGGGGGACCGGAAAGTAATGTCGTTTTCTTACGCTAAATACAAACACATACATTTTTAACGAGTCTTTATTTTTAATCAATGATGTATTCCCCATCATTGTCAATAACCTTTTGCCATCTAGTGAGTAAATTTTCAATCCCTGATCGATAAAAATTAATTGGTTTTTCGGCAAAATATCTAGAGATGGCATTTTGGATATCATCCAAATTTGCAAATGTTTTGCCACTTAAAAAGTGTTGCAGCGCTCGGAATAAGTGGAAATCCGATGGTGCAACATCGGGCGAATATGGTGGATGAGGCAGCACCTCCCACCCCAATTCATTAATTTTTTCTAGAGTTCGCCTTGCGCAGTGCGGTCTTGCATTGTCATGTTGGAGAATGACGCCTTTTCGGTTGACAATCGCTGGCCACTTTTCAATTAAAGATTGATTGACTCGCTGCAATTGTTCGCTGTAGAGGTCTGCAGTAACAGTTTCTCCAGGTTTCAGTAATTCAAAATGAACAATGCCGCGAATACTCCACCAAACACACAAAAGCGCTTTTTTGGGGTGTAAACCTGGCTTAGCAGTACTCCGAGGGATTTCATTTGGAGAGAGCCACTGCCTTTTGCGTTTTGGGTTATCATACAGGACCCATTTCTCATCTCCTGTGATCAAGCGATCAAAAAACGCTTCTGTGTTGTGTCGTTGAAGCAATAAGTTGCATGTGATTGATCGGTTAGCCTTATTCTGTTCGGACAGATTATGCGGGACCCAAACACCTGCTCTGCTTACTTTTCCAATCTGCTTCAAATGTTCTTGGATGGTCGACCAAGATTTGTTGAGACTGTTTGACAATTCCTCGATCGTCTGACACGGATTTGCTTCCACTTCCGCCCTTAACACGTCGTTGTCTAACGCTGATGGTCTTCCTGATCGATACGAGTCGGAAAGATCAAAATTACCCGATTTGAACTTGGAAAACCACCTTTGGCATTTACGAATGTCCAGTGCATTTGGATAAACATCGCAAATGTTTTTGGTAGCAACTGTTGCGTTATTTCCCTTGCGAAACTCAAAGAGCATGCAATGCCGGATGTGTACCTCTTCTGGTATTTGGCTGGCCATTTTACCCAAAATTACAAAAAAGAAATTGTAATTCAATTGTCTATAAGTAAAGAAATCACTATAACCTCACAATGTCTTTGGTACGCCTCTGAACAAAACAATGAGCTGACAAATGACAATCAAGTATTGGCATGCGCAGAAACGATATTACTTTCCGGTCCACCTATTACCTAATTCTGTAAAGTAATAGAATTCAGTGTTAAACACGGGTGCGCAACGACCGCATGTGCCGTACCTTACCGTACCCTCAGTTCCGTTTTTTTTTTTTTTTTTTTTTTTTTTTTTTTTTTTTTTTTTTTTTTTTTGTATTGTTAAAAATGCTACGGAAGTTCATTATTGTTTATTAATCAGTTGCCAAATTTCTGACTACAGGAATAAAATGAGTTTACAAACGTCTCCCACTACATTGTGTTACTCCACCGTCGCTCAAAATACAATGTTTCCGAAAAAAGATCAAGCTGTTGTCATCGATGCCCTGGGAACATTCAAATTAAAGACTGCTCTAGAACTAGGAAAAATAATCGATCTAGCACAAATTCGATTCCTATCCAGAATATCTAACAACCGCATTTGTGTATATTTAGCATCAAAATTGATAGCGGACGACATTATTGATAACAAGAAATTTATAACTATTCAAGGGCATAGACTTAGTGTTCGCTCACTCGTTAACAGAAACAAACGTATTATTCTCTCGAACGTATGTCCGATTATACCACATACGGAAATAGAGAAAAAATTACAAGAAATAGGAATTAAACCAATGTGGTCAATATCATTTCTGCGTGCGGGGCTAAACGATTCAGGATATAGCCATATATTAAGTTTCCGTCGGCAGGTGTATATAGCATACACGGGGGTGGTGCGTACACGGGGGTGGTGCGCTCTATGGCGCTATACGGTGCGCCCATATGGGCGCAACACCTGTCGACCCGTGGCGTGACGCTGCTGCGCTCGCCGCAGCGCGTCATGGCCATACGGATCGTACGAGGTTACCGTACCATCTCTTTCGAGGCGGCGTGCGTCCTCGCCGGGACACCGCCGTGGGAACTCGAAGCGGAGTCGCTGGCGCGCCTCTACTGTCGGCGGAAGAGGGCCCTCGAGCGGGAGGGCTCGTTTCCGTCGCCTGACGAGGTGGAGAGGTGGCGCCGAAAGGCGCGTCGAGAGCTGCTTCGGGGATGGGAGCGGCGACTCCTCGAACCGTCGTACGGTCGCCTCACCGTTGAGGCCGTCCGGCCGGTCATCGGTGACTGGCTGGGCCGGGACTTCGGAGTCCTCAGTTTCTGCCTGGTGCAGGTACTCACGGGGCACGGTTGCTTCGGGAGCTATCTGCACCGGCGGAACTGCACGAGTAGGACGGACGAGGCGTGCGACGAGTGTGGCCACCCGGTGGACACATCGTCCCACACCTTGGCCGATTGCCCGCGATGGGGGGGGGGGGAGACAGGGCCGCGCTCGTAGCGGCGATAGGGAGTGACCTCTCGCTACCGTCCGTGGTTCGGACCATGGTCAGTGGCGAGGCGTCATGGAATGCGGTATCCCGATTCTGCGACTCTGTTATGACGCAGAAGCGGGAGACCGAACGTATCCGAGAGCGGGCGCCGAGGGGACAGGACGCGGTCGGAGCGCGATGACAGCTCACCGGCGCAAGGCGGGGCCGAGCGCACGACCGCCGAATGGCTTCTCGGCAGGAACCTGGCGCCGCGACCGACAAGGGCCGTCGGGCCGGTGCCCCCCTTGGAGAGGGTTCCTGGGGTGGATATGGTGATGCGTCTCGTATTCCGACGCGTCGCCACGTAGGGATTTTTTAACAGGAGGGGTGCTTCACACCCCTCCTCGAGGTGGGCCCGGTCATTCGGGCGCCGATCGGGGGTCGCGGAGGAACTGAAATACGTTATCCCGCGACCCCTCGAGTATGTGGAAGAGAGTGGAATACCGTGTGAAGCTTTTTAGTCGGTTGGATTCCGACACTACCCCGGTACCTGCCCACTATTAGTCCCGTGGTGTGCGTTCCGTTAGCATTTTGTTACACAGGTTAATAAAAAAAAGTGCAAATCTGGGCGGGAATAACTAGAAGGTTTATGATAGGAGGGCAGGTGATTACGATGAAGTTCTGGATTCCAAAAGGGGCTGGTCTTTGCATGGCTCAATTTGTAAAAATTTCCTCACTATTCGGCATGTATTTAAAATGGCTGCTTTTTGTAACATTTTATATGTATTTTTTGGTAGGTTGAGAGACTTGATCGAATCGAGCAGTTTTTCAGCTATTGTTAGGTAACCGGTGTTGTTAGGTTTATCTATTAACGTGATGTCTGGTCTATCATAGTGGATTGTTCGGTCAGTGAGAATTGCTCGATCGTAGTATAACTTTGTCTTGGCATTCTCTAGAACTGTTTCAGGTTCATATTTATAATATGGTTGTGTGGATGGGATGAAGTCGTATAGGTGTGCAAGTTTTAGATGGATCATGTTCGCTATCTGGTCACGTCTATGCTTGTAATCGGTTTGGGATATTGTTTTGCATGCTCCTGTGATGTGCTGGATAGTTTCTAAGGTTTTTTTTTTTTTTTTTTATTTACGTGTGTAACAAAATGCTTACGGAAATGCACATCCCGTTGCCAGATTGGGCCGGCGCCGGTGGTAGTGTCGGACTCCAACCGACTGAAAAGCTTCACACGGTATTCCACTCTCATCCACGTGTTCGTGGGGTCGCGGGATAAAGTATTGCAGTACATCCACGACCCCCCGAACGGCGTCCGAATGACCGGGCCCACCTCGGGGAGGGATGTGAAGCACCCCTCTCGTTAAAATCCCTACGTGGCGACGCGTCGGAATACGAGACGCATCACCATATGCTCCCCAGGAACCCTCTCCAAGGGGGACGCCGGTACAACGGCCCTTGTCGGTCGCGGCGCCAGGTTCCTGCCGAGGAGCCATTCGGCGGTCGTGCGCTCGGTCCCGCCCGGTCTCGGCGCCCGCTCTAGTTTCTGAGCTACTATTATATTTTCTGCTCATGTCGGAGGAGAGGGTTTTCATAATGTATTTTTGATAGTTCTTCGTTTCTATTACTTGGTCTTGAATAGCCATTATAAAACCTTCCGTCACCGGGAAGAGTTCGCCATGTTTGAGTCAAGCGTTCGACGCCTCTCTGTCGACATTAGATTGGCGTAAGTCATGGCGGTGTCTTCCATGCAGTGACTTACCTACCTACCTAGTGACTATCAGTTGTTCGTTGGTTCGTGTGGTGTAGTCTTGAAGGTTTAATGAAGTTGATTTGCGATCGTTCAGTACTATTGCTTTATGAAAAGTGGATGATTCGGGTTTCTTATGAAAGTAGTTACGAAGACTTGTTATTTGTTTGTTAAGTAAATTTGTAATGTCTGTAAGTCCCCTGCCACCCCTCTTTTCTAGGGAGTGTCAGTCTTTGTAGGCAAGATGAAGGGTGATGCTTACGGAATTTTGTCATTGTAGTATTATAAAAGAATACGTTAATGCTGGAATGGCGAATGTATTATTGGCTTTTACTGTGTTTCGGGAATTAAGTTGATTTTTAAGGATACTATTGAGTCGATGTTGAAATTGTTGTTTTAGCTTCTGTTTTGTATCTTTATGACATATCTGTAGTGGTAGATGATTTTTTTTTTTATTAACTTGTGTAACAAAATGCTGACTTTTTCTCCCTTCTCTAAAGTGTTGTGATGTTGATATTTATTTCCTGCTTCAACCGAGTTTATTTTGCATTTATCTATACCAAACTGCATCTTTATATCTTTTGAGAATTGTTCTGTCAAGTTAGCCAACTGTTTTAAATTATTTTCAGTCTCGGAATAAAGTTTTATGTCATTCATATAAAGTAAGTGAGTTATGCTTTCCTTGGAATCAGTCTCTATGTTATTATCACGATTTTTGTATTTCAAACAGTATCCTAATTTAGTGGAATTCAAAATATTGGAAAGGCGGTTTAAAGAGAGACAGAACCATAATGCACTGAGTGCGTCTCCTTGGATACCGCCCCGCTGTATTCTAATTGGATCAGTTTCAATAGCTTTTGTTGCAGTGCTGAGTTTAATTTTTGTTTTCCAGTGTGACATTGTGGATTTCAGGAGTGTAATAATTTTACACATACATACATATAATATATATCACGCCTCGTTCCCAGTGGGGTAGGCAGAGACCAGCTCTCTCCACCTGCTACGATCCTGGCACACCTCTCTCGCTTTCTCCACTTTCATAAGCGTCTTCATGCACGCTCGTCTGTTGCGAGTGCTTTTGATCCGGCCTTTCTTTAGGACATCTCCGATTTGATCGGAGTATGTCCGTCTAGGTCGACCTAGGTAATAATTTTTGGATGAATTTTATATATTACTAGAACCTGTAGTAATCAGGAATGTGGAACTGAATCATATGCTTTTTTATAATCAATGTACATGGTGTATAAATCTGATTTTGTTCTTTGCTTCTCCGTTAATATTATCCAATCTATAGCTAATTGTTCTTTACAGTCCTGACTGAATTTAGGACATGCTGTCTGTTGTTCGGCTGAAATGTTGTTATCATTAATGTGTGTATAAATTAGTTCAGCTGCACAAGAAGTTAGAATTTTATAAAAGGTTTGTAAACGTGTTATGGGTCTATATTTTGCAGGATTAGTTAAATGATACGTATCTTTAGGTATCACGTATGTGCTTCCAATAGTGATGTGAGGTGGTATGACGGCAGGGTTTCCAATAAATTGATTTAAATGATTGTATATATGAAAATTGTCTGTACTAGCTTATGAAAGTGGAGGAAGCGAGAGAGATGTGCCAGGATCGTAGCAGGTGGAGAGAGCTGGTCTCTGCCTACCCCACTGGGAACGAGGCGTGATACATATGTATGTATGTATGTCTGTACTAGTAACCGTGTATGTTGTCTGATCCAGGAGCTTTCCAATTATGTACTTTATTAAGTATTTTTTTAAATATGTCTATTGGGATATGTTCGAATTCAATTTCTGGCGTTTTGAAAAACGGTGAAGGAAAACATCGTGAGGAAACCCGCACACTGATATCATCTTTGTGTGTGTGTGTGGTGGTCCCAATAAAGTGGCAACAGGCTCCCACCCTGTTACATGGGACCTAATCTGACCACATCTGGCGAAACGTGGGTGGTTTATTCACCTCTGCCTACCCCTACTGGGAAAAAGGCGTGACAAAATTAAAAAAAAAAAAAAATTGAAATATTTAAAGTTTATCCATTTAGCATCAATGTTGTGGTTTTCAGGCTTTTGCCATAACTCTGCCCAGAACATTTTTAGATCCTTTGCGTCCGGGGAGTCACTTCCTGCTTCCTGGTTAATGCTGGTTTCTTGTACATTAGTTGTTGCATGCCTTATTTTGCGGTAGAGTAGTTTTTCATTGTTAGTAAATAGATTGTTTTGTTGTTTTCTCAAGTTACATGGTTTACATCTACTTCAGCGTCTCGAAACTACTGTTAGCTTTTGTTTCATTGTATCTAGTGTATGTGTGAGTTGTGTGTTTGGTTCTTCATGTATTGTGTGTATTATGTACTGTTGTGAGATATTATTTACATGTTTTTGAATATTACGACTCCTACTGCCGTTAATAAATTGTGTCAGTCTACCTATTTTGTACGTAAATATTCTGTTTTTCCTTCTAGTCTTTGTTGCCTGTACGGTATATTATTTTTGTTATTATTACGGGCTCGATCAGGCGCGACTTCTATTGTAATTTTTTCACCGTTCACTTTAGCAGCTGTGAATGCTGCACTGTAAATTACTCCTTGTAAATTATTGAAATCCGATTCTATATTGATATTTTCAGGGTTGATTATCAAATTTATTTAATTATTATTATTATTACCATCTGAAACTAGCATTATTTATATTCATAATTTAGAAAAGTGTATACATGTAAAAGCATATACAACTAACGAAACTTTAAATTTTATATTAGAGATACCGCTAGTTAAAACGGAACTGTTCCCCTTCCTACACATGTATTACATTCCTAATCCCAATAATCTAATACTTGTTCCGGAACACCTATATAATAATGTGTGTGTCCACCCCCAGGATTCATGCATACATATAAATGAAGAACTCGGAATACGTAAACACTTAGATTGGAAACGTTTACAATGTTCGACAGATTGCATAGACAAAATTGTATCACAAAGAAAAGAACCATTAAATTGTTACAGAACCACTGCAGCTTATGAAGATTTATTAATACGAAGAAATTAAATCTAATTACAGGATTGTTGTGTCTATTAAGAAATTATTATATAAAAAAGTGCAACAATGAAACAATATGTCAAAGTATTTAAAAAAAAAAAAAAAAAAAAAAAAAAAAAAAAAAAAAAAAAAAAAAAAAAAATTGTCAACGTATTAAAGACACTAATTTAATAATAATTAATAATGAATACAAAATCATTATAAATAATATCATCTTAGAAACACACGATAAATTCATTGAAATTAGAGAAACCCTACAAGTCCCTAAGTAACAATTGAAGTCCGCAGCACAGGCAGTGATTGAATTAGATAATGTTCGCAGCTTATTAAATAATGCAAGGATATTAGATACAGATACAGTTGTACTGAAAAACAACAGATTATCAAGAAAAAGCGCAGTTGGTTAACAATCTTACTACTTATACTATTGCTAACTTTAGTTATGTTATCAGGAAAGCAGCAAGATAATTCCGATAACAAAGGACTACATCGCCTACGGACACTGAAATGCAAGAAGCTAAGAACCTAAGAGTTGAAACTCTACTCCAACCCTCAGCACCAGCACGCTTCATTCTTCGGGCGGAGGAGTTACGTAGCCATAACTTAGAATAAGTAAATCTTAAGTACTTTTTAGATAAGATTAAATTACCATTGTACAAACACAGCGCATTGCCTCGAGCGCCTGTTTATAACACGAAACTAACAATAATAATCAGTTCGTTTGTCGCATTCATAACAAGTAGTTTTAATTCTGAATAAAGAAGAAAAAAAAAAAAAAAAAAAGAAAAAACATTTTTTTTTTTACATTGTCACGCCCTTTTCCCAGTAGGGGTAGGCAGAGGTGAATAAACCACCCACGTTTCGCCAGATGTGGTCAGATTAGGTCCCATGTAACAGGGGGCGAGCCTGTTGCCACTTTATTGGGACCACCACACACACACACAAAGATGATATCAGTGTGCGGGTTTCCTCACGATGTTTCCCTTCACCGTTTGTATCTCGCTGCTGTAACTAAAGTTCACAAATGTACATAACTTAAATATTAAGTCATCGGTACATGCCGAGGTTTGAACCCGTGACCTTCGGAATGAAAGCCGCACGCTCTAACCATTAGGCCAGCGAGCAACTTAAAAAATACCTAATAAAGTGTGTATTTTTAAAAAACCTTTCAATAACCGCCCAACGCAACTTCCGTACAAATAATGATTTATCCGTGACGCTCCTTTGCGAACCAATTCTGTATGTTTCCATTTTATCGCCCTTTTCCTTTTTTAAATGATCACTTGAGTTGGGTTTCTTTTTGAAAGAAAGAAAGAAAATTTTTATTCGGTATATAACACTTTGACATACACATTAAATTACACACACCGAAATGGCATCCAACTCAGCTGTATGCTGCAACTAAAAGCTGCAGCGCTGATTTTCAGTTGGTGCCAGTAATATTAACAAAAAGTTAAAATATTTAAAAGAAAATAAACACTAAGAACGAACACAATCCAGAATAAAATTTAGAATCCGTGACAAAGACTTAGATATAAAAATACAATAAGTGTTATAAAAAAAAACTATACATGTATATGATAAGCGAGGAGCTGTAACTAAATTTAAAAAAAACAAAAAAAAATTACGAACATAACGCAAAGGAGACTACGTCTTTACTGTAAAATAAGTTTGATGGCCCAGCGAGTCTCATTTCAGCGGTGGAAACCCCTCGGCGAACCCGTGCTGCAGTCAGTAATGGGTCACGATATGCTTTGTGTGTTAAGGTTGCAGCAATAGGTCGCGGCCGCGGGGCGGCGGTGCCTATTTGTCGACGCGGAGGCCCCGCTCGTTCTACTCGAGCTGTACCTTCCTCCTCGAGAGGCACTCCCAGCTTCTTTGCGATGCCCAGAACTATATGTGTAATGCTTTCAACTTTTTCCTCGGGAACACGGGAACAGATTTCCACGTGATTTAATAACATGGTTTGATCACGATCATTCAATTCCGATTTTAATTCTTTAATCGACTGCTCAAGAGTAGCCACACCGTCTTTTTGTTCACGATGTTCTAAAGCTTCCACTCTTTCACACAGCTCATCGACTTTGGAATTGCAAATACTAAGCGCAGTGGTGAGATTTGCTATGGCGATTTTAAAATCTTTAATCTCAGCGCGAGCAGCGTGCAATTATTCACGGATAAGACGTATTTCTTCCACCAATCTCGAAGATTCCAACAAAGCTGATTCTAGGGAAGCTGTCCCAGCAGTTAATGGAGAACTTCTATTGTTACGAAAGGTGATATTCTCTCCTTCATTGTTATCACCACCATTGAATAGCGTAGTCTTTATTGGTCGTAATAGTGTTTTGGAGTTATTCATTATTGGCGTTTTATTCTTACACTCATCCTCGCGGGGGCAAGGACGGGCTATGTCGGACTTGCACCGACTAAAACTCCCACGATGTTCCGACACGATGCCTAGTGGCAAGGGTTACGGGCATAGCTTGGTGCCTGCATCCGCGACCCTCACCGGCGCTGGCCGTTTGCGCCGTCCCACCTCGGTAAGGAGGGGTAAACCTGCATGGCGCGCCGGAACACGTTGCGCGCCCCCACCTCGGCCTCCTTTGTGCGGACGACGGCTTCCTCAGAACCCGTCGCACAGAGGCTACGGGCCCCCCCCGGAGATATCCTCTCTAGGCTCTCCGCGGTGGACAGATGTTGGGCCCGCCGCTACCTATTAGCGGCCGCGGAGGATAAGAAGAACGGCGCATCGTAATACCGACTCCGCAGGGGGCAACTTCCCACCACCTCCCATGGCCCCTCCAACCATCCGGTTACATGGGCCGAATCGTCGGGGTATAAGACCCCTACAAGTTGTTTTTTCTCTCTTTTCCTGTTGTCCCATGCGTCCTCTCTCTTTCTCCCAAAATCGGCTTTATTAAGCCGCGACGGGGCCCCACAGCGATCGAGGATATAATCCTGGCTGCCGCGTTAGCCCGCGCCAATAGCTTCCTCGAAGATAGGGCGTCAAAGCCGCTGTCCTTGCCTTCCGGCTCATCGTCGCTCGAGGTCAACGCACGTGGGGTGTGGTAGTCTTCACCCAATGCATCACCACCGGGCGACAACAGCTTAGACCTTGGTCGGGGTCGAAGCTGTCTCCGCTTCGGGTCTACGCTCGCGGTCGTCTCATCCGGTAATAAGATGCGCTTGGCCGACGCAGAAACAGCAGCGGGGCTGGCTTCTGAAGCCGAGGCAGCACCAGTGGGCGACAGCTGCGAAATAACGGCTGCCACCGCTTGAGTGACGGCAGCCGAAAACGCATTTTGCTCCTTACCGGGCCGCGGGGAAGGAGGGGTACCAAGGGTCGGCCGCTCCCCCTCAAACCAACGCCGCTTTGCGCTTGGCCCGACGGCGGCGTTCGCAGCAGCGACGAACGCAGCTTTAACGCCGCCGGGGGGGTTGCCGGGCGAGGAGGAAAATCCCCCCCCCACCTCATCGGAGTCCATAGTCCACTGGGGCTACTCAAGATATATACTCACGTCACACGGATCAGCCGCACCGCAGCAACGCCGCACTGCAGCGCACACGGCAACAGCACGGGACGGCAACGTCGCACGCCTCGCGCCGCGTTCACAGCCGACGCAAGGTGCGCGTGCAACTAAATATGGCGACGATCGACACCGCTTTGTTAGGCCAAAACAAGTTTATAACACTTATTACGCTAAATATGATATTAAAATCTTCGACGGTAGACTGCAAACACGTACTTGTTCACGGACACGAACAAAATTCAGGTAAAATGAGAATAAATTCTAACATCTAGTAACAAAGTGCTAACGGAGCGCACACCCCGGGACCAATAGTGGGCCTCTAGTTTGTTGGAAATAATTGCTCGTCGTTAGTTATATTTTGCCCTTTCCAAAAGCAAGGCAAATTTATTTGTTTGGAGGCTTCTAATTCTTTCGGTTTTTTTTTTCAAAACTAATAAGTCGTAGGATTTGCTTAAACCTATCTCCGGGCGTGGTTCTTATAAAATATTCAGGTCCTTTACTTAGTTTTCAATGTTTTGCCTCGTGGATTCTACGAGCATGGAAAATGGGATGTGAACCAACCCTCCCATCGAACAAGCCCTACGTGACATGTGAATACAGAGATGCGCCGTCGAAGCCATCTCGGGAACCCTTTCCAAGGGGGGCGCCGGACCGACGAACGGTTCAGTCGCGACGCCAGGTTCCTCTGCCGGATGAGGCGGTCGTAGGTAGTGCGCTCGAGTCTCGCCCGGTGGCGGTGAACCGTCATCACGCGACTACCCCGTCTCGCCCCATGGCAACCGCAGTCTAGTTCGAGCGGTCTCCCGTTTCCGCGACGCAATAGAGTCGCGAAATCGAAATACCGCCGCTAGTAACCTATCGCTTGCGACCGTAACCGGCAAGCGAGCGGCCACTCCCTTGTACTACCACGAGCGCGGTCTTACACGGCTCTCCGGTGAGAGCTGGCGGCCGAGGTGAGGGACGACGGATCGTCGAACACCTCGTCCGCCTCCGTCCCTACTCAGGCGTGGACGGGTCCCGGAGCACAAGAGCGCCTCGTGACATATCCACGCTCGGTGAGAATTAAAGACTCCACAGTCCCTCTCCGACTGGTCCGCGGCGACCGGGAGGATCGATTCGTTCTCCGCGACGACGGCGCGGCGCCACCTTAGTGGAGCACGCTTGTCCGCCGCACCTATGGCCGGCCTCTTTCCCCGCCGAACTGCAACAGTTGCAGTGCGGCCGGGCGGTATAATCGGCCGCTACGTGGCCGGTTTGTCCGCAACGGAAGCACTCGTCGCTGCGGTCAGAGTCGGACTTACAGTTTGCTCTCAAGTGCCCCTCTTCGAGGCACTTGAAGCAACGCTTGGGTCGGTTTTTGAGTAACGTTACTCGAGCCGACACCGACCCTATCAAAAGTCGTCCACCGTCGACGACTTTACGTGCCGCTCCCACGGATCCGCGTATCCAATGGCAATGCCGATGTCGTTGAGGTCCATTTTCTGCATCGCCTGGGCCAGGACCTGGGCGTAGGAGACGCCCTTCTCCTTGGACTCAGGCAGCAGAGTGATCACTACGGCTGCGGACCTCGGGGCCCGCAGCTTTCGTGATCGTCTCTTATTGTCTGCCGCTGCAGAACGACCGCGGAGACGCTTCCGATTAGCGTCTGCCACGGCGCTCTGTCCCTGCTGCTGCTGCGGTTTCGGCCGCGACCGCTGTCGCTGCCTCGGCCGCTGCTGCAGCGTGGCCGTGGTCTTCCTCGTCGGAGAAGGAGCACTATCCTTCCCCTCTTTGGGCACCTTCCGTATCACCGCATTCCACGCCTCCTCCAAAGAAGATGGGGTGGGCGCGGTTACGGAGGACCCAGGTCGCGGAGCAGTTTCCGCGACCTTCCCTGTCGCTCTCTTCGGCGCGGGACCAGGCTTTTTGGCGCCTTGCGCCGCCGTTCGCCTGGCCGCACCCAAGGGTGGACGGACATGCTTATCCGGGAGAATTTACGGCTGAGTTGCTTCAGTTGCACGCAAGTGTAGTTGAATAAAGAACCATTTTTTTTTATGTGTCATTATTTCTCCTATTGAGTTTCGACTGAGGTTTTTATTGAATGACTCAGTCGTACCTAATCAAGAAGTTGTGGTATCTTTGGGATTATGGCATTAAGTGGTATAACTTTTACTTAACAAATATATCACTTTGGCTACCGTATTGGGTTTTCCACTATAAAGTTAAAATATTTGTATATGCTTTTTAAGGTGTAGTTTGGATGAATTTCTATGTTTACAAATCTAATTATTATATACAAATTCTGTAAAAGGTCTACGAACGTTTGAAAATAAGATAATTTATATTTTCATTGATAGTCTATAATTTTGTTTTGAACGTGAGACTATCAGACCGGTTCAATGTTTACATAGCGGTTTGTTATTTCTCCAAGATTTTATAATATATCTAGTAGTAGGATCTCGTATCTAGAATGAATCGTTGATTTTTTGTGTAAAGTAGAAAGATAATTTTCGATCGTGCTAATGCGAATAGAATAAAAGTAATGATAGAATGTCGTTTTTAAACACAAAAAACTAAACGTTAACAGCGTTGAGAACATCCTCCCCGCCTTGAAAGGTGCTTCCTTTCAACGCAGTCGCCACCAATGGTGGTTCTTATTGCGTATGGTTACAAGTTTGCAGCGGTAGAGGGCAATACCAGATGAACGGTCGCCTAGCTTCTCCAGTGGCTGTGCGTATATCAGCTACTTGGGACACACCGACCAGTGGTGGTAATGGTCCGACCTCTTCAATCGTTCGGTTCTTTGCGTCGTTAACAAAACGTATAGTATCTTAAATACTATCTAATCTAGCGATCATTAACAGCTGATGAACATCTTTAGGATACAATGTCCAAAAATATCCGCTGATAGCTGTTTCGCTGTTTAAACAGATAACGAAAAAATTTTCTTTATAAACACTAAAGTGTAATGAGAAAATGAATTTATGGAAAAATGCACATATATAATAATTACATATTAAAAACTATGTACATCACATAAAAATCCTCCTCCTGCCCTTTTCCCAGCTATGTGTGGTGTCGGCACTACTTCATATAAGAATGTTGCAGACAAATATCGTCAAATAAATATAGTACATGCTTACAGCTCTGGTAAGTAGTGAAAATAACTATAAAAATATATCCCGAAAGATAGTCGCTATGATCTTTGCGGCCGATTGTGACACTTTAAACTTCTCCGCAGTTGTGCCTTTATTAAGCCGCTGCATCGACTCTTGCTTCGACTTCTAGTATTGAACCCAGGTTGCATCTCCAGTAACAATCCGGGCCATATGTTCTTACCTACTCGTGAGTGTCCTTGGAATCCATCTTGCACTGACCTTAGTCATGCCAAGATGATACTCCAACTATTGCCGCAAGCTGCTTCTTTAGTCGGGTATCTTCCAATACAAGTTTTTCTACTTTTGTCACGATTACCGGTGTGGTGGCCTCGATTGGACGTTTAGAGCGGGGGTCATCCTCAACAGATTCTCTTCCTTGTTTGAAAATACCATGCTACTTGTAAACCATGGTTTTACCAGGGGCAGAGTCCGCTTAAACTGCTGATAACTCTTGAAAAACCGTCGGAGAGGATTCTCCTTGCTTGGTGAGAAACCTAACAACGGCGCGGTGTTTAATTTTCTCCACATTCACTGATTCAACATACAAACTAAATATATTCGTATTATTATTTTCGAAATTAAATGGATTTTTAAATATTTTATTAAGCGCTCCTCCTCACTATCGCTATCGTTGTGATCAGCCTATAGATGTCCACTGCTGGACATAGGCCGCAAATAAGTTTCTTTACTATTTGGTATCTCATCCTAAGGGGGGAATTGCCATAATCGCCACGCTTGGCAGGCGGCTTGGCGATCGCAGTTACGGAGGCCCTGTAGTAAAACGCTGCAGCCCGTCCCACGTCCGGGATTTCCCTCCGCTTCCTTGGATGGATATACCGCCATCGTTCGGTTGACTGATTGCATTTGATGAAGTGTAAATGTACTCAATAGTCATATACACTTCAGCAAATGGGCGGTGGGGTCGTCACTTCGTAAACGGTAAACCATCGGATGCGGGTGGCCCAGGACCGGTCTGAGTGGAAATCTTTGGGTGAGGCCTTTGTCCAGCAGTGAACGTCTTCCGGCTGATTGGATGGATGGACTTTTTGGTAATTCAGTACTGATTATGGGAACAGTCGCGTTGTCGGTGATCACTTAATCTTTCTTTACTAGGAAAGTAAAGTGAACGTCCATCATCAAATATGTAAAATGCATGCTCTTGGTTGGAAAGTTGGCTGCTTACTGGAAGAGACAAGTTTTCAATATAACAGTAATGATTATTGTTACCATTGAATATATATATATATATATATTAACATGATATGATATCAACAGGTAAAACTATATAGGGTTTTTTTTTTTTATTTACGTGTGTAACAAAATGCTAACGGAAATGCACACCCCGTCGCCAGATTGGGCCGGCGCCGGTGGTAGTGTCGGACTCCAACCGACTAAAAAGCTCCACACGGTATTTCACTCTCATCCACGTGTTCGTGGGGTCGCGGGATAAAGTATTGCAGTTCATCCACGACCCCCCGAACGGCGCCCGAATGACCGGGCCCACCTCGGGGAGGGGTGTGAAGCACCCCTCCCGTTAAAATCCCTACGTGGCGACGCGTCGGAATACGAGACGCATCACCATATGCACCCCAGGAACCCTCTCCAAGGGGGGCGCCGACTCGACGGCCCTTGTCGATCGCGGCGCCAGGTTCCTGCCGAGGAGCCATTCGGCGGTCGTGCGCTCGGCTCCGCCTTGCGGCGGTGAGCTGTCATCGCGCTCCGATCAAAAAAACAATATAGGGTGAATCACGTTGGGGGTTAAATTTGTTAATGTTCATGTCTGAACACTTAATTTCTTCAAGACTCCAACCGCAATCTTTATTCTCAAAATCACTAATTATATTTGTGATAGTGTCACGTAACGATGAAATGAGAATATTTAAGTCGTCTCCGGGACAAATGTCATAGTTATGTCTGAAAGTCGAATGAATTTACTAATTCTCTACTTTGCTGTACAAAATATGCTCAAAATATAAAACTTGAAAATAGTAAACTGTGTTATCGATAATTCTTCAATCAAAATCGATTTGTTATCTTTTATAGAATTTAAAAATGCTTCTGTTGTTTTAAATCCTTGGTTAGGTGAATCATCTGTTTTACTACATACATACATACATATATATCACGCCTCGTTCCCAGTGGGGTAGGCAGAGACCAGCTCTCTCCACCTGCTACGATCCTGGCACACCTCTCTCGCTTCCTCCACTTTCATAAGCGTCTTCATGCACGCTCGCCGGTTGCGTGTGCTTTTGATCCGGCTTTTCTTTAGAACATCTCCGATTTGAACGGAATATGTCCGCCTAGGTCGACTTGCATCGATTTTTCCAATCATTCTTACCTTGTATATCTATTTCGTTAATCTCCTTTCATCCATTCTTTCGACATGGCCGAACCATCTAAGCATCCCTTTCTCTATCCTTGTCACTACATCTTCAACCACGCCGCACCGCTTCCTTATCACACTGTTCCTCACTTTGTCCATCCGTTTCACTCCAGTTATACTTCTCAAGCTTCTCATCTCCACAGCATTAATCCTACTTTCATGTTTCTTCTGCCGTACCCAACATTCACTACCGTACATCAATGTGGTCTGATTTACTATTAAATATTAAATGAAATATCGTCTACTTGCAAGAACTTGACAAACGCTTCAGTTTATCTTATTTTGTATTGAACACGTTGCTGCTGAAATCGATAGCTCTTCGTCACATCGGAGTCTTTTAGAATTCTGATCATTACCATTTTCACTATTGTCACTTCTCATTTTAGATCTTCGTCCATTTTGCAACTGTTGACTTTGATATGAAAAAAAAAGTAACAATCGTTCAATATATGTAACAAATTATTGCACCATCTTTAGGGTTAACTTCTTTAACTGATAACATACTTAATATTTTAATGAACTTCATCACAAATATCGCACATTTGCCGATCGCAGAATGTACTGCTTGAATCGTTAGATTGGAACTGTTCACAAAGATCACAGAGTTCCACATCTTCTGCGGGATCTGTTTCACTGGAATCGTTTCCAAGATGTTCAGCACTTGGTTCCGTTGTGCCTTTCGTAATAGGAACGAACTCACGATTGCTATTTACAGTATTGTCAACACAAAATGCGTCTGATGACATCAACAAATCACTTAAAGCACGTAATCACCTCATTCACGTTATTATTGTTCTGTTCATAATAATCTTGTTTTTCAATTTGTAATACAAATAATAATGATTTCTTATATGTTACTTACTTTATTGGTTATTATTAACAATGTAAGCTTTTCGGGATTTCTTTTCTTGCACTATATTTAACTTTCTTAGTATTTTCTACGTTTACAATATTCTCAAGGGATATGTCTGCGCGCTTCCAATGTTCTCCAACAGAGATTTTCGATCATTTATTTCGATCCTCTCTCCTCATGTATTTTTATTAATTGAGTAGCTTTTTTGTCATTATCATTGTTTGTACTTAAATATGCTATACATCCGTCTCCGCGGGCTTTCACTGATGAACAGCTTTTTTCATGTTTAGGGATGTCAAAAAGCTTATCAAAATTTTCGTCATATGAAGATGATTCTCTTTTTATTTTTAAGTTTTTAATATTCTAGTGCTGAGTTTTCACTCTCTTCTTCTGACAACGTGTTACAGTAGTGTTTGAAGACGTTTCCCTCAGAATTAATTGATATCTGAAAAAAAAAAAAAAAAAAAAAAAAAAAAAAAAAAAAAAAAAAAAAAAAAAAAAAAAAAAAAAATTAAAACAATATTATTATAGTCTACACAGTCCACATACCGCATACATTTATTCGAACCTATTCAACATCTCGACTCATCAGCTGACTCAAACACTGATTTATCCAATTGTATTTTGAAGTTATGCGCTCTTAGTCTGTTTTTCTGTCGTCGGGGCGCATTTCTATTTGTTGGTAACCGGAAGCTAAGTCGATCGTGTCGTATCGTGCTTTGCTAACTTATCTAAAATGTCGTTCATTTAATACGATATTAATTCTATTACGGACAAATGGCTGTAATTTACAAGGCAACGTTCGTAACCATCCCAAAACAATAGTAGAATCTGTCCAGAATACAGTGCGAACAATTGTCATTCTCAATGATATAATGACCTTTTCATAGAGACGAGTTCCTATTAGTGCACCACATAATTCAAGTCGTAGTATGGTAGGTGACTTGAGTGGAGCTACTCGACTCTTTGCCAACAGTAGACGCGATAACACTTCGCCTTTATCACTGACACTACGCACATACATGCATGCGTCATGCGCACGCTCGGATCTTCTTCTTAAGGTGCCTCTCCGACTAGCGAAGGTTGGCGGTCAGTTCTCCAAATTTAACTCTGTCTCTTGCGAGGCGAAATAGTTGGGCGGCACTCGCAGTTCCCGTCCACTCTCGGATGTTGCGTAACCATGATTTCTTTCTACGACCAACACTCCTTTTACCGGCAACTTTTCCCATCAAGATGAGTTGGAGGAGATCATATCTGTCATGCCTGAGCACGTGGCCGAGATACGATACTTTTCTCATCTTGATGGTCTGCAAAAGTTCCCTTTTTTGGTGGACTCGTCGTAGAACCTCCTCGTTTGTCACTCTCCGAGTCCAGCTTATGCATCAGAAAATTTATGGAATTCAATAAAGTTTGTTCAATCACAAATGAAACGATGCGGGATGTAAATCATATTTAACAAAGGTAAATTAACAATTATCTGAGACCATAATTTATTAAGCTCAGGTGTCACCGGTTCAATCCGGGATAGCTTATTCATCCACAATCTCTGGAGAAATGTTTTCATGGCGACGACACAAGGAGCTAGTAAACTAAGTAGATCAAAAATCTGTGCGATTACAGAAAACACATCACGCTTTGTGTTTCCACAGTTGATCAAAACACAGCTGATCAACTATCGGTAACCAGCCTAATCCTAATGTTATACAAGGCTCTAAAGCACCGACATTTAAGTCTAGTGACGACTGGAAAGATTTAGGCTGAGGAAGTGTTTGAGGGTTCGCTAGACTTCCACTTACTTAAATTCATTTGAGCCAAAGCTAACGTGGAAGTAACCTCTTCACGTAAATTAATAACTTCACTGAAGTCATCTACACCAGTTAACAAGTCGTCAACATAGAAATCATGAAGAATGGCATCGGCAACTTTCTTGTTTGGAGTTTCTAGTCCGAGCTGCTTCAAGCATCTTGTAGCAAGATAAGTAGCGCTAGTTGTTCCGTAAGTGACGGTATTAACTTGGTAAGCTTGATGCGGTTCTGAAGGGTTACAAAGCCGGATAATTTGTTGTAAACGTCGATCATCCGGATGAACAGATATCTGACGATACATCTTTTCAACATCAGCTGCGATAACATATTTATGTTGTCGGGAACGCAACAGAATGGACAGCAGCAGTTGAGAGAAACACCTGCAGCAGTAAGACTGCTTGCATTAAAAACTACTCTTAACTTAGTAGTGGAGCTACACTCACGTAAAACTCCGTGATGAGGAATGTAATGAACGCTTGGGTTCAAAATTATATTATGACATTTAGTCATGTATCGTAAGGGTTCGGATTCCGACATGAAACTTCTGTACATTTCGGACAGCTTGGTATTATTATTGAGCTTCCGTTCTAACGACAGGAAACATTGCTTTGCCCTCGGCAAGGAATCCCCTAATAATTCAATAGACTGTTTGAGAGAAATCCTTACACAACAACGGCCGTCTTCAAGACGAGTAGTATTTATATTAAAATGATCCTCACACGCCCTTTCTTCTGGAGAATATTTGCTTCCTGTACCTACTCCTTCAAGTTGCCAAAATCTACTGAGTTGATATTGAATATTATTCCAATCATCACCGTAAATGATATTTGTGAAATGGTATTTTAGATGAGATGATGATACATGGCCACATCTAATGGGACCTGTTACTAGCCAACCTAGTCTTATATCACAAAGTATCGGTAGTCCGTCTCCTAAAGCAATTTTCTGTGATCCTAAAATATTCCAGAACACGTCATGGCGTCCGGTGTGAAAGTGTGGATCAGCTAGACAAATATCAGAAGGTATAATTATAATGGACAAATCAACTCGTTTACAGAGTACATAGTTAGTTATAGATGGCAGAATAAAACATTGAATATGTGTTGAATTAATAGAAATTGAGGTCGGATGGGCAGCATTCGGGAAGCTAAGAAATATCTTCTCGTCCAATATACCGCAGTGTCTCAAGACAAAAGTCTTTGACCAGTGTGTGTTGCCAGTGATGACATACGGAGCAGAGACGTGGCCGCTTACTGTGGGCCTTGTCCGCAAGCTTAAGATTGCTGAGAGGGCGATGGAGCGAGCTATGCTCGGAGTTTCCCTGCGAGATCGCATCAGAAATGAGGAGATCCGCAGGAGAACCAAGGTCACCGACATAGCTCGAAGGGTCGCCGTCGCAAAGTGGCAATGGGCAGGGCACATAGCTTGCAGAACCGACGGCCGTTGGGGCAGAAAGATTCTCGAGTGGCGGCCACGTACCGGAAGACGTAGCGTGGGCAGGCCCCCCACAAGGTGGACCGACGACCTGGTCAGGGTCGCTGGCAACTATTGGATGCGGGTGGCCCAGGACCGGTCTGAGTGGAAATCTTTGGGGGAGGCCTTTGTCCAGCAGTGGACGTCTTCCGGCTGATTGGATTGGATTGGATTGGATCACATCCCGCACACGGTGCCGCAGCGACGCGCGCGCACAGTGTACAGCGGGCGGTTGCTGTGCAGGCGGCTGCGTATGCGCAATAGAATGTTTATTATCATTATCTAAGGAAGTAGATGGAGTAGTCATAATAGTCGATACCGATTTGTTGTTATTATAGATAGATAGATAAATTAGTTTATTTGTCCACGCAGTACAGAACACTTATATAAAGACAAAAACATTACATCAAAGAACACAGATAAACATAAATATGTTGACATGGTAACGTTTTGGATAATTATTGCTGCCGTGTGTACTGCAATGGTACAAAATGGCCGTAGCTCAGTGTAACTGTTGCCACGTAGCGAACAACGCACTGATTTTCAGCTACTACCTTATTAAAGAGCATATATATATTCGAGATACTTGTGTGCGATCTAAAGTTAAATTATTGATATTAAGTTCAGGGACAATGTTAGTCCAGGAATAAATACAAATATAAATCAGCTCGAGTCCTGGAATTATAATGTTTTAGGCTGGGAATTAATTTGTTTTTATAAAAGATATGTTTTCAATTTTAATTTGAAATGAACAATTGTGAGTTTCTTAAAGGGGGTGGTACATTATTCTAGCACTTTGTCGCTTGATGACGGAAACTACCTGCAAAAGCCAGAGATCTATGTTTATAGAACAAGGCAAGGGCGAGTACTTCTTGCCAGCATCTATCCCGAGCTGATGAAAGATTCAGCTTAGCGTATAGATATTTCGGTGTTCTAGATCTTAATAACCTAAACAAGAGACCAGCAATATGCATTATCTGACTTCATACTCAACATTGATGATTTGTTTAAGTAAGGGGAGATATATTCTTGATGTAGATCGGGCTGCAAGCCACAGCTCATCTGACACTGGGCTCGTGGACCCGGATCCACGGCCTGAGGTTTTAGAAACTAAAATGTGCTACGCGGGATGTAGCTATCTGGCGGATGATTCTGTATATTGTGTGTGTCTGGTTGTTGTTTTGCTTTATCTGGCGATTCTACTCGGTCGTCGAGGCCGGGCGCGGGCCCGTTCCCCGACTACCTTCGCCTGTATCGGAATCTCTGGACGGCGAGGACCGCCCACGATCGCGGGTGTACTTAGTGTACGCGGTGTGTGAGTAGCTGCGGCGCCGCGTTCTGAAGCGAGGGCGGCGTGATGCTGATATTCGGAGCGTGTTGGTAGTGTCCGAAGTGTGTGGTGACGTTGGTGCTGTCGATGACTGAGGGTATGTGTGTGGTTTGCGGGACCCCTTGGGATGTCGAAATAAGCGCGTGCCGCGGTCTGCGTCTTTTCGTCCTGGGATTCGGAGGTAGCTCGTAGTTGGCCGCGCTGGCCACCAGAGGGTTGGGATGAGTTGCCGCCTTGGCGAACTAGGTTACGGATAGGGGGAGATGTGAGACCGCGCAGGAATGTCGAAGCAGAACCGGCAGTAGGCATTTTGAACTCGCTGTATTAGGTTTGTTCTACAAAGCAGCCGCGGACCGGAGATAATATCGCCATAGTTAACTTTAGACATAATAAGAGTTTCACACAGAGCAATATGTATTTATGACGAAAGAAAGGTACGAATTTTATATAAAACTCATGTGATAAAAACAGCTTTTAACAACAATTTCAATATGCTTTTCGTAACGTAGCTTTGTGTCCAAAATAATGCCTAAGTTTTTTACTTCAGATAACTGCACTAAATTTTCATTATTTGTTCAACGTATATCGTACATGTTCAACTTGTGATCCTGTACCAAAAGCTATGAATTTAGATTTAAGGGGATTTATTTTTAGATTGTTTCTTACACTCCACTCGGTATATATATATCACGCCTCGTTCCCAGTGGGGTAGGCAGAGACCACCACTCTCCACCTGCTACGATCCTGGCACACCTCTCTCGCTTCCTCCACTCCACTAGGTGATACTACTTATATCGCAATTAATGTAAAACGCTATACTCCTGCCTCTTCCGTCGCGCATGCTTAATGAATGTGGGGATCTGATCAAACGGAAACCCGGAGCTGCTGGAGCAGCGCTTTGTTGACGAGCCCGGAGCCACGTTTCATTAATCGCTACAATATCCGCTCTAAAACGATCCATTGCATATAAACATTCGTCCTGTCCCACGTGCAAACACCCTGCATTATAAAGTCCCAATTTAAGAAATCTTGTTCTGTAGGGCATTTCTGTAATTAAGAGAAAATTTTACTAACTGTGAGTATACAAGTTTGTAAGAACTACAAATGCAGGAGTTTGTGCTGGAATATAACATAACTAGTTGATAGTAGTATTTAAATTTGATAGAATTTGTAGCATATACTATTACAGTACACAATGAGACTGCGTTGAAATTGCGAATAATTAGGAGATAGTGGTAACAGACATTGACGATAAACGGCATGAATAGTTCCAATAGCAAAACAAAGAGAGAACTTATCCCAACAATAAAAAGATATCGAGAAAATGAAAACAAGTAATAGATAATATCCCGACATTTGAAAACCGCTTCAGTCATGAATACAAAGTTGTTCAAATAAGTATCAAAAAATAGTCTAAAAGAAAAAATATTTATATGTTTATCGTTATTGATCATCCTTCTCTTCGGAGCCAACATGGATCGCACCAAAAACCCGAATCAGATCATTTCCGGTGCGAATGCGATGACGCACAGAGTCCACTCCTGCATACCTGCGTACATAAATTCTACCATCTCTGGTCCAGACGTAACGCCAGTTGTGTTGCCGTGCGAGTTCTCGGGCATTTTTAAAGAGATGACGATTATATTAGGGGGACCGGAAAGTAATGTCGTTTTCTTACATGCAATACAATACAAACACATACATTTTTAACGAGTCTTTATTTTTAATCAATGATGTATTCCCCATCATTGTCAATAACCTTTTGCCATCTAGTGAGTAAATTTTCAATCCCTGATCGATAAAAATTAATTGGTTTTTCGGCAAAATATCTAGAGATGGCATTTTGGATATCATCCAAATTTGCAAATGTTTTGCCACTTAAAAAGTGTTGCAGCGCTCGGAATAAGTGGAAATCCGATGGTGCAACATCGGGCGAATATGGTGGATGAGGCAGCACCTCCCACCCCAATTCATTAATTTTTTCTAGAGTTCGCCTTGCGCAGTGCGGTCTTGCATTGTCATGTTGGAGAATGACGCCTTTTCGGTTGACAATCGCTGGCCACTTTTCAATTAAAGATTGATTGACTCGCTGCAATTGTTCGCTGTAGAGGTCTGCAGTAACAGTTTCTCCAGGTTTCAGTAATTCAAAATGAACAATGCCGCGAATACTCCACCAAACACACAAAAGCGCTTTTTTGGGGTGTAAACCTGGCTTAGCAGTACTCCGAGGGATTTCATTTGGAGAGAGCCACTGCCTTTTGCGTTTTGGGTTATCATACAGGACCCATTTCTCATCTCCTGTGATCAAGCGATCAAAAAACGCTTCTGTGTTGTGTCGTTGAAGCAATAAGTTGCATGTGATTGATCGGTTAGCCTTATTCTGTTCGGACAGATTATGCGGGACCCAAACACCTGCTCTGCTTACTTTTCCAATCTGCTTCAAATGTTCTTGGATGGTGGATGGTCGACCAAGGTTTGTTGAGACTGTTTGACAATTCCTCGATCGTCTGACACGGATTTGCTTCCACTTCCGCCCTTAACACGTCGTTGTCTAACGCTGATGGTCTTCCTGATCGATACGAGTCGGAAAGATCAAAATTACCCGATTTGAACTTGGAAAACCACCTTTGGCATTTACGAATGTCCAGTGCATTTGGATAAACATCGCAAATGTTTTTGGTAGCAACTGTTGCGTTATTTCCCTTGCGAAACTCAAAGAGCATGCAATGCCGGATGTGTACCTCTTCTGGTATTTGGCTGGCCATTTTACCCAAAATTACAAAAAAAAATTGTAATTCAATTGTCTATAAGTAAAGAAATCACTATAACCTCACAATGTCTTTGGTACGCCTCTGAACAAAACAATGAGCTGACAAATGACAATCAAGTATTGGCATGCGCAGAAACGACATTACTTTCCGGTCCCTCTATTATTTGGTTAATCTCTCAATCAGAGATTCGGGTAGGCCAGTTACTTCAGTAGTAGTGCTGCGGCGAACTCGAGCAGCGCGTGTCAGGTTATCACGAATCGATCGGCGCGTAAATCGCACCACTATTAGCCGTGGATTAGATCGGTTGGCATCGGCCACAGGGCCCACTCGTGCACAGCTCACGAGGTGCTCTTCTGCAATCGTAATACCCGTCACCAGCGTCACCGCAATGTGCATTAAATTCTCATTTTTCTCCTCTCGAATTCCGGATATCTCTAGGTCGTTCAATAAGAGTTCCTGATCCCGATCGTTGAGCTCTCGTTTTAGCTGCTGCAGGGATTCCGTGAGTAATTTGTTATCCGTTTGAACAGGGAACCCTGTGGGTTTTTGCTCAATGCTGTCCAATCGGCCACAGATATGCCCAATGCAGCCCTCACATTTTTCAACTCTCTGTGTCAAATTGGTGAGGGTATTATTGAAAAGTGTTTTATTACGCCCTGATTACGGCCATCTCTTCACTGAAGTTCCGCATCTCCTTGATCATTGCTCGAAAGTCGAAGGCTGACATAAAGGGCTGTGTGTCTACTTCTCTTTCACAGGTTGGTGGTAATGAGATATTTTTCTTTGGTGGTACCGATCGACTGCTAGGGGTTCCACTACGGCTTCGCGTCATTCCATCATTGGTTCGTAAAGAAGAAGAGTTTGTGGACTTTTTAGATTCGTTGCAAATACACAATGAGCACTCCCATGACTTCTTTAAATCAGAAGTCATTTTAGAGAAACGCTGCTCGGACACGTGCGCGCAGGTCAGGTCAAAATTGTGTTTGCACAAGAAGCAAGTTTAAAAACGCTTATCCTGGATAACTTTTATACATCCAGCACAGATGTAACTTTTCTTTGACATTTTGTTATTTATGTAATGTGATATTTACCGGGAACGAGGCGTGATATATATATATATATATGTATGTATCCGATCCGTACTACGATCCGATACATGTACGAGTGTATCATGTTTACGACGGCAAACCTTGCTACCTGGTTTTTTGCAATTATTAGCGTAATGTCCAGAGTGTAAACAATTAACCCTTTGCACTCGAGAGGTGACGCTCACTCACCATGGGGTGTGCTACCGCAAAGGTCCCGAGTGCAAAGGGTTAAAACACATTATACTCGGGCAGTGGCTTCAGTCGTGATTCATTTGTGAGTGCCAGGAATTGACCGCAATCAATCAATTTGTGATCACTGCCACACATCGGACATTGTTTTAAATCGGAACTCCTTTTAGAACTGTTATCAGAAAGCGAAATCATAGTCTTGATATTACTTACAGTTTTATCTAAATTGAGTTTAAATTAGGCTTTATATTGGAATGTGGAATGGTAGACATTTCGATTGTTTCTAGTAAATCAGCTCCATTTCTAATAAATGTTATAAATATTGAGAACGCCTTTCTTTCACTTTGCCTAACAGAATGCTCGAAGCGTATCCCAGTGTTTGGTAGGTTCTCCTAAAGATTCTAATGCCCGTAAATGTTTATTAGTTTCATCTATGACACGTTCTAAATGAACCATGCTCGCTGGCCTAATGGTTAGAGAGTGCGGCTTCATTCCGAAGGTGGCGGGTTCCTCCTCGGCAAAACCAACCAAACCTCGGCATGTACCGATGACTTAATATTTAAGTTATGTACATTTGTGAACTTTGGTTACAACAGCGAGATACAAACGGTGAAGGAGAACATCGCGTGGAAACCCGCACACTGATATCATCTTTGTGTGTGTGTGTGAGGTGGTCCCAATAAAGTGGCAACAGGCTCGCCCCCTGTTACATGGGACCTAATCTGACCACATCTGGCGAAACGTGGGTAGTTTATTCACCTCTGCCTACCCCTACTGGGAAAAAGGCATGACAATTTAAAAAAAAAAAAAAAAAAAAAAAAAAAACTAATTGACCCGATTACTCTCTGGTAATAACCTCTAAATTGAATAATGCAGAAACGTGATTATGAATTAACATTCGTTTGTTTTCGTACCGATCGCAAAGTATCTGCCCGGCAATCGAATAGTTGGCAGATGAGACATCAATATACTGAATAACTACCGCAGCAGCTCCCTCCAATGAGGCTCTTAAATAATGAAATTTATTTATGTTGTCTATATCGACGTGCTCGTGAATTAGGATAGAAAGGGTGTCATGGAACTCCAACCAGGTATCATAGGAGCAACTAAATTTAGGTAATTGTATTGTAGGCTATTTAATGTTATTGTACGCGTGTGACCGACGCAGGCTTACCTCAGTCGCAACGCTTTCTGATCTTCGACAATCAATCAACAGTTTTCTGGCTTGCGACAGCAATTTGTAATATAATATATTTTCTCGAACTCACTGCGTTCCGATAATCGAGATTCCGATTCATCTACGATCAAACATTATTTCCATTCGAATGATACGTACCTGCAATTCGTCAACTTCGAAATTGCTCAAAGAAGTTACATCCAATTTGTTGTCCAACAAGCTTATTTTCTTGAGTCATTTTGTATGGCTGGTATGTACTCGACCTGAAATTGATTTATCAGCTAATTTACAACAGATGTCTTAAATATTTATTTACTATATTCCTATGTACAGTTTTATTGCTAAATATGTACAAATAATGATTAGAAACAATACCGATGGCGATCAAACTGGAAACTTTGAATGGCGATGCAACAGAATCAGCGTTATCCGTATTACAACCGGCTTGAGCACAACAACAAGCGTGCAACTTTGATTCGCAACACTTTATTGGTGTAATTAACTAAAACAAAACTACTGATGTAATTATTAAAGGCGCGAAATCACTTCTCAGGCTAACATTTAAAATTAGTAACGCTAATACGTTGTCACTGACCTTGTTCACAATTGATGTATTTACGCCTGAACGGAGTGTTGGGTGGAGATTAATAGAATACTAGTCCTGTAGTAAAGTCCAACTTCTTACGCCTTCTATCTTGAATTATGAAGATCTTCATCATGCCACGCGGTCGTCCTTATCTTGACCCCAAGTTAAACTCGCAAAGGACCAATGTTAACGATGATGGTCAGGTCTCAGTGCAAAAACTTGATCTTGGAGAAGGATAAAACCACCACACAGTTCAATGTAGATTTATACTGAAATAAAAAATACACACGGTACGACATTAACGTCGTTAGTGACAGAGTTGAGTTCGTTGTCTGGTAATCTGCTGTGTGGATATACCAGGCGCTGATTGATCGTAGTCTTGAAACTATTCTGAACAAAGTGCCTTCTGTTGGCAGCCTTAGGAACAGATAACGTGCATTCCAATATTTTTATGTGGTCACGGACAAAAGACCTAAGATCCACACATAACGGTATTTCGCATCCCTTTATATGTAAGCGCTGATAGGATTCAAACAGGCGGTGTCCGAGTCTAATTTCTTTAGCGCGACATCCAAAAATATAAAATCCGAGAGGTCATCGACCTATTAATGTTTAAATTCAAATAATTGATCCAAATACGCGGTAGCGGATAGACGTTTATCTTCGTATTTGCTATTTATTAACTTACCTATCAAGTAATAAAGTTTCTCAGAGTCCGTTATTGTGTACCACATTCCGGAAGCTGGAGATAAACAGAGGCCAGTTTTCTATATCGCCATTGATTTCGGGAAGTTCTATTGGGGGTAGTTTTGAATTCCTATGTTGACCAGCCGGCGATGCATAATCCCCCGTTTGCGATTGTAACCTTTTGGTAGCTCGTTTCGCGCAGCCTCAGAGGTCTTCAAACGCTGTAAGAGGTCGATAGTTAACCAAACGATCGGGATTAGCTTTTAACTCCAGCATGGCTATATTATCCAGCACACCTTCAAAATCTTCACGCAATGAATCTACTGTTTCAAAGTCGCACAAAAAAGCTTCAGCGTCGAATGACTTTGAATCCATATCTTTAACCTGGATAGAAATGCTTCGCACGCGGCAGAATATCCTATCTCTTTTAGCATATAACGTTTTTAAATTAGTATCTAAAGGTGCCATTATGATATAGACGTTGATAAATGTATCAGAGTAACAATCTAAAGATATCAGAAGCGGCGGAAAAGGTAAACACCTACCTACGAGTACAAATCTATGCGAGTAATACAAATGTCTAACTACCTACAACTAATGTATGCGGCCGGCGATCTAACAATGATTTTATCAAAGTAGTAGGTACTTTGATAAAATTGGTACGCGGTCACAACGATATTAAGTAAATTCTTAGGCAATGGTTAGCGGTGTTTAACACTATATCCGGCTCGAAGGACTAAAAAATGCAGACGCGAGACAAGCAATATTCTACGATTTTTCGAGATTTGGTAGTTGCTTAAGGACACTGCGGACAGTAACGTGAAGAAGCGGCAGTTGTGCGGTAAAGAAAGGATGCACGATACCTGTATAGTCCTTACTGCAGGCGCGTACTGATGAGCGATGAGAAACACCAATATGTTCACTCGAATTAAACTGGCGGAGACACTGCGCGTGCGCGGTAGTTGCGACGTTGCATCGCTTGTGTCGTCGCCACGTGATCTAGCGCGCACGCGTCGATAGGCAGTGCGCGGAATAGGGATGGGACAGGATTTGCAAACCGAGCAAAAAATATAAATGTTGCTATTTTCAAAAACAAAATTAATAATTTAAAACCAGCGCAACCATTACATAATTAATTGTCGGGTCTGTTTTTTTTTTATAATAATAATAATAAAATTCGCAAGGATATGGTTTACAATAAGATGTTCACACAGTTACAGTTTCACATATTCTGCTTAAAAGCGTGCAAATCTTATACTTAGTGCCTAATGTTACAATTATATAGACGTAAGCTCGCTTCAGACATACTGCTACAATACCAACATTTTAAGTTTTAGAAAACCTATTATTTTTATTCTTCTATATGTAGTCATTTACATTATAATGCATTTCTGATATAAGCCAGGTATATAATTAGTTTTTGAAATTTCTCCCCGTTACACACAAGACACACCCGGCCGACAGGGCGGTCCACACCGCCCTCGTCCCGTGTCACAGGCGAAGGTGATCGGAGGACGGGCCCGAGCCCCCCTCCGATGACCTCATAGGATTGCCGCCATCCGACGCGCACCGCGCGCGTCTTAAATTCATATGTATATTTATCTATGTATATATTATAATACACCCCTCTCTCTTCCCTCATAGCACTGTCCTACTCTTCAACCCTCCCACATCCAATATCTTCTCATCTTTCTCCTTCCCCTCATACACGCTACTTTATCTACATATATGTGTATATATCAATTTATTTAGTTTAGCTCGCGGATGCCGGATCCGCGAGCCCTGAGTCCGATGAAGCCGCTATAGTTGTCAATAAAACTGCGGCGAAAACATCACCATAATAAAAAAAAAAAAAAAAAAATCTCCCCGTTACATCTATAACGTGCTTCGGAAGTCTATTAAATATCGACACCGCCGCACAGTGCGACAGTGCGCATTGCTGCTGCACAGCTATATCCGCTGTTCCGGCGTGCGCAGTTTATTTGGACATCTAGAACTTTCGGTGGCTATTTCGCTGCTTTTGTTAAAATACATTTGAGAGTTTTTAAATACAAACACGCACATGTCAAATATATATTGGCACGGAGGTATGTTGTGTTTATTAAATAACAGTTTACAACTATCAAAGCGGTTCGCTTGAGGCTCTGATGCATTTGTTTCGGGCGCGAAAAACCTGAATAGAATTGACAGAATATATATCTAACTCCTCTAGAGGTTTGTGATCTGTATAGACAGTGAAATAATTTCCAATCAACCAATGTTGCCAAAACTTTATGCTTTCTTTTATAGCTATACATTCTAAAAATATAGTTTTTTAATTTTTTTAGAATAATACCCTACCGGTACCTTGAGCATTGCGTTGGATTATTTTCAAAACTACTCCTATGCCTGCAGCACTGGCATCTGTATAAGTATTGGTGCTTGTGGATCATAAATGGCTAGTATTGGTTTGGAACATAGATAATCTTCAACTTTCCTGACAGCATCATCACATTGTTCTAGCTAATTAAATCTCTGATCTTTTCGCAACAGTTTAGGCAAAGGATCAAAAATTTGAGACACTCTGAATGTATTTTCCATAGAAATTTATTTTTCCTAACAATTGTCGTGTCTGTTTTCTGAGGGGCTGGAAAATCTTTTATGGATTTCAAATTGTCTTTTAGAGGTGTAATCGTATTTTTGTTATACATGACCTAAATATTCAACAGAACTATATGCAAACTTACATTTTGTTAATTTTAGCCCGTAACCTTCTTCTCGAATAGCCTCTAATTATTTCGTTAGGTGTGTGATGTGTTCATCAAACGTCTTACAAAAGATCAGTATATCGTCTATATAATTCACTGCAAATCCTGTCAGACCATATTTTCTTATAATGTTTCCCGAAATCCGTTGCAATATGGGGCTGATATTTGTAGGCCAAAGGGTGAACAGGCCCACTGGTGATGACCTTCTTGAGTCACAAACCTAGCATTGCATCGATCTGTTATTCTTAAAGGGATAGACCAAAAAGCTGTTTTTGTTATTGTCTTCTATGACAGGAAATGGTTGTGATTGTGGTCATCCATCCATCCAATCAGCCGGAGGACGTCCACTGCTGGACAAAGGCCTCCCCCAAAGATTTCCACTCGGACCGGTCCTGGGCCACCCGCATCCAATGGTTGCCAGCAACCTTGACCAGGTCGTCGGTCCACATTGTGGGGGGCCTGCCCACACTGCGTCTTCCGGTACGCACGGTGATTGTGGTATAATTATTTTATTTAAGTCTCTTACTCCTACTTTTTTTTTCCTTTATCCCTTTTAAAAGCTAAGGTGGTTTCCTGCATTCCTCCATCAATTCATGTTTAAGAAATTGTGAGATTTGATTTTCTATTTCTATCTTGTCTTTGACTGAACATCTCTATGGTCTTTTGTAACAATATTTTCCAACTTGCAAATCTATACAGGCTTCATATTTCTTCACTGTTCCAGTGTCATATTTATTTTCAGCAATAATATCCGCGTAACTATCCAGTAATATGATTATTTGTTTTCTTTGATCAGTATTAAAGTGTTCTATATCTACATTAAATTTGTCTGTATCTATATCCTCATTAAAATTTACTGCATATTCATTTTCATCTATATTTATTACCATCTTTTCAATCTGTTCATCTTCAAAGATATTTTTATTACCTATTTTGAAATTGTCTGTTTTATGTATTTTGATATTTAAATTCTGATCATGAGTCAACCCAAATTTATAAATTGGATCTAGTTCTAGTGTTAGATCATACTCGAAATTTTCATTTTCAAAGATAAATGCATTTATTTTAATCTTCTTATGTGATAACTCCGCATCCAGTGTAATTAATCCTTTAGTTTTACCTCCACTTATTGTTTTTATTGTGTTATAACAATAATTTGGATTCATATTTGTTACCTGAACTAATTTTGAATTTATTGATATTATTCCTGAACCAGGATCACACAGACCCTTGGCTTCTATTGCATTATTTAGAATCACTGTAATCTCAATCAGTGGAGGTAATTTTAGATTTTTGGATCTTTATTACTCAGTTTAACTTTTAATACTGAATTAGAATTAACATTATTGTCATTAATTGTTTTTCTTTCATAGTTAAACCAGCAAACATTTTCTGGATGAAATCCATTTCATCTTCCTTTATTCTCATAAACCCTGCATGATTTCTATTCAGTTTGTTTTATTTCTTGTTTATAGTATTTGCTTCCAGTGCTTAAGTTTTTCTTTGTGTCATTTTTCCTTGTTAAGCTTTCTAGTCCTCAACGCGGTTAAATAAGTCATTTACTCCTTTAATGCTTTCTCTATCTATTCTATCCATTATGAAGTTTGGTAGACCGGTGGCAATTAAATAAATCAGCGTTTATGTATCTATTGAATTGTTTAGTTCTAGTAAAAGTCTCTCTTTTTTAAGAGCATATCCTAAAGTTGATCCTTGTATGTATTTAAAATTCCTAGCGTACCTGATTGGTGGCCAGCCTTTATCTGCAAATATATCACTTTCCTTCCATACACACCAATCTGAATCTATAGTACGTTTAATAATCATCGAGGTGTACCGATCTATACAAGTATCTTCCTTGTAATCTTACAGTTTCTACTTTTTGTAAGTCCGTGTCTATTTGTAAACGTTTCACATTCACTATCAAAAGTATTCAACCATTGCTTAACATTATACTTCTCTATTGAAAGTTTTGCTAATAATCTCGTCTTTTTTTTTATTCAATAGAGTTAGTTCTGTTGATGTCGACTCATGACTTTGTTCTAATTTTTCAAGTAAAAACCCATCAAATTGTAAGTTGTCATCATAAAAAGCGTATAATAGGTTGGGGAAAAAGAAATCCATTATTTTTATATGAACTTCAGGACTTTAATTAACATGCTTCGGATTGTCCGATTTGGGTCAAATATGCACCGTTTTGTTCTATGATTTGTTGCCATTTTAAAGGTAACTTCATAATGCCTCTCTCGTAGAAGTCCTGGTCTTTATGTTCTGTTAATTGGTGTGGCACCCAAACATCGAGCTTCTTTTTGAATCCAGCTTTGTGTAAATGGTTTAAAACTGTTTTGTGGTCTATTTTTAGCTCCTGGGCGATGTTACGACTGCTAACATGCCGGTCAACTTCGATCATTTCACCGATTTTATCGACATTTTCGGCGACCGGCCTACCTGTGCGAGGTGCATCTTTAACATCAAAAATTCCTGAACGGAATCTACGAAACCAAAATTGCACATAATTGGCTGTTACAGTATCGGGTCCATAAACACCATTCACAATTTTAGCCGCCTGGCTTGCATTTTCGCCTTTGTCAGAGAAAAACTGTAAAATGTACCGAATTTTCTCTTTGTTCACTTGCATTTTTAACACCCTGTAACTCACAATCGAATGCACCAAACAAAAAACAGCAAAATAATTTTTTTACTGCGAAATGTCACCTTTCCAACGAGCATCAATCTGAAACCGTTTGATCGATACTTTACGAGAAATTTATCACTACAGCCATCTACCGAACAAAATAATGGATTTCTTTTTCTCCAACCTAATATATTGATTTCATTTCCTTGGTTAATGTTATACAAACCTGTCTTTTATCGTGCCTTTTCTGGAGAGATTTGTTTTACTTCGTCAAATATTTCTTTGTGTAAACGCATTGATTGATACTGTCTAGGTACGGCAACAGTTCGGTTATGTGTATCAGTAATGGAGGTTACGGCATAAATATTTGTCTTATTATCATCCGGTTTGGCTTTTATAATAAATTCAAATCTTAATCAAATAAGTTTATTTGCGAAAATGTGGTTACGAAAGATGGTTATAGCAGAACAGAGAGCGCACATTCTAGTTATTGTAAAGCATGCAAATGTTGATGTATACACTAAGTATATACTCGTACAGTACTGACCCAATGATGAAAGTAAAGCAACTCGACAAAGCAATAACATATAATTAATGTTAAACAATTACCAAGGCTCAGCGTCATTTAAGAAATCATCTACCGCATAGTACATTTTATTTTATGACCAGATCCGTTTATTAACAATTATTCGCAATGACTGACATTTTAATGTCTGAACAGATCATTGGTTAACATGATGATGAATGCTGATGATGATTCGTTAACAATATAACGCGGCGTAATAATCATTATCGACATTATAACGCAATATCACCGTTACACAATAGCAACAACTACGTCGCTAATTTATTTTCTCTTTTAATATAAATATACAAAAGAAATTCATGGACAGTATCTTACATTACATTCCCACTGCTGGGACTGCGGCTACCGTTAACGCGCTCAACATTATTAATCCACTCAAATTACATGAAAACAAACATTAATGTCGAAAACAAATACGGGCCGATGTTATTTAACACATAATGGCGGATGTATTTTTTTTATTGCAAAGGATAGGTTTATTTTCTTTTAGGCCAGCTACTTATTATAAAAAATATATATTTTTTTTTAATAATTATTATTAGTGGAAGACAGAGGTCCTAATGCAGTAATAAAAGAAAAAAAGTTGTGTATAATTTCAATGTTGTAGTATCAGATATACGAACTTTTTTGGGATCTTATTTTTTTCTTTAATCTTTCTCCTATTGGATGATGGTTAGTCTCAGGTTTGAAGGGCGCTGTAGCCAGAACTGGTGGTGGTGTGTTTGTGGCCGTAGACCGTCTCTAGGTGCCACGGCAGCGCCTATTGCGCCCGACAAACATCAGTGTGCGAACATTACCGTATTCCAGTTCGAAGGGCGCTATAGCTAGTGTAATTAGCGCTTAAAATAAATATTAAAAAAAAAAATATTTCAGATTAATATTATAATAAACATTAAAAATAATTATCGATAAATAAATTCGCCTGTAACATTGTATATCAAATAGAATTCGCAAATTAAAAAACACAAGAGTGACGTAAATTTAGGCGCGAGCACGCCCGCCGCCATCTTGTCGCGTTTTCGCAGCGATAAATAGACTCGTCTCTTATTTGTAAAAGTTCATTGACCCTGTGCGGAATTCACTTAATAGCTTCACACAGGTACGTAGCGAATAACTTTTTTTTTTGGAAGTTTCTTTTTTTTTTAAAAAAAAATTGTTGATTGTCTTGTGTGAACTACATTCTGTGTACACCATCACCAATCCGTCTCTGTAGTGTAATATTATTTAATAACCTGAAAAGAAAGACGATGGTACCCTAACTGATGGTAGTTAGAATGTTCACAATGCATCATATAGTTCCCAACACATTGTGATGTATTTTCGTTTCCTAAACATAGTATTTTCACTGGCTATATCTAGTATTTTTACTAGTAACAGCGCCGTTCGCTAGCTGGGGGAAGAATAGGTTATGTCGGACTAGCACCGACTAAAATCACCATGAAGCTCCACCGTCATCGCTTTACAGGCCGGCTGTATAGTTCCATCTCGGGAGGAACCGTCCTCTCGGCCCCTCACCATCACCTAGGCAATGGATCCCACTGAATCCGTCACCGATGGAAAACAATACATAAATCACGGCAAGCAGTTAATACGATACGATATATACCAGTAGAGCATCTGTGATCATGACTCATAGGAGGCAACTTAGATACCGTATCCAATAGTGTCACGGTGTACAATGTATACCATCACGATACCTAAAATGGTCGGTCTCCCTTAAGCACGCTGTTTGATTAGCCGTCTCTGTCTAACACTAAGTTCGAGTAAGCGAGTGAGCGAGAAGGTATGATTACTAGGTCCTGGCGTCTCTAGCTGTCCTTACTATTAAAGGTAGGCTTCCAAGGTTTACATTGTATGAGATAAATTGCTATCATGTGTTTATTGCAAACTTGTGGAACGCTGCGTTGTGTATACACCTTAACATTCTTTGAAACCCGGATATAGGATAAAGGCTTAAATTGGAACATGCAAATATAGTATTATCTCTGTTGCCTATATATATATATATATCGTAGTGTCTCTGTTGCCGGAGACCGTCTAAGTACCATCGCAGCGCCTACTGCAAGCGACACACAGTATTGTGCAGACATTACTGTGATCCGGTTTGAAGGGCGCTGTAGCTGTTACTAGTGGTAGTGGCTGTTGCCGGAGACCGTCTAAGTACCATCGCAGCGCCTACTGCAAGCGACACACAGTATTGTGCAGACATTACTGTGATCCGGTTTGAAGGGCGCTGTAGCTGTTACTAGTGGTAGTGGCTGTTGACGAAGACCGTCTAAGTACCATCGCAGCGCCTACTGCAAGCGACACACAGTATTGTGCAGACATTACTGTGATCCGGTTTGAAGGGCGCTGTAGCTGTTACTAGTGGTAGTGGCTGTTGCCGGAGACCGTCTAAGTACCATCGCAGCGCCTACTGCAAGCGACACACAGTATTGTGCAGACATTACTGTGATCCGGTTTGAAGGGCGCTGTAGCTGTTACTAGTGGTAGTGGCTGTTGCCGGAGACCGTCTAAGTACCATCGCAGCGCCTACTGCAAGCGACACACAGTATTGTGCAGACATTACTGTGATCCGGTTTGAAGGGCGCTGTAGCTGTTACTAGTGGTAGTGGCTGTTGCCGGAGACCGTCTAAGTACCATCGCAGCGCCTACTGCAAGCGACACACAGTATTGTGCAGACATTACTGTGATCCGGTTTGAAGGGCGCTGTAGCTGTTACTAGTGGTAGTGGCTGTTGCCGGAGACCTTCTAAGTACCATCGCAGCGCCTACTGCAAGCGACACAGTATTGTGCAGACATTACTGTGATCCGGTTTGAAGGGCGCTGTAGCTGTTACTAGTGGTAGTGTCTGTTGACGAAGACCGTCTAAGTACCATCGCAGCGCCTACTGCAAGCGACACACAGTATTGTGCAAACATTACTGTGATCCGGTTTGAAGGGCGCTGTAGCTGTTACTAGTGGTAGTGTCTGTTGACGAAGACCGTCTAAGTACCATCGCAGCGCCTACTGCAAGCGACACACAGTATTGTGCAAACATTACTGTGATCCGGTTTGAAGGGCGCTGTAGCTGTTACTAGTGGTAGTGGCTGTTGCCGGAGACCTTCTAAGTACCATCGCAGCGCCTACTGCAAGCGACACACAGTATTGTGCAAACATTACTGTGATCCGGTTTGAAGGGCGCTGTAGCTGTTACTAGTGGTAGTGTCTGTTGACGAAGACCGTCTAAGTACCATCGCAGCGCCTACTGCAAGCGACACACAGTATTGTGCAAACATTACTGTGATCCGGTTTGAAGGGCGCTGTAGCTGTTACTAGTGGTAGTGTCTGTTGACGAAGACCGTCTAAGTACCATCGCAGCGCCTACTGCAAGCGACACACAGTATTGTGCAAACATTACTGTGATCCGGTTTGAAGGGCGCTGTAGCTGTTACTAGTGGTAGTGGCTGTTGCCGGAGACCTTCTAAGTACCATCGCAGCGCCTACTGCAAGCGACACACAGTATTGTGCAAACATTACTGTGATCCGGTTTGAAGGGCGCTGTAGCTGTTACTAGTGGTAGTGGCTGTTGCCGGACACCTTCTAAGTACCATCGCAGCGCCTACTGCAAGCGACACAGTATTGTGCAGACATTACTGTGATCCGGTTTGAAGGGCGCTGTAGCTGTTACTAGTGGTAGTGGCTGTTGCCGGAGACCGTCTAAGTACCATCGCAGCGCCTACTGCAAGCGACACAGTATTGTGCAGACATTACTGTGATCCGGTTTGAAGGGCGCTGTAGCTGTTACTAGTGGTAGTGGCTCTTGCCGGACACCTTCTAAGTACCATCGCAGCGCCTACTGCAAGCGACACACAGTATTGTGCAGACATTACTGTGATCCGGTTTGAAGGGCGCTGTAGCTGTTACTAGTGGTAGTGTCTGTTGCCGGAGACCTTCTAAGTACCATCGCAGCGCCTACTGCAAGCGACACACAGTATTGTGCAGACATTACTGTGATCCGGTTTGAAGGGCGCTGTAGCTGTTACTAGTGGTAGTGGCTGTTGACGAAGACCTTCTAAGTACCATCGCAGCGCCTACTGCAAGCGACACACAGTATTGTGCAGACATTACTGTGATCCGGTTTGAAGGGCGCTGTAGCTGTTACTAGTGGTAGTGTCTGTTGACGAAGACCGTCTAAGTACCATCGCAGCGCCTACTGCAAGCGACACACAGTATTGTGCAAACATTACTGTGATCCGGTTTGAAGGGCGCTGTAGCTGTTACTAGTGGTAGTGTCTGTTGACGAAGACCGTCTAAGTACCATCGCAGCGCCTACTGCAAGCGACACAGTATTGTGCAGACATTACTGTGATCCGGTTTGAAGGGCGCTGTAGCTGTTACTAGTGGTAGTGGCTGTTGCCGGAGACCTTCTAAGTACCATCGCAGCGCCTACTGCAAGCGACACACAGTATTGTGCAAACATTACTGTGATCCGGTTTGAAGGGCGCTGTAGCTGTTACTAGTGGTAGTGGCTGTTGACGAAGACCGTCTAAGTACCATCGCAGCGCCTACTGCAAGCGACACAGTATTGTGCAGACATTACTGTGATCCGGTTTGAAGGGCGCTGTAGCTGTTACTAGTGGTAGTGGCTGTTGCCGGAGACCTTCTAAGTACCATCGCAGCGCCTACTGCAAGCGACACACAGTATTGTGCAGACATTACTGTGATCCGGTTTGAAGGGCGCTGTAGCTGTTACTAGTGGTAGTGTCTGTTGACGAAGACCGTCTAAGTACCATCGCAGCGCCTACTGCAAGCGACACAGTATTGTGCAGACATTACTGTGATCCGGTTTGAAGGGCGCTGTAGCTGTTACTAGTGGTAGTGTCTGTTGACGAAGACCGTCTAAGTACCATCGCAGCGCCTACTGCAAGCGACACAGTATTGTGCAGACATTACTGTGATCCGGTTTGAAGGGCGCTGTAGCTGTTACTAGTGGTAGTGGCTGTTGCCGGAGACCTTCTAAGTACCATCGCAGCGCCTACTGCAAGCGACACACAGTATTGTGCAGACATTACTGTGATCCGGTTTGAAGGGCGCTGTAGCTGTTACTAGTGGTAGTGGCTGTTGCCGGACACCTTCTAAGTACCATCGCAGCGCCTACTGCAAGCGACACAGTATTGTGCAGACATTACTGTGATCCGGTTTGAAGGGCGCTGTAGCTGTTACTAGTGGTAGTGGCTGTTGCCGGAGACCGTCTAAGTACCATCGCAGCGCCTACTGCAAGCGACACAGTATTGTGCAGACATTACTGTGATCCGGTTTGAAGGGCGCTGTAGCTGTTACTAGTGGTAGTGGCTCTTGCCGGACACCTTCTAAGTACCATCGCAGCGCCTACTGCAAGCGACACACAGTATTGTGCAGACATTACTGTGATCCGGTTTGAAGGGCGCTGTAGCTGTTACTAGTGGTAGTGTCTGTTGCCGGAGACCTTCTAAGTACCATCGCAGCGCCTACTGCAAGCGACACACAGTATTGTGCAGACATTACTGTGATCCGGTTTGAAGGGCGCTGTAGCTGTTACTAGTGGTAGTGGCTGTTGACGAAGACCTTCTAAGTACCATCGCAGCGCCTACTGCAAGCGACACACAGTATTGTGCAGACATTACTGTGATCCGGTTTGAAGGGCGCTGTAGCTGTTACTAGTGGTAGTGTCTGTTGACGAAGACCGTCTAAGTACCATCGCAGCGCCTACTGCAAGCGACACAGTATTGTGCAGACATTACTGTGATCCGGTTTGAAGGGCGCTGTAGCTGTTACTAGTGGTAGTGTCTGTTGACGAAGACCGTCTAAGTACCATCGCAGCGCCTACTGCAAGCGACACACAGTATTGTGCAAACATTACTGTGATCCGGTTTGAAGGGCGCTGTAGCTGTTACTAGTGGTAGTGTCTGTTGACGAAGACCGTCTAAGTACCATCGCAGCGCCTACTGCAAGCGACACAGTATTGTGCAGACATTACTGTGATCCGGTTTGAAGGGCGCTGTAGCTGTTACTAGTGGTAGTGTCTGTTGCCGGAGACCTTCTAAGTACCATCGCAGCGCCTACTGCAAGCGACACACAGTATTGTGCAAACATTACTGTGATCCGGTTTGAAGGGCGCTGTAGCTGTTACTAGTGGTAGTGGCTGTTGACGAAGACCGTCTAAGTACATTCGCAGCGCCTACTGCAAGCGACACACAGTATTGTGCAGACATTACTGTGATCCGGTTTGAAGGGCGCTGTAGCTGTTACTAGTGGTAGTGTCTGTTGACGAAGACCGTCTAAGTACCATCGCAGCGCCTACTGCAAGCGACACAGTATTGTGCAGACATTACTGTGATCCGGTTTGAAGGGCGCTGTAGCTGTTACTAGTGGTAGTGGCTGTTGCCGGAGACCTTCTAAGTACCATCGCAGCGCCTACTGCAAGCGACACACAGTATTGTGCAGACATTACTGTGATCCGGTTTGAAGGGCGCTGTAGCTGTTACTAGTGGTAGTGTCTGTTGACGAAGACCGTCTAAGTACATTCGCAGCGCCTATTGCAGCCGACACAGTATTGTGCATTTATAACTGTGATCCGGTTTGAAGGGCGCTGTAGCTGTTACTAGTGGTAGTGGCTGTTGCCGGAGACCTTCTAAGTACCATCGCAGCGCCTACTGCAAGCGACACAGTATTGTGCAGACATTACTGTGATCCGGTTTGAAGGGCGCTGTAGCTGTTACTAGTGGTAGTGGCTGTTGCCGGAGACCTTCTAAGTACCATCGCAGCGCCTACTGCAAGCGACACACAGTATTGTGCAAACATTACTGTGATCCGGTTTGAAGGGCGCTGTAGCTGTTACTAGTGGTAGTGGCTGTTGACGAAGACCGTCTAAGTACATTCGCAGCGCCTATTGCAGCCGACACACAGTATTGTGCATTTATTACTGTGATCCGGTTTGAAGGGCGCTGTAGCTGTTACTAGTGGTAGTGGCTGTTGCCGGAGACCTTCTAAGTACCATCGCAGCGC
Source organism: Troides aeacus (assembly GCA_033220335.2). Lineage (NCBI taxonomy): Eukaryota > Metazoa > Arthropoda > Insecta > Lepidoptera > Papilionidae > Troides > Troides aeacus. Next base: position 7,310,048 of record CM067296.1, read on the forward strand.
CTACTGCAAGCGACACACAGTATTGTGCAGACATTACTGTGATCCGGTTTGAAGGGCGCTGTAGCTGTTACTAGTGGTAGTGTCTGTTGACGAAGACCGTCTAAGTACATTCGCAGCGCCTATTGCAGCCGACACAGTATTGTGCATTTATAACTGTGATCCGGTTTGAAGGGCGCTGTAGCTGTTACTAGTGGTAGTGGCTGTTGCCGGAGACCTTCTAAGTACCATCGCAGCGCCTACTGCAAGCGACACACAGTATTGTGCAGACATTACTGTGATCCGGTTTGAAGGGCGCTGTAGCTGTTACTAGTGGTAGTGTCTGTTGACGAAGACCGTCTAAGTACCATCGCAGCGCCTACTGCAAGCGACACAGTATTGTGCAGACATTACTGTGATCCGGTTTGAAGGGCGCTGTAGCTGTTACTAGTGGTAGTGTCTGTTGACGAAGACCGTCTAAGTACCATCGCAGCGCCTACTGCAAGCGACACACAGTATTGTGCAGACATTACTGTGATCCGGTTTGAAGGGCGCTGTAGCTGTTACTAGTGGTAGTGTCTGTTGACGAAGACCGTCTAAGTACATTCGCAGCGCCTACTGCAAGCGACACAGTATTGTGCAGACATTACTGTGATCCGGTTCGAAGGGCGCTGTAGCTGTTACTAGTGGTAGTGGCTGTTGCCGGAGACCGTCTAAGTACCATCGCAGCGCCTACTGCAAGCGACACACAGTATTGTGCAGACATTACTGTGATCCGGTTCGAAGGGCGCTGTAGCTGTTACTAGTGGTAGTGGCTGTTGCCGGAGACCGTCTAAGTACCATCGCAGCGCCTACTGCAAGCGACACACAGTATTGTGCATTTATTACTGTGATCCGGTTTGAAGGGCGCTGTAGCTGTTACTAGTGGTAGTGGCTGTTGCCGGAGACCTTCTAAGTACCATCGCAGCGCCTACTGCAAGCGACACACAGTATTGTGCAGACATTACTGTGATCCGGTTTGAAGGGCGCTGTAGCTGTTACTAGTGGTAGTGGCTGTTGCCGGAGACCGTCTAAGTACCATCGCAGCGCCTACTGCAAGCGACACAGTATTGTGCAGTCATTACTGTGATCCGGTTTGAAGGGCGCTGTAGCTGTTACTAGTGGTAGTGGCTGTTGCCGGAGACCGTCTAAGTACCATCGCAGCGCCTACTGCAAGCGACACACAGTATTGTGCAGACATTACTGTGATCCGGTTTGAAGGGCGCTGTAGCTGTTACTAGTGGTAGTGGCTGTTGCCGGAGACCGTCTAAGTACCATCGCAGCGCCTACTGCAAGCGACACACAGTATTGTGCAGACATTACTGTGATCCGGTTTGAAGGGCGCTGTAGCTGTTACTAGTGGTAGTGTCTGTTGACGAAGACCGTCTAAGTACCATCGCAGCGCCTACTGCAAGCGACACATTATTGTGCAGACATTACTGTGATCCGGTTTGAAGGGCGCTGTAGCTGTTACTAGTGGTAGTAGCTGTTGACGAAGACCGTCTAAGTACATTCGCAGCGCCTATTGCAGCCGACACACAGTATTGTGCAGACATTACTGTGATCCGGTTTGAAGGGCGCTGTAGCTGTTACTAGTGGTAGTAGCTGTTGACGAAGACCGTCTAAGTACATTCGCAGCGCCTATTGCAGCCGACACACAGTATTGTGCAGACATTACTGTGATCCGGTTTGAAGGGCGCTGTAGCTGTTACTAGTGGTAGTGGCTGTTGCCGGAGACCGTCTAAGTACCATCGCAGCGCCTACTGCAAGCGACACACAGTATTGTGCAGACATTACTGTGATCCGGTTTGAAGGGCGCTGTAGCTGTTACTAGTGGTAGTGTCTGTTGACGAAGACCGTCTAAGTACCATCGCAGCGCCTACTGCAAGCGACACACAGTATTGTGCAGACGTTACTGTGATCCGGTTTGAAGGGCGCTGTAGCTGTTACTAGTGGTAGTGGCTGTTGCCGGAGACCGTCTAAGTACCATCGCAGCGCCTACTGCAAGCGACACACAGTATTGTGCAGACATTACTGTGATCCGGTTTGAAGGGCGCTGTAGCTGTTACTAGTGGTAGTGTCTGTTGACGAAGACCGTCTAAGTACCATCGCAGCGCCTACTGCAAGCGACACACAGTATTGTGCAGACGTTACTGTGATCCGGTTTGAAGGGCGCTGTAGCTGTTACTAGTGGTAGTGGCTGTTGCCGGAGACCGTCTAAGTACCATCGCAGCGCCTACTGCAAGCGACACACAGTATTGTGCAGACATTACTGTGATCCGGTTTGAAGGGCGCTGTAGCTGTTACTAGTGGTAGTGGCTGTTGCCGGAGACCGTCTAAGTACCATCGCAGCGCCTACTGCAAGCGACACACAGTATTGTGCAGACATTACTGTGATCCGGTTTGAAGGGCGCTGTAGCTGTTACTAGTGGTAGTGTCTGTTGACGAAGACCGTCTAAGTACCATCGCAGCGCCTACTGCAAGCGACACACAGTATTGTGCAGACATTACTGTGATCCGGTTTGAAGGGCGCTGTAGCTGTTACTAGTGGTAGTGGCTGTTGACGAAGACCGTCTAAGTACCATCGCAGCGCCTACTGCAAGCGACACACAGTATTGTGCAGACATTACTGTGATCCGGTTTGAAGGGCGCTGTAGCTGTTACTAGTGGTAGTGGCTGTTGCCGGAGACCGTCTAAGTACCATCGCAGCGCCTACTGCAAGCGACACACAGTATTGTGCAGACATTACTGTGATCCGGTTTGAAGGGCGCTGTAGCTGTTACTAGTGGTAGTGGCTGTTGCCGGAGACCGTCTAAGTACCATCGCAGCGCCTACTGCAAGCGACACACAGTATTGTGCAGACATTACTGTGATCCGGTTTGAAGGGCGCTGTAGCTGTTACTAGTGGTAGTGTCTGTTGACGAAGACCGTCTAAGTACCATCGCAGCGCCTACTGCAAGCGACACACAGTATTGTGCAGACATTACTGTGATCCGGTTTGAAGGGCGCTGTAGCTGTTACTAGTGGTAGTGGCTGTTGACGAAGACCGTCTAAGTACATTCGCAGCGCCTATTGCAGCCGACACACAGTATTGTGCAGACATTACTGTGATCCGGTTTGAAGGGCGCTGTAGCTGTTACTAGTGGTAGTGTCTGTTGACGAAGACCGTCTAAGTACCATCGCAGCGCCTACTGCAAGCGACACACAGTATTGTGCATTTATTACTGTGATCCGATTTGAAGGGCGCTGTAGCTGTTACTAGTGGTAGTGGCTGTTGCCGGAGACCTTCTAAGTACCATCGCAGCGCCTACTGCAAGCGACACAGTATTGTGCAGACATTACTGTGATCCGGTTTGAAGGGCGCTGTAGCTGTTACTAGTGGTAGTGGCTGTTGCCGGAGACCTTCCAAGTACCATCGCAGCGCCTACTGCAAGCGACACATTATTGTGCAGACATTACTGTGATCCGGTTTGAAGGGCGCTGTAGCTGTTACTAGTGGTAGTGGCTGTTGACGAAGACCGTCTAAGTACATTCGCAGCGCCTATTGCAGCCGACACACAGTATTGTGCAGACATTACTGTGATCCGGTTTGAAGGGCGCTGTAGCTGTTACTAGTGGTAGTAGCTGTTGACGAAGACCGTCTAAGTACATTCGCAGCGCCTATTGCAGCCGACACACAGTATTGTGCAGACATTACTGTGATCCGGTTTGAAGGGCGCTGTAGCTGTTACTAGTGGTAGTGGCTGTTGCCGGAGACCGTCTAAGTACCATCGCAGCGCCTACTGCAAGCGACACACAGTATTGTGCAGACATTACTGTGATCCGGTTTGAAGGGCGCTGTAGCTGTTACTAGTGGTAGTGTCTGTTGACGAAGACCGTCTAAGTACCATCGCAGCGCCTACTGCAAGCGACACACAGTATTGTGCAGACGTTACTGTGATCCGGTTTGAAGGGCGCTGTAGCTGTTACTAGTGGTAGTGGCTGTTGCCGGAGACCGTCTAAGTACCATCGCAGCGCCTACTGCAAGCGACACACAGTATTGTGCAGACATTACTGTGATCCGGTTTGAAGGGCGCTGTAGCTGTTACTAGTGGTAGTGTCTGTTGACGAAGACCGTCTAAGTACCATCGCAGCGCCTACTGCAAGCGACACACAGTATTGTGCAGACGTTACTGTGATCCGGTTTGAAGGGCGCTGTAGCTGTTACTAGTGGTAGTGGCTGTTGCCGGAGACCGTCTAAGTACCATCGCAGCGCCTACTGCAAGCGACACACAGTATTGTGCAGACATTACTGTGATCCGGTTTGAAGGGCGCTGTAGCTGTTACTAGTGGTAGTGGCTGTTGCCGGAGACCGTCTAAGTACCATCGCAGCGCCTACTGCAAGCGACACACAGTATTGTGCAGACATTACTGTGATCCGGTTTGAAGGGCGCTGTAGCTGTTACTAGTGGTAGTGTCTGTTGACGAAGACCGTCTAAGTACCATCGCAGCGCCTACTGCAAGCGACACAGTATTGTGCAGACGTTACTGTGATCCGGTTTGAAGGGCGCTGTAGCTGTTACTAGTGGTAGTGTCTGTTGACGAAGACCGTCTAAGTACCATCGCAGCGCCTACTGCAAGCGACACACAGTATTGTGCAGACGTTACTGTGATCCGGTTTGAAGGGCGCTGTAGCTGTTACTAGTGGTAGTGGCTGTTGCCGGAGACCGTCTAAGTACCATCGCAGCGCCTACTGCAAGCGACACACAGTATTGTGCAGACATTACTGTGATCCGGTTTGAAGGGCGCTGTAGCTGTTACTAGTGGTAGTGGCTGTTGACGAAGACCGTCTAAGTACATTCGCAGCGCCTATTGCAGCCGACACACAGTATTGTGCAAACATTACTGTGATCCGGTTTGAAGGGCGCTGTAGCTGTTACTAGTGGTAGTGGCTGTTGCCGGAGACCGTCTAAGTACCATCGCAGCGCCTACTGCAAGCGACACATTATTGTGCAGACATTACTGTGATCCGGTTTGAAGGGCGCTGTAGCTGTTACTAGTGGTAGTGGCTGTTGACGAAGACCGTCTAAGTACATTCGCAGCGCCTATTGCAGCCGACACACAGTATTGTGCAAACATTACTGTGATCCGGTTTGAAGGGCGCTGTAGCTGTTACTAGTGGTAGTGGCTGTTGCCGGAGACGTTCTAAGTACCATCGCAGCGCCTACTGCAAGCGACACACAGTATTGTGCAGACATTACTGTGATCCGGTTTGAAGGGCGCTGTAGCTGTTACTAGTGGTAGTGGCTGTTGACGAAGACCGTCTAAGTACATTCGCAGCGCCTATTGCAGCCGACACACAGTATTGTGCAGACATTACTGTGATCCGGTTTGAAGGGCGCTGTAGCTGTTACTAGTGGTAGTGGCTGTTGCCGGAGACGTTCTAAGTACCATCGCAGCGCCTACTGCAAGCGACACACAGTATTGTGCAGACATTACTGTGATCCGGTTTGAAGGGCGCTGTAGCTGTTACTAGTGGTAGTGGCTGTTGCCGGAGACCGTCTAAGTACATTCGCAGCGCCTATTGCAGCCGACACACAGTATTGTGCAGACATTACTGTGATCCGGTTTGAAGGGCGCTGTAGCTGTTACTAGTGGTAGTGGCTGTTGCCGGAGACCGTCTAAGTACCATCGCAGCGCCTACTGCAAGCGACACACAGTATTGTGCAGACATTACTGTGATCCGGTTTGAAGGGCGCTGTAGCTGTTACTAGTGGTAGTGGCTGTTGACGAAGACCGTCTAAGTACATTCGCAGCGCCTATTGCAGCCGACACACAGTATTGTGCAAACATTACTGTGATCCGGTTTGAAGGGCGCTGTAGCTGTTACTAGTGGTAGTGGCTGTTGCCGGAGACCGTCTAAGTACCATCGCAGCGCCTACTGCAAGCGACACATTATTGTGCAGACATTACTGTGATCCGGTTTGAAGGGCGCTGTAGCTGTTACTAGTGGTAGTGGCTGTTGACGAAGACCGTCTAAGTACATTCGCAGCGCCTATTGCAGCCGACACACAGTATTGTGCAAACATTACTGTGATCCGGTTTGAAGGGCGCTGTAGCTGTTACTAGTGGTAGTGGCTGTTGCCGGAGACGTTCTAAGTACCATCGCAGCGCCTACTGCAAGCGACACACAGTATTGTGCAGACATTACTGTGATCCGGTTTGAAGGGCGCTGTAGCTGTTACTAGTGGTAGTGGCTGTTGACGAAGACCGTCTAAGTACATTCGCAGCGCCTATTGCAGCCGACACACAGTATTGTGCAGACATTACTGTGATCCGGTTTGAAGGGCGCTGTAGCTGTTACTAGTGGTAGTGGCTGTTGCCGGAGACGTTCTAAGTACCATCGCAGCGCCTACTGCAAGCGACACACAGTATTGTGCAGACATTACTGTGATCCGGTTTGAAGGGCGCTGTAGCTGTTACTAGTGGTAGTGGCTGTTGCCGGAGACGTTCTAAGTACCATCGCAGCGCCTACTGCAAGCGACACACAGTATTGTGCAGACATTACTGTGATCCGGTTTGAAGGGCGCTGTAGCTGTTACTAGTGGTAGTGGCTGTTGCCGGAGACGTTCTAAGTACCATCGCAGCGCCTACTGCAAGCGACACACAGTATTGTGCAGACATTACTGTGATCCGGTTTGAAGGGCGCTGTAGCTGTTACTAGTGGTAGTGGCTGTTGCCGGAGACGTTCTAAGTACCATCGCAGCGCCTACTGCAAGCGACACACAGTATTGTGCAGACATTACTGTGATCCGGTTTGAAGGGCGCTGTAGCTGTTACTAGTGGTAGTGGCTGTTGCCGGAGACGTTCTAAGTACCATCGCAGCGCCTACTGCAAGCGACACACAGTATTGTGCAGACATTACTGTGATCCGGTTTGAAGGGCGCTGTAGCTGTTACTAGTGGTAGTGGCTGTTGCCGGAGACGTTCTAAGTACCATCGCAGCGCCTACTGCAAGCGACACACAGTATTGTGCAGACATTACTGTGATCCGGTTTGAAGGGCGCTGTAGCTGTTACTAGTGGTAGTGTCTGTTGACGAAGACCGTCTAAGTACATTCGCAGCGCCTACTGCAAGCGACACACAGTATTGTGCATTTATTACTGTGATCCGGTTTGAAGGGCGCTGTAGCTGTTACTAGTGGTAGTGGCTGTTGCCGGAGACCTTCTAAGTACCATCGCAGCGCCTACTGCAAGCGACACACAGTATTGTGCAGACATTACTGTGATCCGGTTTGAAGGGCGCTGTAGCTGTTACTAGTGGTAGTGTCTGTTGACGGAGACCTTCTAAGTACATTCGCAGCGCCTACTGCAAGCGACACACAGTATTGTGCAGACATTACTGTGATCCGGTTTGAAGGGCGCTGTAGCTGTTACTAGTGGTAGTGGCTGTTGCCGGAGACCTTCTAAGTACCATCGCAGCGCCTACTGCAAGCGACACAGTATTGTGCAGACATTACTGTGATCCGGTTTGAAGGGCGCTGTAGCTGTTACTAGTGGTAGTGTCTGTTGACGAAGACCGTCTAAGTACCATCGCAGCGCCTACTGCAAGCGACACACAGTATTGTGCAGACATTACTGTGATCCGGTTTGAAGGGCGCTGTAGCTGTTACTAGTGGTAGTGTCTGTTGACGAAGACCGTCTAAGTACCATCGCAGCGCCTACTGCAAGCGACACACAGTATTGTGCAGACATTACTGTGATCCGGTTTGAAGGGCGCTGTAGCTGTTACTAGTGGTAGTGTCTGTTGACGAAGACCGTCTAAGTACCATCGCAGCGCCTACTGCAAGCGACACACAGTATTGTGCAGACGTTACTGTGATCCGGTTTGAAGGGCGCTGTAGCTGTTACTAGTGGTAGTGTCTGTTGACGAAGACCGTCTAAGTACCATCGCAGCGCCTACTGCAAGCGACACACAGTATTGTGCAGACATTACTGTGATCCGGTTTGAAGGGCGCTGTAGCTGTTACTAGTGGTAGTGTCTGTTGACGAAGACCGTCTAAGTACCATCGCAGCGCCTACTGCAAGCGACACAGTATTGTGCAGACATTACTGTGATCCGGTTTGAAGGGCTCTGTAGCTGTTACTAGTGGTAGTGTCTGTTGACGAAGACCGTCTAAGTACCATCGCAGCGCCTACTGCAAGCGACACAGTATTGTGCAGACATTACTGTGATCCGGTTTGAAGGGCGCTGTAGCTGTTACTAGTGGTAGTGTCTGTTGACGAAGACCGTCTAAGTACCATCGCAGCGCCTACTGCAAGCGACACAGTATTGTGCAGACATTACTGTGATCCGGTTTGAAGGGCGCTGTAGCTGTTACTAGTGGTAGTGGCTGTTGCCGGAGACCTTCTAAGTACCATCGCAGCGCCTACTGCAAGCGACACACAGTATTGTGCAAACATTACTGTGATCCGGTTTGAAGGGCGCTGTAGCTGTTACTAGTGGTAGTGTCTGTTGCCGGAGACCGTCTAAGTACCATCGCAGCGCCTATTGCAGCCGACACACAGTATTGTGCATTTATTACTGTGATCCGGTTTGAAGGGCGCTGTAGCTGTTACTAGTGGTAGTGGCTGTTGCCGGAGACCGTCTAAGTACCATCGCAGCGCCTACTGCAAGCGACACACAGTATTGTGCAGACATTACTGTGATCCGGTTTGAAGGGCGCTGTAGCTGTTACTAGTGGTAGTGGCTGTTGCCGGAGACCGTCTAAGTACCATCGCAGCGCCTACTGCAAGCGACACAGTATTGTGCAGACATTACTGTGATCCGGTTTGAAGGGCGCTGTAGCTGTTACTAGTGGTAGTGGCTGTTGCCGGACACCTTCTAAGTACCATCGCAGCGCCTACTGCAAGCGACACACAGTATTGTGCAGACATTACTGTGATCCGGTTTGAAGGGCGCTGTAGCTGTTACTAGTGGTAGTGGCTGTTGCCGGAGACCTTCTAAGTACCATCGCAGCGCCTACTGCAAGCGACACACAGTATTGTGCAGACATTACTGTGATCCGGTTTGAAGGGCGCTGTAGCTGTTACTAGTGGTAGTGTCTGTTGCCGGAGACCTTCTAAGTACCATCGCAGCGCCTACTGCAAGCGACACACAGTATTGTGCAGACATTACTGTGATCCGGTTTGAAGGGCGCTGTAGCTGTTACTAGTGGTAGTGTCTGTTGCCGGAGACCTTCTAAGTACCATCGCAGCGCCTACTGCAAGCGACACACAGTATTGTGCAGACATTACTGTGATCCGGTTTGAAGGGCGCTGTAGCTGTTACTAGTGGTAGTGTCTGTTGACGAAGACCGTCTAAGTACCATCGCAGCGCCTACTGCAAGCGACACACAGTATTGTGCATTTATTACTGTGATCCGGTTTGAAGGGCGCTGTAGCTGTTACTAGTGGTAGTGGCTGTTGCCGGAGACCTTCTAAGTACCATCGCAGCGCCTACTGCAAGCGACACACAGTATTGTGCAGACATTACTGTGATCCGGTTTGAAGGGCGCTGTAGCTGTTACTAGTGGTAGTGTCTGTTGACGAAGACCGTCTAAGTACCATCGCAGCGCCTACTGCAAGCGACACACAGTATTGTGCAGACGTTACTGTGATCCGGTTTGAAGGGCGCTGTAGCTGTTACTAGTGGTAGTGTCTGTTGACGAAGACCGTCTAAGTACCATCGCAGCGCCTACTGCAAGCGACACACAGTATTGTGCAGACATTACTGTGATCCGGTTTGAAGGGCGCTGTAGCTGTTACTAGTGGTAGTGTCTGTTGCCGGAGACCTTCTAAGTACCATCGCAGCGCCTACTGCAAGCGACACACAGTATTGTGCAGACATTACTGTGATCCGGTTTGAAGGGCGCTGTAGCTGTTACTAGTGGTAGTGTCTGTTGCCGGAGACCTTCTAAGTACCATCGCAGCGCCTACTGCAAGCGACACACAGTATTGTGCAGACATTACTGTGATCCGGTTTGAAGGGCGCTGTAGCTGTTACTAGTGGTAGTGGCTGTTGCCGGAGACCTTCTAAGTACCATCGCAGCGCCTACTGCAAGCGACACAGTATTGTGCAGACATTACTGTGATCCGGTTTGAAGGGCGCTGTAGCTGTTACTAGTGGTAGTGTCTGTTGACGAAGACCGTCTAAGTACCATCGCAGCGCCTACTGCAAGCGACACAGTATTGTGCAGACATTACTGTGATCCGGTTTGAAGGGCGCTGTAGCTGTTACTAGTGGTAGTGGCTGTTGCCGGAGACCTTCTAAGTACCATCGCAGCGCCTACTGCAAGCGACACAGTATTGTGCAGACATTACTGTGATCCGGTTTGAAGGGCGCTGTAGCTGTTACTAGTGGTAGTGGCTGTTGCCGGAGACCGTCTACCATCGCAGCGCCTACTGCAAGCGACACAGTATTGTGCAGACATTACTGTGATCCGGTTTGAAGGGCGCTGTAGCTGTTACTAGTGGTAGTGGCTGTTGCCGGAGACCTTCTAAGTACCATCGCAGCGCCTACTGCAAGCGACACACAGTATTGTGCAGACATTACTGTGATCCGGTTTGAAGGGCGCTGTAGCTGTTACTAGTGGTAGTGTCTGTTGCCGGAGACCTTCTAAGTACCATCGCAGCGCCTACTGCAAGCGACACACAGTATTGTGCAGACATTACTGTGATCCGGTTTGAAGGGCGCTGTAGCTGTTACTAGTGGTAATGGCTGTTGACGAAGACCGTCTAAGTACCATCGCAGCGCCTACTGCAAGCGACACACAGTATTGTGCATTTATTACTGTGATCCGGTTTGAAGGGCGCTGTAGCTGTTACTAGTGGTAGTGGCTGTTGCCGGAGACCTTCTAAGTACCATCGCAGCGCCTACTGCAAGCGACACACAGTATTGTACAAACATTACTGTGATCCGGTTTGAAGGGCGCTGTAGCTGTTACTAGTGGTAGTGGCTGTTGACGAAGACCGTCTAAGTACATTCGCAGCGCCTATTGCAGCCGACACACAGTATTGTGCAAACATTACTGTGATCCGGTTTGAAGGGCGCTGTAGCTGTTACTAGTGGTAGTGTCTGTTGCCGGAGACCTTCTAAGTACCATCGCAGCGCCTACTGCAAGCGACACACAGTATTGTGCAGACATTACTGTGATCCGGTTTGAAGGGCGCTGTAGCTGTTACTAGTGGTAGTGGCTGTTGCCGGAGACCTTCTAAGTACCATCGCAGCGCCTACTGCAAGCGACACACAGTATTGTGCATTTATTACTGTGATCCGGTTTGAAGGGCGCTGTAGCTGTTACTAGTGGTAGTGGCTGTTGCCGGAGACCGTCTAAGTACCATCGCAGCGCCTACTGCAAGCGACACACAGTATTGTGCAGACATTACTGTGATCCGGTTTGAAGGGCGCTGTAGCTGTTACTAGTGGTAGTGTCTGTTGACGAAGACCGTCTAAGTACCATCGCAGCGCCTACTGCAAGCGACACAGTATTGTGCAGACATTACTGTGATCCGGTTTGAAGGGCGCTGTAGCTGTTACTAGTGGTAGTGTCTGTTGACGAAGACCGTCTAAGTACCATCGCAGCGCCTACTGCAAGCGACACAGTATTGTGCAGACATTACTGTGATCCGGTTTGAAGGGCGCTGTAGCTGTTACTAGTGGTAGTGTCTGTTGACGAAGACCGTCTAAGTACATTCGCAGCGCCTATTGCAGCCGACACACAGTATTGTGCATTTATTACTGTGATCCGGTTTGAAGGGCGCTGTAGCTGTTACTAGTGGTAGTGGCTGTTGCCGGAGACCTTCTAAGTACCATCGCAGCGCCTACTGCAAGCGACACACAGTATTGTGCAGACATTACTGTGATCCGGTTTGAAGGGCGCTGTAGCTGTTACTAGTGGTAGTGTCTGTTGACGAAGACCGTCTAAGTACCATCGCAGCGCCTACTGCAAGCGACACAGTATTGTGCAGACATTACTGTGATCCGGTTTGAAGGGCGCTGTAGCTGTTACTAGTGGTAGTGTCTGTTGACGAAGACCGTCTAAGTACCATCGCAGCGCCTACTGCAAGCGACACACAGTATTGTGCATTTATTACTGTGATCCGGTTTGAAGGGCGCTGTAGCTGTTACTAGTGGTAGTGTCTGTTGACGAAGACCGTCTAAGTACATTCGCAGCGCCTACTGCAAGCGACACACAGTATTGTGCAGACATTACTGTGATCCGGTTTGAAGGGCGCTGTAGCTGTTACTAGTGGTAGTGGCTGTTGCCGGAGACCTTCTAAGTACCATCGCAGCGCCTACTGCAAGCGACACACAGTATTGTGCAGACATTACTGTGATCCGGTTTGAAGGGCGCTGTAGCTGTTACTAGTGGTAGTGGCTGTTGCCGGAGACCTTCTAAGTACCATCGCAGCGCCTACTGCAAGCGACACACAGTATTGTGCAGACATTACTGTGATCCGGTTTGAAGGGCGCTGTAGCTGTTACTAGTGGTAGTGGCTGTTGCCGGAGACCTTCTAAGTACCATCGCAGCGCCTACTGCAAGCGACACACAGTATTGTGCAGACATTACTGTGATCCGGTTTGAAGGGCGCTGTAGCTGTTACTAGTGGCAGTGTCTGTTGACGAAGACCGTCTAAGTACATTCGCAGCGCCTATTGCAGCCGACACACAGTATTGTGCATTTATTACTGTGATCCGGTTTGAAGGGCGCTGTAGCTGTTACTAGTGGTAGTGACTGTTGCCGGAGACCTTCTAAGTACCATCGCAGCGCCTACTGCAAGCGACACACAGTATTGTGCAAACATTACTGTGATCCGGTTTGAAGGGCGCTGTAGCTGTTACTAGTGGTAGTGGCTGTTGACGAAGACCGTCTAAGTACATTCGCAGCGCCTATTGCAGCCGACACACAGTATTGTGCAGACATTACTGTGATCCGGTTTGAAGGGCGCTGTAGCTGTTACTAGTGGTAGTGTCTGTTGACGAAGACCGTCTAAGTACCATCGCAGCGCCTACTGCAAGCGACACACAGTATTGTGCATTTATTACTGTGATCCGGTTTGAAGGGCGCTGTAGCTGTTACTAGTGGTAGTGGCTGTTGCCGGAGACCTTCTAAGTACCATCGCAGCGCCTACTGCAAGCGACACACAGTATTGTGCAGACATTACTGTGATCCGGTTTGAAGGGCGCTGTAGCTGTTACTAGTGGTAGTGTCTGTTGACGAAGACCGTCTAAGTACCATCGCAGCGCCTACTGCAAGCGACACACAGTATTGTGCAGACATTACTGTGATCCGGTTTGAAGGGCGCTGTAGCTGTTACTAGTGGCAGTGTCTGTTGACGAAGACCGTCTAAGTACATTCGCAGCGCCTATTGCAGCCGACACACAGTATTGTGCATTTATTACTGTGATCCGGTTTGAAGGGCGCTGTAGCTGTTACTAGTGGTAGTGGCTGTTGCCGGAGACCTTCTAAGTACCATCGCAGCGCCTACTGCAAGCGACACACAGTATTGTGCAGACATTACTGTGATCCGGTTTGAAGGGCGCTGTAGCTGTTACTAGTGGTAGTGTCTGTTGACGAAGACCGTCTAAGTACCATCGCAGCGCCTACTGCAAGCGACACACAGTATTGTGCAGACATTACTGTGATCCGGTTTGAAGGGCGCTGTAGCTGTTACTAGTGGTAGTGGCTGTTGCCGGAGACCTTCTAAGTACCATCGCAGCGCCTACTGCAAGCGACACACAGTATTGTGCAGATATTACTGTGATCCGGTTTGAAGGGCGCTGTAGCTGTTACTAGTGGTAGTGGCTGTTGCCGGAGACCTTCTAAGTACCATCGCAGCGCCTACTGCAAGCGACACACAGTATTGTGCATTTATTACTGTGATCCGGTTTGAAGGGCGCTGTAGCTGTTACTAGTGGTAGTGGCTGTTGCCGGAGACCTTCTAAGTACCATCGCAGCGCCTACTGCAAGCGACACACAGTATTGTGCAGACATTACTGTGATCCGGTTTGAAGGGCGCTGTAGCTGTTACTAGTGGTAGTGGCTGTTGCCGGAGACCTTCTAAGTACCATCGCAGCGCCTACTGCAAGCGACACACAGTATTGTGCAGACATTACTGTGATCCGGTTTGAAGGGCGCTGTAGCTGTTACTAGTGGTAGTGTCTGTTGACGAAGACCGTCTAAGTACCATCGCAGCGCCTACTGCAAGCGACACACAGTATTGTGCATTTATTACTGTGATCCGGTTTGAAGGGCGCTGTAGCTGTTACTAGTGGTAGTGGCTGTTGCCGGAGACCTTCTAAGTACCATCGCAGCGCCTACTGCAAGCGACACACAGTATTGTGCAGACATTACTGTGATCCGGTTTGAAGGGCGCTGTAGCTGTTACTAGTGGTAGTGGCTGTTGCCGGAGACCTTCTAAGTACCATCGCAGCGCCTACTGCAAGCGACACACAGTATTGTGCAGACATTACTGTGATCCGGTTTGAAGGGCGCTGTAGCTGTTACTAGTGGTAGTGTCTGTTGACGAAGACCGTCTAAGTACCATCGCAGCGCCTACTGCAAGCGACACACAGTATTGTGCAGACATTACTGTGATCCGGTTTGAAGGGCGCTGTAGCTGTTACTAGTGGTAGTGGCTGTTGCCGGAGACCTTCTAAGTACCATCGCAGCGCCTACTGCAAGCGACACACAGTATTGTGCAGATATTACTGTGATCCGGTTTGAAGGGCGCTGTAGCTGTTACTAGTGGTAGTGGCTGTTGCCGGAGACCTTCTAAGTACCATCGCAGCGCCTACTGCAAGCGACACACAGTATTGTGCATTTATTACTGTGATCCGGTTTGAAGGGCGCTGTAGCTGTTACTAGTGGTAGTGGCTGTTGCCGGAGACCTTCTAAGTACCATCGCAGCGCCTACTGCAAGCGACACACAGTATTGTGCAGACATTACTGTGATCCGGTTTGAAGGGCGCTGTAGCTGTTACTAGTGGTAGTGGCTGTTGCCGGAGACCTTCTAAGTACCATCGCAGCGCCTACTGCAAGCGACACACAGTATTGTGCAGACATTACTGTGATCCGGTTTGAAGGGCGCTGTAGCTGTTACTAGTGGTAGTGTCTGTTGACGAAGACCGTCTAAGTACCATCGCAGCGCCTACTGCAAGCGACACACAGTATTGTGCATTTATTACTGTGATCCGGTTTGAAGGGCGCTGTAGCTGTTACTAGTGGTAGTGGCTGTTGCCGGAGACCTTCTAAGTACCATCGCAGCGCCTACTGCAAGCGACACACAGTATTGTGCAGACATTACTGTGATCCGGTTTGAAGGGCGCTGTAGCTGTTACTAGTGGTAGTGGCTGTTGCCGGAGACCTTCTAAGTACCATCGCAGCGCCTACTGCAAGCGACACACAGTATTGTGCAGACATTACTGTGATCCGGTTTGAAGGGCGCTGTAGCTGTTACTAGTGGTAGTGTCTGTTGACGAAGACCGTCTAAGTACCATCGCAGCGCCTACTGCAAGCGACACACAGTATTGTGCAGACATTACTGTGATCCGGTTTGAAGGGCGCTGTAGCTGTTACTAGTGGCAGTGTCTGTTGACGAAGACCGTCTAAGTACATTCGCAGCGCCTATTGCAGCCGACACACAGTATTGTGCATTTATTACTGTGATCCGGTTTGAAGGGCGCTGTAGCTGTTACTAGTGGTAGTGGCTGTTGCCGGAGACCTTCTAAGTACCATCGCAGCGCCTACTGCAAGCGACACACAGTATTGTGCAGACATTACTGTGATCCGGTTTGAAGGGCGCTGTAGCTGTTACTAGTGGTAGTGTCTGATGCCGGAGACCGTCTAAGTACCATCGCAGCGCCTACTGCAAGCGACACAGTATTGTGCAGACATTACTGTGATCCGGTTCGAAGGGCGCTGTAGCTGTTACTAGTGGTAGTGGCTGTTGCCGGAGACCGTCTAAGTACCATCGCAGCGCCTACTGCAAGCGACACACAGTATTGTGCAGTCATTACTGTGATCCGGTTTGAAGGGCGCTGTAGCTGTTACTAGTGGTAGTGGCTGTTGCCGGAGACCTTCTAAGTACCATCGCAGCGCCTACTGCAAGCGACACACAGTATTGTGCAGACATTACTGTGATCCGGTTTGAAGGGCGCTGTAGCTGTTACTAGTGGTAGTGGCTGTTGCCGGAGACCTTCTAAGTACCATCGCAGCGCCTACTGCAAGCGACACACAGTATTGTGCATTTATTACTGTGATCCGGTTTGAAGGGCGCTGTAGCTGTTACTAGTGGTAGTGGCTGTTGCCGGAGACCTTCTAAGTACCATCGCAGCGCCTACTGCAAGCGACACACAGTATTGTGCAGACATTACTGTGATCCGGTTTGAAGGGCGCTGTAGCTGTTACTAGTGGTAGTGGCTGTTGCCGGAGACCTTCTAAGTACCATCGCAGCGCCTACTGCAAGCGACACACAGTATTGTGCAGTCATTACTGTGATCCGGTTTGAAGGGCGCTGTAGCTGTTACTAGTGGTAGTGGCTGTTGCCGGAGACCTTCTAAGTACCATCGCAGCGCCTACTGCAAGCGACACACAGTATTGTGCATTTATTACTGTGATCCGGTTTGAAGGGCGCTGTAGCTGTTACTAGTGGTAGTGGCTGTTGCCGGAGACCTTCTAAGTACCATCGCAGCGCCTACTGCAAGCGACACACAGTATTGTGCAGACATTACTGTGATCCGGTTTGAAGGGCGCTGTAGCTGTTACTAGTGGTAGTGTCTGATGCCGGAGACCGTCTAAGTACCATCGCAGCGCCTACTGCAAGCGACACACAGTATTGTGCATTTATTACTGTGATCCGGTTTGAAGGGCGCTGTAGCTGTTACTAGTGGTAGTGGCTGTTGCCGGAGACCTTCTAAGTACCATCGCAGCGCCTACTGCAAGCGACACACAGTATTGTGCAGACATTACTGTGATCCGGTTTGAAGGGCGCTGTAGCTGTTACTAGTGGTAGTGTCTGATGCCGGAGACCGTCTAAGTACCATCGCAGCGCCTACTGCAAGCGACACAGTATTGTGCAGACATTACTGTGATCCGGTTCGAAGGGCGCTGTAGCTGTTACTAGTGGTAGTGGCTGTTGCCGGAGACCGTCTAAGTACCATCGCAGCGCCTACTGCAAGCGACACACAGTATTGTGCAGTCATTACTGTGATCCGGTTTGAAGGGCGCTGTAGCTGTTACTAGTGGTAGTGGCTGTTGCCGGAGACCTTCTAAGTACCATCGCAGCGCCTACTGCAAGCGACACACAGTATTGTGCAGACATTACTGTGATCCGGTTTGAAGGGCGCTGTAGCTGTTACTAGTGGTAGTGGCTGTTGCCGGAGACCTTCTAAGTACCATCGCAGCGCCTACTGCAAGCGACACACAGTATTGTGCATTTATTACTGTGATCCGGTTTGAAGGGCGCTGTAGCTGTTACTAGTGGTAGTGGCTGTTGCCGGAGACCTTCTAAGTACCATCGCAGCGCCTACTGCAAGCGACACACAGTATTGTGCAGACATTACTGTGATCCGGTTTGAAGGGCGCTGTAGCTGTTACTAGTGGTAGTGTCTGTTGCCGGAGACCTTCTAAGTACCATCGCAGCGCCTACTGCAAGCGACACACAGTATTGTGCAGACATTACTGTGATCCGGTTTGAAGGGCGCTGTAGCTGTTACTAGTGGTAGTGGCTGTTGCCGGAGACCTTCTAAGTACCATCGCAGCGCCTATTGCAAGCGACACACAGTATTGTGCAGACATTACTGTGATCCGGTTTGAAGGGCGCTGTAGCTGTTACTAGTGGTAGTGGCTGTTGCCGGAGACCTTCTAAGTACCATCGCAGCGCCTACTGCAAGCGACACACAGTATTGTGCAGACATTACTGTGATCCGGTTTGAAGGGCGCTGTAGCTGTTACTAGTGGTAGTGTCTGTTGACGAAGACCGTCTAAGTACCATCGCAGCGCCTACTGCAAGCGACACACAGTATTGTGCATTTATTACTGTGATCCGGTTTGAAGGGCGCTGTAGCTGTTACTAGTGGTAGTGTCTGTTGCCGGAGACCGTCTAAGTACCATCGCAGCGCCTACTGCAAGCGACACACAGTATTGTGCAGACATTACTGTGATCCGGTTTGAAGGGCGCTGTAGCTGTTACTAGTGGTAGTGTCTGTTGACGAAGACCGTCTAAGTACCATCGCAGCGCCTACTGCAAGCGACACACAGTATTGTGCATTTATTACTGTGATCCGGTTTGAAGGGCGCTGTAGCTGTTACTAGTGGTAGTGTCTGTTGCCGGAGACCGTCTAAGTACCATCGCAGCGCCTACTGCAAGCGACACACAGTATTGTGCAGACATTACTGTGATCCGGTTTGAAGGGCGCTGTAGCTGTTACTAGTGGTAGTGTCTGTTGACGAAGACCGTCTAAGTACCATCGCAGCGCCTACTGCAAGCGACACACAGTATTGTGCATTTATTACTGTGATCCGGTTTGAAGGGCGCTGTAGCTGTTACTAGTGGTAGTGGCTGTTGCCGGAGACCTTCTAAGTACCATCGCAGCGCCTACTGCAAGCGACACACAGTATTGTGCAGACATTACTGTGATCCGGTTTGAAGGGCGCTGTAGCTGTTACTAGTGGTAGTGTCTGTTGACGAAGACCGTCTAAGTACCATCGCAGCGCCTACTGCAAGCGACACACAGTATTGTGCAGACATTACTGTGATCCGGTTTGAAGGGCGCTGTAGCTGTTACTAGTGGCAGTGTCTGTTGACGAAGACCGTCTAAGTACATTCGCAGCGCCTATTGCAGCCGACACACAGTATTGTGCATTTATTACTGTGATCCGGTTTGAAGGGCGCTGTAGCTGTTACTAGTGGTAGTGGCTGTTGCCGGAGACCTTCTAAGTACCATCGCAGCGCCTACTGCAAGCGACACACAGTATTGTGCAGACATTACTGTGATCCGGTTTGAAGGGCGCTGTAGCTGTTACTAGTGGTAGTGTCTGTTGACGAAGACCGTCTAAGTACCATCGCAGCGCCTACTGCAAGCGACACACAGTATTGTGCAGACATTACTGTGATCCGGTTTGAAGGGCGCTGTAGCTGTTACTAGTGGTAGTGGCTGTTGCCGGAGACCTTCTAAGTACCATCGCAGCGCCTACTGCAAGCGACACACAGTATTGTGCAGATATTACTGTGATCCGGTTTGAAGGGCGCTGTAGCTGTTACTAGTGGTAGTGGCTGTTGCCGGAGACCTTCTAAGTACCATCGCAGCGCCTACTGCAAGCGACACACAGTATTGTGCAGACATTACTGTGATCCGGTTTGAAGGGCGCTGTAGCTGTTACTAGTGGTAGTGGCTGTTGCCGGAGACCTTCTAAGTACCATCGCAGCGCCTACTGCAAGCGACACACAGTATTGTGCAGACATTACTGTGATCCGGTTTGAAGGGCGCTGTAGCTGTTACTAGTGGTAGTGTCTGTTGACGAAGACCGTCTAAGTACCATCGCAGCGCCTACTGCAAGCGACACACAGTATTGTGCATTTATTACTGTGATCCGGTTTGAAGGGCGCTGTAGCTGTTACTAGTGGTAGTGGCTGTTGCCGGAGACCTTCTAAGTACCATCGCAGCGCCTACTGCAAGCGACACACAGTATTGTGCAGACATTACTGTGATCCGGTTTGAAGGGCGCTGTAGCTGTTACTAGTGGTAGTGGCTGTTGCCGGAGACCTTCTAAGTACCATCGCAGCGCCTACTGCAAGCGACACACAGTATTGTGCAGACATTACTGTGATCCGGTTTGAAGGGCGCTGTAGCTGTTACTAGTGGTAGTGTCTGTTGACGAAGACCGTCTAAGTACCATCGCAGCGCCTACTGCAAGCGACACACAGTATTGTGCAGACATTACTGTGATCCGGTTTGAAGGGCGCTGTAGCTGTTACTAGTGGCAGTGTCTGTTGACGAAGACCGTCTAAGTACATTCGCAGCGCCTATTGCAGCCGACACACAGTATTGTGCATTTATTACTGTGATCCGGTTTGAAGGGCGCTGTAGCTGTTACTAGTGGTAGTGGCTGTTGCCGGAGACCTTCTAAGTACCATCGCAGCGCCTACTGCAAGCGACACACAGTATTGTGCAGACATTACTGTGATCCGGTTTGAAGGGCGCTGTAGCTGTTACTAGTGGTAGTGTCTGATGCCGGAGACCGTCTAAGTACCATCGCAGCGCCTACTGCAAGCGACACAGTATTGTGCAGACATTACTGTGATCCGGTTCGAAGGGCGCTGTAGCTGTTACTAGTGGTAGTGGCTGTTGCCGGAGACCGTCTAAGTACCATCGCAGCGCCTACTGCAAGCGACACACAGTATTGTGCAGTCATTACTGTGATCCGGTTTGAAGGGCGCTGTAGCTGTTACTAGTGGTAGTGGCTGTTGCCGGAGACCTTCTAAGTACCATCGCAGCGCCTACTGCAAGCGACACACAGTATTGTGCATTTATTACTGTGATCCGGTTTGAAGGGCGCTGTAGCTGTTACTAGTGGTAGTGGCTGTTGCCGGAGACCTTCTAAGTACCATCGCAGCGCCTACTGCAAGCGACACACAGTATTGTGCAGACATTACTGTGATCCGGTTTGAAGGGCGCTGTAGCTGTTACTAGTGGTAGTGTCTGATGCCGGAGACCGTCTAAGTACCATCGCAGCGCCTACTGCAAGCGACACACAGTATTGTGCATTTATTACTGTGATCCGGTTTGAAGGGCGCTGTAGCTGTTACTAGTGGTAGTGGCTGTTGCCGGAGACCTTCTAAGTACCATCGCAGCGCCTACTGCAAGCGACACACAGTATTGTGCAGACATTACTGTGATCCGGTTTGAAGGGCGCTGTAGCTGTTACTAGTGGTAGTGTCTGATGCCGGAGACCGTCTAAGTACCATCGCAGCGCCTACTGCAAGCGACACAGTATTGTGCAGACATTACTGTGATCCGGTTCGAAGGGCGCTGTAGCTGTTACTAGTGGTAGTGGCTGTTGCCGGAGACCGTCTAAGTACCATCGCAGCGCCTACTGCAAGCGACACACAGTATTGTGCAGTCATTACTGTGATCCGGTTTGAAGGGCGCTGTAGCTGTTACTAGTGGTAGTGGCTGTTGCCGGAGACCTTCTAAGTACCATCGCAGCGCCTACTGCAAGCGACACACAGTATTGTGCAGACATTACTGTGATCCGGTTTGAAGGGCGCTGTAGCTGTTACTAGTGGTAGTGGCTGTTGCCGGAGACCTTCTAAGTACCATCGCAGCGCCTACTGCAAGCGACACACAGTATTGTGCATTTATTACTGTGATCCGGTTTGAAGGGCGCTGTAGCTGTTACTAGTGGTAGTGGCTGTTGCCGGAGACCTTCTAAGTACCATCGCAGCGCCTACTGCAAGCGACACACAGTATTGTGCAGACATTACTGTGATCCGGTTTGAAGGGCGCTGTAGCTGTTACTAGTGGTAGTGTCTGTTGCCGGAGACCTTCTAAGTACCATCGCAGCGCCTACTGCAAGCGACACACAGTATTGTGCAGACATTACTGTGATCCGGTTTGAAGGGCGCTGTAGCTGTTACTAGTGGTAGTGGCTGTTGCCGGAGACCTTCTAAGTACCATCGCAGCGCCTATTGCAAGCGACACACAGTATTGTGCAGACATTACTGTGATCCGGTTTGAAGGGCGCTGTAGCTGTTACTAGTGGTAGTGGCTGTTGCCGGAGACCTTCTAAGTACCATCGCAGCGCCTACTGCAAGCGACACACAGTATTGTGCAGACATTACTGTGATCCGGTTTGAAGGGCGCTGTAGCTGTTACTAGTGGTAGTGTCTGTTGACGAAGACCGTCTAAGTACCATCGCAGCGCCTACTGCAAGCGACACACAGTATTGTGCATTTATTACTGTGATCCGGTTTGAAGGGCGCTGTAGCTGTTACTAGTGGTAGTGTCTGTTGCCGGAGACCGTCTAAGTACCATCGCAGCGCCTACTGCAAGCGACACACAGTATTGTGCAGACATTACTGTGATCCGGTTTGAAGGGCGCTGTAGCTGTTACTAGTGGTAGTGGCTGTTGCCGGAGACCGTCTAAGTACCATCGCAGCGCCTACTGCAAGCGACACACAGTATTGTGCAGACATTACTGTGATCCGGTTTGAAGGGCGCTGTAGCTGTTACTAGTGGTAGTGGCTGTTGCCGGAGACCGTCTAAGTACCATCGCAGCGCCTACTGCAAGCGACACACAGTATTGTGCAGACATTACTGTGATCCGGTTTGAAGGGCGCTGTAGCTGTTACTAGTGGTAGTGGCTGTTGCCGGAGACCTTCTAAGTACCATCGCAGCGCCTACTGCAAGCGACACACAGTATTGTGCAGACATTACTGTGATCCGGTTTGAAGGGCGCTGTAGCTGTTACTAGTGGTAGTGTCTGTTGCCGGAGACCTTCTAAGTACCATCGCAGCGCCTACTGCAAGCGACACACAGTATTGTGCAGACATTACTGTGATCCGGTTTGAAGGGCGCTGTAGCTGTTACTAGTGGTAGTGGCTGTTGCCGGAGACCTTCTAAGTACCATCGCAGCGCCTACTGCAAGCGACACACAGTATTGTGCAGACATTACTGTGATCCGGTTTGAAGGGCGCTGTAGCTGTTACTAGTGGTAGTGGCTGTTGCCGGAGACCGTCTAAGTACCATCGCAGCGCCTACTGCAAGCGACACACAGTATTGTGCAGACATTACTGTGATCCGGTTTGAAGGGCGCTGTAGCTGTTACTAGTGGTAGTGGCTGTTGCCGGAGACCGTCTAAGTACCATCGCAGCGCCTACTGCAAGCGACACACAGTATTGTGCAGACATTACTGTGATCCGGTTTGAAGGGCGCTGTAGCTGTTACTAGTGGTAGTGGCTGTTGCCGGAGACCTTCTAAGTACCATCGCAGCGCCTACTGCAAGCGACACACAGTATTGTGCAGACATTACTGTGATCCGGTTTGAAGGGCGCTGTAGCTGTTACTAGTGGTAGTGTCTGTTGCCGGAGACCTTCTAAGTACCATCGCAGCGCCTACTGCAAGCGACACACAGTATTGTGCAGACATTACTGTGATCCGGTTTGAAGGGCGCTGTAGCTGTTACTAGTGGTAGTGGCTGTTGCCGGAGACCTTCTAAGTACCATCGCAGCGCCTACTGCAAGCGACACACAGTATTGTGCAGACATTACTGTGATCC
This sequence comes from Troides aeacus, assembly GCA_033220335.2. Classification (NCBI taxonomy): domain Eukaryota; kingdom Metazoa; phylum Arthropoda; class Insecta; order Lepidoptera; family Papilionidae; genus Troides; species Troides aeacus. The sequence continues at coordinate 7,333,361 of CM067296.1, forward strand.
GGTTTGAAGGGCGCTGTAGCTGTTACTAGTGGTAGTGGCTGTTGCCGGAGACCTTCTAAGTACCATCGCAGCGCCTACTGCAAGCGACACACAGTATTGTGCAGACATTACTGTGATCCGGTTTGAAGGGCGCTGTAGCTGTTACTAGTGGTAGTGGCTGTTGACGAAGACCGTCTAAGTACCATCGCAGCGCCTACTGCAAGCGACACACAGTATTGTGCATTTATTACTGTGATCCGGTTTGAAGGGCGCTGTAGCTGTTACTAGTGGTAGTGTCTGTTGCCGGAGACCGTCTAAGTACCATCGCAGCGCCTACTGCAAGCGACACACAGTATTGTGCAGACATTACTGTGATCCGGTTTGAAGGGCGCTGTAGCTGTTACTAGTGGTAGTGGCTGTTGCCGGAGACCGTCTAAGTACCATCGCAGCGCCTACTGCAAGCGACACACAGTATTGTGCAGACATTACTGTGATCCGGTTTGAAGGGCGCTGTAGCTGTTACTAGTGGTAGTGGCTGTTGCCGGAGACCGTCTAAGTACCATCGCAGCGCCTACTGCAAGCGACACACAGTATTGTGCAGACATTACTGTGATCCGGTTTGAAGGGCGCTGTAGCTGTTACTAGTGGTAGTGGCTGTTGCCGGAGACCGTCTAAGTACCATCGCAGCGCCTACTGCAAACGACACACAGTATTGTGCATTTATTACTGTGATCCGGTTTGAAGGGCGCTGTAGCTGTTACTAGTGGTAGTGGCTGTTGCCGGAGACCTTCTAAGTACCATCGCAGCGCCTACTGCAAGCGACACACAGTATTGTGCAGACATTACTGTGATCCGGTTTGAAGGGCGCTGTAGCTGTTACTAGTGGTAGTGTCTGTTGACGAAGACCGTCTAAGTACCATCGCAGCGCCTACTGCAAGCGACACACAGTATTGTGCATTTATTACTGTGATCCGGTTTGAAGGGCGCTGTAGCTGTTACTAGTGGTAGTGGCTGTTGCCGGAGACCTTCTAAGTACCATCGCAGCGCCTACTGCAAGCGACACACAGTATTGTGCAGACATTACTGTGATCCGGTTTGAAGGGCGCTGTAGCTGTTACTAGTGGTAGTGTCTGTTGCCGGAGACCTTCTAAGTACCATCGCAGCGCCTACTGCAAGCGACACACAGTATTGTGCAGACATTACTGTGATCCGGTTTGAAGGGCGCTGTAGCTGTTACTAGTGGTAGTGTCTGTTGCCGGAGACCTTCTAAGTACCATCGCAGCGCCTATTGCAGCCGACACACAGTATTGTGCAGACATTACTGTGATCCGGTTTGAAGGGCGCTGTAGCTGTTACTAGTGGTAGTGTCTGTTGCCGGAGACCTTCTAAGTACCATCGCAGCGCCTACTGCAAGCGACACACAGTATTGTGCAGACATTACTGTGATCCGGTTTGAAGGGCGCTGTAGCTGTTACTAGTGGTAGTGGCTGTTGCCGGAGACCTTCTAAGTACCATCGCAGCGCCTACTGCAAGCGACACACAGTATTGTGCAGACATTACTGTGATCCGGTTTGAAGGGCGCTGTAGCTGTTACTAGTGGTAGTGTCTGTTGCCGGAGACCTTCTAAGTACCATCGCAGCGCCTACTGCAAGCGACACACAGTATTGTGCAGACATTACTGTGATCCGGTTTGAAGGGCGCTGTAGCTGTTACTAGTGGTAGTGTCTGTTGCCGGAGACCTTCTAAGTACCATCGCAGCGCCTATTGCAGCCGACACACAGTATTGTGCAGACATTACTGTGATCCGGTTTGAAGGGCGCTGTAGCTGTTACTAGTGGTAGTGGCTGTTGCCGGAGACCGTCTAAGTACCATCGCAGCGCCTACTGCAAGCGACACACAGTATTGTGCAGACATTACTGTGATCCGGTTTGAAGGGCGCTGTAGCTGTTACTAGTGGTAGTGTCTGTTGACGAAGACCGTCTAAGTACCATCGCAGCGCCTACTGCAAGCGACACACAGTATTGTGCATTTATTACTGTGATCCGGTTTGAAGGGCGCTGTAGCTGTTACTAGTGGTAGTGGCTGTTGCCGGAGACCTTCTAAGTACCATCGCAGCGCCTACTGCAAGCGACACACAGTATTGTGCAGACATTACTGTGATCCGGTTTGAAGGGCGCTGTAGCTGTTACTAGTGGTAGTGTCTGTTGCCGGAGACCTTCTAAGTACCATCGCAGCGCCTATTGCAGCCGACACACAGTATTGTGCAGACATTACTGTGATCCGGTTTGAAGGGCGCTGTAGCTGTTACTAGTGGTAGTGGCTGTTGCCGGAGACCTTCTAAGTACCATCGCAGCGCCTACTGCAAGCGACACACAGTATTGTGCAGACATTACTGTGATCCGGTTTGAAGGGCGCTGTAGCTGTTACTAGTGGTAGTGGCTGTTGCCGGAGACCGTCTAAGTACCATCGCAGCGCCTACTGCAAGCGACACAGTATTGTGCAGACATTACTGTGATCCGGTTTGAAGGGCGCTGTAGCTGTTACTAGTGGTAGTGGCTGTTGCCGGAGACCGTCTAAGTACCATCGCAGCGCCTACTGCAAGCGACACACAGTATTGTGCAGACATTACTGTGATCCGGTTTGAAGGGCGCTGTAGCTGTTACTAGTGGTAGTGGCTGTTGCCGGAGACCTTCTAAGTACCATCGCAGCGCCTACTGCAAGCGACACACAGTATTGTGCAGACATTACTGTGATCCGGTTTGAAGGGCGCTGTAGCTGTTACTAGTGGTAGTGTCTGTTGCCGGAGACCTTCTAAGTACCATCGCAGCGCCTATTGCAGCCGACACACAGTATTGTGCAGACATTACTGTGATCCGGTTTGAAGGGCGCTGTAGCTGTTACTAGTGGTAGTGGCTGTTGCCGGAGACCTTCTAAGTACCATCGCAGCGCCTACTGCAAGCGACACACAGTATTGTGCAGACATTACTGTGATCCGGTTTGAAGGGCGCTGTAGCTGTTACTAGTGGTAGTGGCTGTTGCCGGAGACCGTCTAAGTACCATCGCAGCGCCTACTGCAAGCGACACACAGTATTGTGCAGACATTACTGTGATCCGGTTCGAAGGGCGCTGTAGCTGTTACTAGTGGTAGTGTCTGTTGCCGGAGACCGTCTAAGTACCATCGCAGCGCCTACTGCAAGCGACACAGTATTGTGCAGACATTACTGTGATCCGGTTCGAAGGGCGCTGTAGCTGTTACTAGTGGTAGTGTCTGTTGCCGGAGACCGTCTAAGTACCATCGCAGCGCCTACTGCAAGCGACACACAGTATTGTGCAGACATTACTGTGATCCGGTTTGAAGGGCGCTGTAGCTGTTACTAGTGGTAGTGGCTGTTGCCGGAGACCGTCTAAGTACCATCGCAGCGCCTACTGCAAGCGACACACAGTATTGTGCAGACATTACTGTGATCCGGTTTGAAGGGCGCTGTAGCTGTTACTAGTGGTAGTGGCTGTTGCCGGAGACCGTCTAAGTACCATCGCAGCGCCTACTGCAAGCGACACACAGTATTGTGCAGACATTACTGTGATCCGGTTTGAAGGGCGCTGTAGCTGTTACTAGTGGTAGTGTCTGTTGACGAAGACCGTCTAAGTACCATCGCAGCGCCTACTGCAAGCGACACACAGTATTGTGCATTTATTACTGTGATCCGGTTTGAAGGGCGCTGTAGCTGTTACTAGTGGTAGTGGCTGTTGCCGGAGACCTTCTAAGTACCATCGCAGCGCCTACTGCAAGCGACACACAGTATTGTGCAGACATTACTGTGATCCGGTTTGAAGGGCGCTGTAGCTGTTACTAGTGGTAGTGTCTGTTGCCGGAGACCGTCTAAGTACCATCGCAGCGCCTACTGCAAGCGACACAGTATTGTGCAGACATTACTGTGATCCGGTTCGAAGGGCGCTGTAGCTGTTACTAGTGGTAGTGTCTGTTGCCGGAGACCGTCTAAGTACCATCGCAACGCCTACTGCAAGCGACACAGTATTGTGCAGACATTACTGTGATCCGGTTCGAAGGGCGCTGTAGCTGTTACTAGTGGTAGTGGCTGTTGCCGGAGACCGTCTAAGTACCATCGCAGCGCCTACTGCAAGCGACACAGTATTGTGCAGACATTACTGTGATCCGGTTCGAAGGGCGCTGTAGCTGTTACTAGTGGTAGTGTCTGTTGCCGGAGACCGTCTAAGTACCATCGCAGCGCCTACTGCAAGCGACACAGTATTGTGCAGACATTACTGTGATCCGGTTCGAAGGGCGCTGTAGCTGTTACTAGTGGTAGTGGCTGTTGCCGGAGACCGTCTAAGTACCATCGCAGCGCCTACTGCAAGCGACACACAGTATTGTGCAGACATTACTGTGATCCGGTTCGAAGGGCGCTGTAGCTGTTACTAGTGGTAGTGGCTGTTGCCGGAGACCGTCTAAGTACCATCGCAGCGCCTACTGCAAGCGACACAGTATTGTGCAGACATTACTGTGATCCGGTTCGAAGGGCGCTGTAGCTGTTACTAGTGGTAGTGGCTGTTGCCGGAGACCGTCTAAGTACCATCGCAGCGCCTACTGCAAGCGACACACAGTATTGTGCAGACATTACTGTGATCCGGTTCGAAGGGCGCTGTAGCTGTTACTAGTGGTAGTGTCTGTTGCCGGAGACCGTCTAAGTACCATCGCAGCGCCTACTGCAAGCGACACACAGTATTGTGCAGACATTACTGTGATCCGGTTCGAAGGGCGCTGTAGCTGTTACTAGTGGTAGTGTCTGTTGCCGGAGACCGTCTAAGTACCATCGCAGCGCCTACTGCAAGCGACACAGTATTGTGCAGACATTACTGTGATCCGGTTCGAAGGGCGCTGTAGCTGTTACTAGTGGTAGTGTCTGTTGCCGGAGACCGTCTAAGTACCATCGCAGCGCCTACTGCAAGCGACACAGTATTGTGCAGACATTACTGTGATCCGGTTTGAAGGGCGCTGTAGCTGTTACTAGTGGTAGTGGCTGTTGCCGGAGACCGTCTAAGTACCATCGCAGCGCCTACTGCAAGCGACACAGTATTGTGCAGACATTACTGTGATCCGGTTCGAAGGGCGCTGTAGCTGTTACTAGTGGTAGTGGCTGTTGCCGGAGACCGTCTAAGTACCATCGCAGCGCCTACTGCAAGCGACACACAGTATTGTGCAGACATTACTGTGATCCGGTTCGAAGGGCGCTGTAGCTGTTACTAGTGGTAGTGGCTGTTGCCGGAGACCGTCTAAGTACCATCGCAGCGCCTACTGCAAGCGACACACAGTATTGTGCAGACATTACTGTGATCCGGTTCGAAGGGCGCTGTAGCTGTTACTAGTGGTAGTGTCTGTTGCCGGAGACCGTCTAAGTACCATCGCAGCGCCTACTGCAAGCGACACACAGTATTGTGCAGACATTACTGTGATCCGGTTCGAAGGGCGCTGTAGCTGTTACTAGTGGTAGTGGCTGTTGCCGGAGACCGTCTAAGTACCATCGCAGCGCCTACTGCAAGCGACACACAGTATTGTGCAGACATTACTGTGATCCGGTTCGAAGGGCGCTGTAGCTGTTACTAGTGGTAGTGGCTGTTGCCGGAGACCGTCTAAGTACCATCGCAGCGCCTACTGCAAGCGACACAGTATTGTGCAGACATTACTGTGATCCGGTTCGAAGGGCGCTGTAGCTGTTACTAGTGGTAGTGGCTGTTGCCGGAGACCGTCTAAGTACCATCGCAGCGCCTACTGCAAGCGACACACAGTATTGTGCAGACATTACTGTGATCCGGTTCGAAGGGCGCTGTAGCTGTTACTAGTGGTAGTGTCTGTTGCCGGAGACCGTCTAAGTACCATCGCAGCGCCTACTGCAAGCGACACACAGTATTGTGCAGACATTACTGTGATCCGGTTCGAAGGGCGCTGTAGCTGTTACTAGTGGTAGTGGCTGTTGCCGGAGACCGTCTAAGTACCATCGCAGCGCCTACTGCAAGCGACACACAGTATTGTGCAGACATTACTGTGATCCGGTTCGAAGGGCGCTGTAGCTGTTACTAGTGGTAGTGGCTGTTGCCGGAGACCGTCTAAGTACCATCGCAGCGCCTACTGCAAGCGACACAGTATTGTGCAGACATTACTGTGATCCGGTTCGAAGGGCGCTGTAGCTGTTACTAGTGGTAGTGGCTGTTGACGGAGACCGTCTAAGTACCATCGCAGCGCCTACTGCAAGCGACACACAGTATTGTGCAGAAATTACTGTGATCCGGTTTGAAGGGCGCTGCAGTGCGCGTGCATAGTGTAATTACTCTGTGTCAACTGAACACAATGAGGTGCAATGTATATCATCCTAACTAGCGCTATTGCTATGGGGAGGTATCGTTTATCATCAGGTGCACGTACCGCTTGTCTCGTCGCTTTCTTGAATAGAAAAAAAAAACTTTTAATAGTAGTGTGGAAACATGACGAGAGTATTTACTCTCAACGCGATGAGTCTTTTGAAAAAATGCCTTTCGGCCTCACTTAAAAAAAAAAAAAAAACATGACAAAGACAAACAGTTTTCCGATACTACCATTGAGCGTAGATTCATTCTCCCGCGCTATTAATCCAACGCCAGTAGGCTACGGCGCACATCGCTTTCGTAGACGCGTCACAATATATATGTAGCTGTAGGTTTGTATACATCGGCTCGCGACTCTTTTTCTTTCGAGCGATCGAGAGGGCAACAGTTGGCGTCTCGCTCGCTCGAACGCTCGCATAGTAACAGCGAGCTAATCGAATATTCTTTACGTGTTTTAATAACTATAGACAATTGAGCCATTTTATAAATATGTTATCGGGTATATCATCGTCCCATTCTACGTTTATTATCAACATTTGTTGAAGTATTTTGACTTCTATAGTAAACGGAGATAATAATCCGTTAACGTGAAACATCGACATAACGACCCGAAGCACGATTCTTTTTGTAGGTCGACTTTTTTAAATGGCACGTCAAAACCCAAAGTACCTTTGCGCGGGAAGCAGACTACTCCTAGCGTTCGTTCACTCTGACATTGTTCGTCGATTTTGAACCTTACAGCGGTGGAATATATGGTTTCTTTTGGTAAACTTTTTAAGACCGCCATGTTTGTGTATTTCCGATATTTCTTTAATTAATTGTATAGCCGTAGTACTCTCCACGAGACTGTCAATATAATTGTCGGCGTAGTGTTGTTTACAAATCGCTTCCACCGCTAGAGGTTTTGTTGATTCGTGCAGTTTGGCGTTCTTGTTCTTTATAAACTGAGCCACGAACGGAGAACAATTAGCGCCGAATATTAATGACGACATTGCATACGTTGTTACATTTTCTCCTGAGCTCCCATGAGGTTTCTATAAGAAACGTAATGCTTTCTGGTCCTGAAGTAGAATTTTAATCCTGCAAAACTAATCGCGAATATCTCCTGTTACTGCGGCGATATTCTCCCGAAATCTCAACATAATGCCGTATAACGAAACAAGTAGGTCAGGTCATCGTTAAGGCAGTAGCTCTTACTTCTAGCAGCTGCGTCAAATACTAGACGTAGCTTATTTTTATTCGGGTCTACACCAAAATGAGGGAGATACCACGTCTTCGGAGTGACGTCATCGCGGAGCTCATATGCAGTCATTTTCTAGCAAATGATTAATTCTTTCCGTGTACCTCGCTGCGTAGCTCTAGTTTGCTTTACATTTATTATCTAGACCCTTCAGTCTATTATTCGATCCAGGTGTTCTATGGCTTTCAGATGTACGGAGTTCTGACGAGGTGTTCAGGAGACGCTCATGGCTTCAATGGAGAATGATCGACGTACGATTTCATGCAGATCATTTAATGTTTCATATTCTGGTCGGTTTTTAACTGCACTCGCACTCGATGAAAGAAGCATCGAGTGGAGGACCTCCTGCGACGTGGATATACGCGAACGACCATGAAGACACCAGCACAACGGAGTAGACGTCAGGTATGATCCATCAGGTTTACATTGTCCGTTGCACAACAAAGTACTAACGTTATTAAGTTCACTAAAATTAAGTGCGTTTAAAGAAATATACTGTGGGGGTAAGTTAAGTCCACTAGTACTCCGCACTTCTAGTTCATACATCGCCCCTTCCAGCTCGCCCCCACCCGACCACGGCGGCGTTTATTTAAGAATTATAAAACAATACACTTCATTAACACCAACTATTGGACTTGAATCATGTATCAGTATCTCAGTATCTCGTTACAATACCAAGTCTCCATACAACGCTGGTGTTCCCTCGTGTCAAAGACAATAACACACATTAGGTCGCAGAGCCTGAGTAATGAAAAATAATAAAAAAAAAAAAAATGGCGACTTTTGCGAAGACATGTTTAGTCTACTAATGCGATAGTTATCAGATTATCTTCGATAAATTAAATCATCGTTGGTGTTTTTTTTTTTTTTTTTAATTATTTAAATTCGGTGGCAGCATAACCGTGGAGCTTTGGGACGGTGAGGTTTTTTATAACGAATAATTAAGAAACAAACATGGCGCACTGAATCATACTGACACTCGATGGTAAGTGGATACGAAGGTCATTCTAATCACAATTATTTTTCGGTTACAATAATGATTTTTTTTATTTTATTAATGAAATATATTATTTTATTCCTTATATTACGTGACAGTGTATACATCTTGTATATTGAGCATTTACATTCCTGTATACTGTAAGGTTTATTACAAAATAACTGTTCTCGAGTGTACTGATGGTAGTGTCTTGCCGGAGACGGTCTAGGTAGTTAACATCGTAGCGCCTATTGCAGCCGACGAACATTACTGTGTTCCGGTTTGAAGGGTGCTGTAGCTAGTAACAGAAAGTGCCGCGTAGTTACGTGCGGGCTTATCACTTACCAACAGGTGAACGTCCAGTAGTGAGGATAAACAACACAAGTGATTGTTGGCACCGTATCCTGTGGTAATAGGGTCCAAGTCCAATGATACTACGACTACGTTTTGATGAGAAAGATGAGATAATACCATCAGCGGCGCAGCGGTTACCCACTTACCTTTCTTTACCATGAACCCTGCTTTGATTCCACATAATACGACGAAGTATACAGGGTCAGCTTCACCATCAATATTCTATTCTAGGTGTAACTATCCAATGCGAGTGGATTTCGGCTCTGTGGACGTGCAGTCAAGATGTGGCTTGCTCCAGCTTAGTTGGCAGTATCTTCAGGGAGGGCAGCTGCATCTGTTCGGCAGGCCAGCAGCCGGCGCTTGGCGGGACAGTATGCGCTGATGGTGAGGCAGGCAACCTATAGACACAAGTACCTGGTGATGAAGAATTGCTGCCACAAACCCAACAATAACCCTGGTTCGATTAGATGGTATACCTGTGTGTGTTTAGTGGTGGCGGCGGTTGGTGATGACCCTCGGTCTACCATAACGTTTCACCATTCACGACAACCCCGTTCCAGGAGCTGTAGCTTCCAATGTTCACTCAACGTTATAGATCATCATGCTTGGATTATCAGGTGGCGTGGTAGATCACCAGTGCGTTTCGCTCTCCAACAACAACGAGTGCCGTAGTGATGGTGACTCCGAAGGTGAGGATCCTGGAGTATATATAATAGAGAATCTAAAGGAACTGAACGATCCCTAGTTCAGCTTGTAATGGTAGGACTTGAAGAGACGCGATTTGGAATCCCACTGAGCTCGTTGAAGAAACGACAGCGGACAGCGTTAGAGATGACCCCGAGTCCCGACAGTGGGACTATTAAGTGGGCTATTTATTCCAAAGTTTTTATGTTATTCAACCCTTTCTCTGATAACACGCCGGTAGAATAATGTTGCGCTAGTTAAGATGATATCCACTACATCACACTGGTTGGGTTAGGTTAGGTTATATCATCCTCTTCACCCCGAAACGAAAAAAAAAAGGTTATATCATCCTAAATGTGCAAACGGATGTAACATATAAATAAAATTAGTTAGTGATGAAATAATTCCTTAGTTATATATATTCTTCATACTGAGTGAGGAATAAATATTGTTATTATAAACTTTCCTTCAGATGTAAACAAAAGTTAAAATGTTTTAGTAACTAGATTCAATTTTTAAAACACCTTCGCAACTGGTTCCGTAGTGTAGTGGTTATCACGTTTGCTTTACACGCAGAAGGTCGCCGGTTCGATCCCGGCCGGAATCATAAATTTTTTTCTATTTTTTTGTTCATTAAATCATTTTCACACAACGTTTTTCTTTAAATAATATTAAAAAAAAAATTATATATAATTTTTTTTTTAATTATCACGCCTTTTTCCCAGTAGGGGGCAGAGGTGAGTGAACACCCACTTTTCGCCAGATGTGGTCAGATTAGGTCCAGTGTAACAGGTGGCGAGCCCGTTGCCACTATACACACACACACAAAGATGATGTCAGTGTGCGGGTTACCTCGCGATGTTCTCCTTCCCCGTTTGTATCTCGCTGCTGTAACTAAAGATCAAAAATGTACACAACTTCAATATTTTATATATATAAAAAAAAAAACAACAATGATTCGCATTAATTAATAGTGTGTGCGTTAAGTTCAGTTGTAAGATTTTAATAACTTAGCGTGTAAGTGGAAAACATTAACACTTTTAAACTTAATGAGGCTCGTTTCATTTGATATCGGCTAAGTTGGTCACTTGTTGCTGGGCTAACGAGAAATGTTACTGTGATAACTAGACTCGGTAGAGTGAGATATGATGCTGGGCTAACGAGAAATGTTACTGTGATAACTAGACTCGGTAGACTGAGATATGTTGCTGGGCTAACGAGAAATGTTACTGTGATAACGAGACTCGGTAGAGTGAGATATGTTGCTGGGCTAACGAGAAATGTTACTGTAATAACGAGACTCGGTAGAGTGAGATATGATGCTGGGCTAACGAGAAATGTTACTGTGATAACGAGACTCGGTAGAGTGAGATATGTTGCTGGGCTAACGAGAAATGTTACTGTGATAACTAGACTCGGTAGACTGAGATATGTTGCTGGGCTAACGAGAAATGTTACTGTGATAACGAGACTCGGTAGAGTGAGATATGTTGCTGGGCTAACGAGAAATGTTACTGTGATAACTAGACTCGGTAGACTGAGATATGTTGCTGGGCTAACGAGAAATGTTACTGTGATAACGAGACTCGGTAGAGTGAGATATGTTGCTGGGCTAACGAGAAATGTTACTGTGATAACTAGACTCGGTAGACTGAGATATGTTGCTGGGCTAACGAGAAATGTTACTGTGATAACTAGACTCGGTAGAGTGAGATATGATGCTGGGCTAACGAGAAATGTTACTGTGATAACTAGACTCGGTAGACTGAGATATGTTGCTGGGCTAACGAGAAATGTTACTGTGATAACGAGACTCGGTAGAGTGAGATATGTTGCTGGGCTAACGAGAAATGTTACTGTAATAACGAGACTCGGTAGAGTGAGATATGATGCTGGGCTAACGAGAAATGTTACTGTGATAACGAGACTCGGTAGAGTGAGATATGTTGCTGGGCTAACGAGAAATGTTACTGTGATAACGAGACTCGGTAGACTGAGATATGTTGCTGGGCTAACGAGAAATGTTACTGTGATAACGAGACTCGGTAGAGTGAGATATGTTGCTGGGCTAACGAGAAATGTTACTGTGATAACGAGACTCGGTAGAGTGAGATATGTTGCTGGGCTAACGAGAAATGTTACTGTGATAACTAGACTCGGTAGACTGAGATATGTTGCTGGGCTAACGAGAAATGTTACTGTGATAACGAGACTCGGTAGAGTGAGATATGTTGCTGGGCTAACGAGAAATGTTACTGTGATAACTAGACTCGGTAGACTGAGATATGTTGCTGGGCTAACGAGAAATGTTACTGTGATAACTAGACTCGGTAGAGTGAGATATGATGCTGGGCTAACGAGAAATGTTACTGTGATAACTAGACTCGGTAGACTGAGATATGTTGCTGGGCTAACGAGAAATGTTACTGTGATAACGAGACTCGGTAGAGTGAGATATGTTGCTGGGCTAACGAGAAATGTTACTGTGATAACGAGACTCGGTAGAGTGAGATATGATGCTGGGCTAACGAGAAATGTTACTGTGATAACGAGACTCGGTAGAGTGAGATATGTTGCTGGGCTAACGAGAAATGTTACTGTGATAACGAGACTCGGTAGACTGAGATATGTTGCTGGGCTAACGAGAAATGTTACTGTGATAACGAGACTCGGTAGAGTGAGATATGTTGCTGGGCTAACGAGAAATGTTACTGTGATAACGAGACTCGGTAGAGTGAGATATGTTGCTGGGCTAACGAGAAATGTTACTGTGATAACGAGACTCGGTAGAGTGAGATATGTTGCTGGGCTAACGAGAAATGTTACTGTGATAACGAGACTCGGTAGACTGAGATATGTTGCTGGGCTAACGAGAAATGTTACTGTGATAACGAGACTCGGTAGAGTGAGATATGTTGCTGGGCTAACGAGAAATGTTACTGTGATAACGAGACTCGGTAGAGTGAGATATGTTGCTGGGCTAACGAGAAATGTTACTGTGATAACTAGACTCGGTAGACTGAGATATGTTGCTGGGCTAACGAGAAATGTTACTGTGATAACGAGACTCGGTAGAGTGAGATATGTTGCTGGGCTAACGAGAAATGTTACTGTGATAACTAGACTCGGTAGACTGAGATATGTTGCTGGGCTAACGAGAAATGTTACTGTGATAACTAGACTCGGTAGAGTGAGATATGATGCTGGGCTAACGAGAAATGTTACTGTGATAACTAGACTCGGTAGACTGAGATATGTTGCTGGGCTAACGAGAAATGTTACTGTGATAACGAGACTCGGTAGAGTGAGATATGTTGCTGGGCTAACGAGAAATGTTACTGTGATAACGAGACTCGGTAGAGTGAGATATGATGCTGGGCTAACGAGAAATGTTACTGTGATAACGAGACTCGGTAGAGTGAGATATGTTGCTGGGCTAACGAGAAATGTTACTGTGATAACTAGACTCGGTAGACTGAGATATGTTGCTGGGCTAACGAGAAATGTTACTGTGATAACGAGACTCGGTAGAGTGAGATATGTTGCTGGGCTAACGAGAAATGTTACTGTGATAACGAGACTCGGTAGAGTGAGATATGTTGCTGGGCTAACGAGAAATGTTACTGTGATAACTAGACTCGGTAGAGTGAGATATGTTGCTGGGCTAACGAGAAATGTTACTGTGATAACTAGACTCGGTAGACTGAGATATGTTGCTGGGCTAACGAGAAATGTTACTGTGATAACGAGACTCGGTAGAGTGAGATATGTTGCTGGGCTAACGAGAAATGTTACTGTGATAACTAGACTCGGTAGACTGAGATATGTTGCTGGGCTAACGAGAAATGTTACTGTGATAACTAGACTCGGTAGAGTGAGATATGATGCTGGGCTAACGAGAAATGTTACTGTGATAACTAGACTCGGTAGACTGAGATATGTTGCTGGGCTAACGAGAAATGTTACTGTGATAACGAGACTCGGTAGAGTGAGATATGTTGCTGGGCTAACGAGAAATGTTACTGTGATAACGAGACTCGGTAGAGTGAGATATGATGCTGGGCTAACGAGAAATGTTACTGTGATAACGAGACTCGGTAGAGTGAGATATGTTGCTGGGCTAACGAGAAATGTTACTGTGATAACGAGACTCGGTAGACTGAGATATGTTGCTGGGCTAACGAGAAATGTTACTGTGATAACGAGACTCGGTAGAGTGAGATATGTTGCTGGGCTAACGAGAAATGTTACTGTGATAACGAGACTCGGTAGAGTGAGATATGTTGCTGGGCTAACGAGAAATGTTACTGTGATAACGAGACTCGGTAGAGTGAGATATGTTGCTGGGCTAACGAGAAATGTTACTGTGATAACGAGACTCGGTAGAGTGAGATATGATGCTGGGCTAACGAGAAATGTTACTGTGATAACGAGACTCGGTAGAGTGAGATATGTTGCTGGGCTAACGAGAAATGTTACTGTGATAACGAGACTCGGTAGACTGAGATATGTTGCTGGGCTAACGAGAAATGTTACTGTGATAACGAGACTCGGTAGAGTGAGATATGTTGCTGGGCTAACGAGAAATGTTACTGTGATAACGAGACTCGGTAGAGTGAGATATGTTGCTGGGCTAACGAGAAATGTTACTGTGATAACTAGACTCGGTAGACTGAGATATGTTGCTGGGCTAACGAGAAATGTTACTGTGATAACGAGACTCGGTAGAGTGAGATATGTTGCTGGGCTAACGAGAAATGTTACTGTGATAACTAGACTCGGTAGACTGAGATATGTTGCTGGGCTAACGAGAAATGTTACTGTGATAACTAGACTCGGTAGAGTGAGATATGATGCTGGGCTAACGAGAAATGTTACTGTGATAACTAGACTCGGTAGACTGAGATATGTTGCTGGGCTAACGAGAAATGTTACTGTGATAACGAGACTCGGTAGAGTGAGATATGTTGCTGGGCTAACGAGAAATGTTACTGTGATAACGAGACTCGGTAGAGTGAGATATGATGCTGGGCTAACGAGAAATGTTACTGTGATAACGAGACTCGGTAGAGTGAGATATGTTGCTGGGCTAACGAGAAATGTTACTGTGATAACGAGACTCGGTAGACTGAGATATGTTGCTGGGCTAACGAGAAATGTTACTGTGATAACGAGACTCGGTAGAGTGAGATATGTTGCTGGGCTAACGAGAAATGTTACTGTGATAACGAGACTCGGTAGAGTGAGATATGTTGCTGGGCTAACGAGAAATGTTACTGTGATAACGAGACTCGGTAGAGTGAGATATGTTGCTGGGCTAACGAGAAATGTTACTGTGATAACGAGACTCGGTAGACTGAGATATGTTGCTGGGCTAACGAGAAATGTTACTGTGATAACGAGACTCGGTAGAGTGAGATATGTTGCTGGGCTAACGAGAAATGTTACTGTGATAACGAGACTCGGTAGAGTGAGATATGTTGCTGGGCTAACGAGAAATGTTACTGTGATAACTAGACTCGGTAGACTGAGATATGTTGCTGGGCTAACGAGAAATGTTACTGTGATAACGAGACTCGGTAGAGTGAGATATGTTGCTGGGCTAACGAGAAATGTTACTGTGATAACTAGACTCGGTAGACTGAGATATGTTGCTGGGCTAACGAGAAATGTTACTGTGATAACTAGACTCGGTAGAGTGAGATATGATGCTGGGCTAACGAGAAATGTTACTGTGATAACTAGACTCGGTAGACTGAGATATGTTGCTGGGCTAACGAGAAATGTTACTGTGATAACGAGACTCGGTAGAGTGAGATATGTTGCTGGGCTAACGAGAAATGTTACTGTGATAACGAGACTCGGTAGAGTGAGATATGATGCTGGGCTAACGAGAAATGTTACTGTGATAACGAGACTCGGTAGAGTGAGATATGTTGCTGGGCTAACGAGAAATGTTACTGTGATAACTAGACTCGGTAGACTGAGATATGTTGCTGGGCTAACGAGAAATGTTACTGTGATAACGAGACTCGGTAGAGTGAGATATGTTGCTGGGCTAACGAGAAATGTTACTGTGATAACGAGACTCGGTAGAGTGAGATATGTTGCTGGGCTAACGAGAAATGTTACTGTGATAACTAGACTCGGTAGAGTGAGATATGTTGCTGGGCTAACGAGAAATGTTACTGTGATAACTAGACTCGGTAGACTGAGATATGTTGCTGGGCTAACGAGAAATGTTACTGTGATAACGAGACTCGGTAGAGTGAGATATGTTGCTGGGCTAACGAGAAATGTTACTGTGATAACTAGACTCGGTAGACTGAGATATGTTGCTGGGCTAACGAGAAATGTTACTGTGATAACTAGACTCGGTAGAGTGAGATATGATGCTGGGCTAACGAGAAATGTTACTGTGATAACTAGACTCGGTAGACTGAGATATGTTGCTGGGCTAACGAGAAATGTTACTGTGATAACGAGACTCGGTAGAGTGAGATATGTTGCTGGGCTAACGAGAAATGTTACTGTGATAACGAGACTCGGTAGAGTGAGATATGATGCTGGGCTAACGAGAAATGTTACTGTGATAACGAGACTCGGTAGAGTGAGATATGTTGCTGGGCTAACGAGAAATGTTACTGTGATAACGAGACTCGGTAGACTGAGATATGTTGCTGGGCTAACGAGAAATGTTACTGTGATAACGAGACTCGGTAGAGTGAGATATGTTGCTGGGCTAACGAGAAATGTTACTGTGATAACGAGACTCGGTAGAGTGAGATATGTTGCTGGGCTAACGAGAAATGTTACTGTGATAACGAGACTCGGTAGAGTGAGATATGTTGCTGGGCTAACGAGAAATGTTACTGTGATAACGAGACTCGGTAGAGTGAGATATGTTGCTGGGCTAACGAGAAATGTTACTGTGATAACGAGACTCGGTAGACTGAGATATGTTGCTGGGCTAACGAGAAATGTTACTGTGATAACGAGACTCGGTAGAGTGAGATATGTTGCTGGGCTAACGAGAAATGTTACTGTGATAACGAGACTCGGTAGAGTGAGATATGTTGCTGGGCTAACGAGAAATGTTACTGTGATAACGAGACTCGGTAGAGTGAGATATGTTGCTGGGCTAACGAGAAATGTTACTGTGATAACTAGACTCAGTCAACTGGGATATGTTACTGTGGTAACGAGAGGCACCAACCAGCTGCGGTATTGACTGCACTCGGCTGGGTCCTTTTTGGGCGCGTAAGAACAAGCTCACTGTCGGAAGTTGTCAATTATTGTCAAACGAGTGAAACTGACTCATTGGACTGCCAACTCCGAGAATATTTTCGGATCGATGGCATTAGTATAATATATATATATATATCTATGTGTGTATATAATAGGTCTTTACCTATGAAATTGCCTTTCTGCAGTACTGGCCATTTAAAATCAAAATAATTTTTGTTTGGCTAAGAATTATAATCACTAATCAATTCTATTTTAAAAACATGGAATTCTTTTTTCAAAAGTAGTCATTTGTTTATTGATTAGTGTTACATTTTCATCGCATTTCAACCTTTTTTGTCATCATGGATACGTTAAAAGTTCGAGTAATTATCGTCGTCCGAAGACTTTGGTCGATGATGACGAATTAAAGGCGATTGCGGAAGCTGATGATACACAAACTACGGCTGAATTAGCATCAGCTTTCGACGTTAGCGTCAAAACAATAATGGTCCATTTGCGACAAATAGCCAAGGTGAAAAAGCTTGACAAATGTGTGCCCCACGAACTCAACGATCGCCAGCGCGAAGTACGCGTCGAGACGCGCCTTGCACTGCTCAACAAACACACAAATGAAGGAATTTTGAACCGCATTGTTACCTGCGATGAAAAATGGATTCTGTTTGATAACTGCAAGTACTCTGCAAGTTGGCTGGAACTAGGTTCAGCACCTAAACAATGCCCTAAACGAAAACTTACCCCTAGAAAAGTGATGGTCACTGTTTGGTGGTCTAACACCGGTGTGATTGTACCCAGCTTCTTACCAAACGGGGTGAGTATTACTGCAGATCTGTACTGTGAAGAACTGAATACAATGATGGAGAAGCTGGCACATCTCCAACCAGCATTGGTCAATCGCCCTTCTCCGCTGCTCCTGCACGACAACGCACGACCTCATACTGCACAGCAGACGGTCTCTAAGTTGCAAGAACTGGGGTTGAAAGCTCTCCGTCATCCGTCATATTCACCAGACCTTGCGCGCCTACAGGCTACTACTTTTTCCAGAATTTGGATAACTTCTTGGCGGGAAAAAATTCAATACCCGAGAGGCAGTACAAAATGCCTTTGAAGAATTTGTTGCCATCTGTCCGGCTGATTTCTTTAACCCATAAGAGGTCAAATAAAAAGTACTGTACATTTTTTTTAATCATCTTTATTTTCGTATTAAAATGATGGGTCCGGGAGTACTCAGCCGTCTGTCCGGCACTATTTTGAGTAACGGGTACGCGACCCCGGCTTCCCGAGCTACTACTGACTCCATTCTGCTCTTTCCGGGTCAGTAGTATCCCTTCTTATTGTTAATCCCTTCCCAAAGTCCGCATTCACTTACTTTACACATCTCCCTACCGAATCCTTCTCATTTCCCCTCCGCCAAGCCAGTGGTAGGCCGTGCCCAAGTGTTGCGTGCCCAGAGGCGAGTCTGGGATTAGCGTGCCATTGCCCTGGGACCGGGTGACCCCAGAATAAGGCTAACCTTACCCAAACATGCGAGGCTCTGTTTGGGTCGACGAATTTTTCCCTTGCTGCTCGTGGGAACGCTAATGATGAAACACTTTTCATGCCAGAATGGCGGCGACGTGGTTCGCAACCCGTCACGTCTCGTCTCCCGGGGGAGCGTAAAGTGGGCTGCCGATAGCCACTTTGCTACTTTGAATGTCAGAGGAGGAATGAAAGATAAAATTGATGATGTATGTGAGATAATGAGCGAAAGAAGAATTGATATTCTATGTGTGAATGAAACTAAGCGGAAAGGATGCGACACCACCATACATGGACCTTACACAGCCTACTGGTCAGGAGTCCCTGAAACCAGCAGAGGCTGTCAAGGATTTGGTGTGCTGCTTTCTGCTAAAATGAACGAATGTGTGACTGACTTTGGTTGTGTGAGTCCTCGACTCATGTGGGTGAGGTTGAAGGTTGGCCTTACCCGTATCTTCATTCTAGGGGTATATGCTCCACAAGATGCGGGATGGAACCGGTCCTCGAGAGCCCAAACCGAAAGGGAAGAGTTTTGGCATAGTCTGAAAGATGTTCTGAATGAATGTAAGCGTAATGAAAGAATTGTAATGCTTGGAGATTTTAATGGATGGGTTGGAGTGCAGCGTGTTGGATATGAAACTGTGTTAGGGAAATTCGGTGATGAAAGAGTGAATGAAAATGGAAAGAATCTGCTTGAGGTCTGCTTGGAGTAGAATCTTGTGGTAACAAACACAATGTTTGAGCACAAAAAGATCGACAGGTACACAAAAAAAAAAGGAAACGGAAAGTATGATTGATTTTTTAATGGTCGATAAGAGATTGAGAAAGAAAGTGCTAGACACCAGGGTGTACTGTGGCATTGCCATCGACAGTGATCACTTCCTGGTGTTATGCCGAATAAGGGGATCTTTAGGCGATGGCGGTATCATGTTCGGGAACCCATTAGTGTGCTAGAAAGAGTGAAAGTCGAGATTTTGCAAGTTGATGAAATGAAAGAGAAGTATAAGAGTAAATTGATTGATAAGTTTGACAGATTAGAAGGAATGTGTGAGGTTGATAAATTATGGAAGTCGATCAAGGATGGAGTTGTGAATGCGGCCACTGATGTATGTGGTGTGAGCAAGAGAAGAAAAGGAAGTATGTTGAAGACTGTAAGTGCAAAAATTCGGAAGGCGGTGTCTGAAAAGAGGAAAGCATGACAGGATTGGTTGGCAGCAAAAGCCGATCATAGAATGAACAAGGCAACGATAGAGGATGTACAAAATGCGAAGAATGAGTATAAAAGACGTAAGACCGTAACAAAGGAAGTGGTGGAAAGAAAGAAAATGAATGATAGATATGAATTTGAAAGAAGGTTATCTGATGACTTCCGGACGAACATTAAGTTCCTCTGGAAGTCCATAAGAATAGCCAGAGCTAATAATACAAGCTCACATGGCGACATATATGTAAACAATACCCACTACTACTTTTTGCCATGCACAGAAATTCTATATATAGAGACGTGTTGGTCCCCACACTGATGTATGGTAGTGAATGTTGGGTATGGCAGAAGAAACATGAAAGTAGGATTAATGCTGTGGAGATGAGAAGCTTGAGAAGTATAACTGGAATGAAACGGATTGACAAAGTGAGGAACATTCTAAGGAAGCGGTGCGATTCAAAGAAAGGGATGCTTAGATGGTTCGGCCATGTCGAAAGAATGGAAGAAAGAAGATTAACGAAAGAGATATACACCGTCAGGTAAGAATGATTGGAAAAATCGGTGCAGGTCGACCTAGGCGGACATATTCCGATCAAATCGGAGATGTCCTAAAGAAAAGCCGGATCAAAAGCACACGCAACCGACGAGCGTGCATGAAGACGCTTATGAAAGTGGAGGAAGCGAGAGAGGTGTGCCAGGATCGTAGCAGGTGGAGAGAGGTGGTCTCTGCCTACCCCCACTGGGAACGAGTCGTAATATATCTGTATGTATGTATGAGAGACTAGTCCAGCTCATCCACACCTCCAATATTTCCGTTGTACGTTTGAAATAAACGTGGAATCGCTATGTCAGTTTTTTCCTTCTTTAGTGGACACCATCGCTTGACTGTTCCGCATGACGGTTCTATGGTATCATAATTGGTTGCCATGGTACACACACTAAGACGAATTAAACGGTGAAGGAGAACATCGTGAGGAGACCCGCACACTGAAATCATCTTTGTGTGTGTGTGTGGTGGCCCCAATAAAGTGGCAACACGCTCGCCCCCTGTTACATGGGACCTAATCTGACCACATCTGGCGAATTGTGGGTGTTTATTCACCTCTGCCTACCCCTACTGGGAAAAAGGCGTAACAATATAGGTACACACACTAGTATCTTTCCATCTTACCAATAGTTCACATTTCTTGTCGAACCTGTAGTCATAAGTGGCGCGTTCTTTCTTCTTCATATCTTCTGGGCTAATTAGCGGGAATTTTTTTGTCCTATTTACTCGTACTGTTCCATTAGCTCGGTAGCCTAGGCATTTTAATTCCAGTAACAAATCGCACCTTGTGAAAAAGTTGTCGAAAAAAACTTGATGATTTCTTGGGGTACAATTCAGTTTCTCGAGTAAACTTTTGACTACGCGGGAACCGAAGGGATCAGGAGTCGGTGGTTGCGATTTTCCACAGTAGAAATCAAATGTGTAACAGTATCCAGTTGAACTGGCTGCTACACAATTTTTATATCCGAAACGGACTGGTTTGCCACGAATGAACCGTTTAGCAGGATGGTGGCCAAAGTATTTCACCATTGATTCGTCAATAGAGATACTGTCATGAAACACTCCCCATTGTAAACATTTCTCCATGAGTTTGTCGGCCAACGTTTTTCGGTCTTATTTTGAACATTTTATCGTTCGCAGTAGCTGTTAAGTCATTGTTTACAAGATGAAGGTCTCTTTTTATGTCCCGAAACCTATGTCTCGACATGGCTTTGCTGACCAATTCAACGCTTACATCTTTATTTTGAGACCAGTACATTGGTGTCCGAAGTAGCTTATAATATACAGACAAGATAAAAATGCCTAAGAACTTTTTCAAATCAGAAGAATCTAGTTGAAATTCATGTCGATTGTTTTGGTGCGCATATAATTGACTATTGTAAATAATCATCTGAATTATAATAGGTTGGGGAAAAAGAAATCCATTATTTTTATATGAACTTCAGGACTTTATTTAACATGCTTCGGATTGTCCGATTTGGGTCAAATATGCACCGTTTTGTTCTATGATTTGTTGCCATTTTAAAGGTAACTTCATAATGCCTCTCTCGTAGAAGTCCTGGTCTCTATTTGCAAAAAACTCTAATAGCCGATTTTCACAATCTTCTCTAGATGCCAATTTTTTATCACTAAAGAAACTTTGTAATGCAAGAAAAAGATGGTAATCGCTTGGTGCCAAGTCCGGACTGTATGGCGGATGCATTAAAACTTCCCAACCAAGCTCCCGAAGTTTCTGGTGAGTCACTGTAGACGTGTGTGGCCTAGCGCTGTCCTGGTGGAACACGACACCTCTCCTGTTGGCCAATTCTGGCCGTTTCTGGTCAATTGCTATCTTCAAACGGTCCAGTTGTTGACAGTAGAGATCAGAATTTAGTGCTTGGCCATATGGAAACAACTCATAATAAATAATCCCCTTCCAGTCCCCCCAAATGCACAGCAGAACCTTCCTGGCCGTTAGTCCTGGTTTGGCCACCGTTTGAGGTGCTTCACCGCTCTTTGACCATGATCGTTTTCGCACAGGGTTATCGTATGTGATCCATTTCTCATCTCCAGTCACCATCCGTTTAAGAAATGGGTCTATCTCATTCCGTTTGGTCAAGGCTTCGCAGATAGAAATTCGATCTATCATGTTTTTTTCTGTTAATTGGTGTGGCACCCAAACATCGAGCTTCTTTTTGAATCCAGCTTTGTGTAAATGGTTTAAAACTGTTTTGTCGTCCATTTTTAGCTCCTGGGCGATGTTACGACGGCGAACATGCCGGTCAACTTCGATCATTTCTCCGATTTTATCGACATTTTCGGTGACCGGCCTACCTGTGCGAGGTGCATCTTTAACATCAAAAATTCCTGAACGGAATCTACGAAACCAAAATTGCACATAATTGGCTGTTACAGTATCGGGTCCATAAACACCATTCACAATTTTAGCCGCCTGGCTTGCATTTTCGCCTTTGTCAAAGAAAAACTGTAAAATGTACCGAATTTTGTCTTTGTTCACTTCCATTTTCAACATCCTGTAACTCACAATTGAATGCACCAAACAAAAAACATCAAAAGAATTTTTTTACTGCGAAATGTCACCTTTCCAACGAGCATAAATCTGAAACTGTTTGATCGATACTTTACGAGAAATTTATCACTACAGCCATCTACCGAACAAAATAATGGATTTCTTTTTTCCCAACCTAATATCATTATCCATAATTTTTTCATAAATTTGTACAGGATTAAGACCTTTCAGCTCTTCACAAATAGCAGTCTTCCTGTCACGGACTTCAGTAGTACCCTCAACAGGCACAGAGTATAAAGGAGAACATTTCTGTCAGGTCGGGCATGAATTATTTCTAGATTGGCGAGTAGAATCTAGTCGTGTTCTTTTCGACGCCAGCGGTTCATCGTCACTGTCTTCGCCCGAACTGTCATCCATATCACCATCCTCTCGATTTGTAAATACCTCAACTGTACCAGATACGTCTTGCGGTATGGAACCTGTCACTATATCCTCAGCAGTACCTTCTTATTCATCTGTCAGCGCACTTGAATCAGGTGGTATGACAGCTAAGTCATAATCACCCTCATCACTTTCTTTTAAAACAGCTTCAATAGCTTCTTCATTCCCTTTGTACCCATTAGCAGCTGTAAAATGCTGTTTCTTCATTGTTAGCGAATCTGAAAAAAAAGGTTATTTTACTTACTTATGTGGTCACTTTGTCCAACAGTGGACGTCTTCCGGCTGATTGGATGGATGGATGGATGTGGTCACTGTACTCAACCGAGTACCCTTGATACCTATTTAATACTAATGAAATGGAAAAAAAACAAATAATAATTATTAGAAAATATTAAACATAATTTACTTACCTCCAGTGTTTCGGTGATATCACTTCAAGTGACACTTATTGTCATAAAACGTCACAATACCATCATAGTATTTATCGGTATACTGAAATAGTGGTAGCTCACGATAATTTTACTCGATCTATAACTGACACTTAAGTATATGTCTGTACGCAAATGAGTACAGTGACTTCTAACTCTTTCTGGGTTAAGTAGGGTATCAATGAACTTTTATTTTTAACGTGTGTAACAAAATGCCACCGGAACGCACACCCCGTCGCCAAATTGCGCCGGCGTCGGTGGTAGTGTCGGGCTCCAACCGACTAAAAAGCTTCACACAGTATTCCACTCTCATCCACGTGCTCGTGGGGTCGCGGGATAACGTATTTCAGTTCCTCCGCGACCCCCCGAACGGCGCCCGAATGACCGGGCCCACCTCGGGGAGGGGTGTGAAGCACTTGAAGTGGGCTCTTATTCTGTCAGCAGCGACGCATAACTTTAAATCTTTTAACGAATTAATTGGTGTTAATAAGTAAAAAAGTAATTATAGCAAATTCCTCTAACCACTGCCTCACTTCGAGACGGAAATGCGCGGGACATACGTCATGCCGGAACACCATTTCTCTTCCGGTTCCCGCCACATTCTACAAATAATTAAAAAAAATATTTCGTGGAAATTCTTCCTACTTTTCCTCATTTAAATTGTTTGGCACCGAGACTTGGCCTATAAAGTATGAATTTCGCGCCCTCCGTAATCACGTGGAGTCTCCTCCCTCCAGGGCCTGGACTGGTAGGGGGGTGAAGCCTTGCCGTGTGCATTGTAAACCACACTTTCCGTTGTGTTAAAACCAGCAACCATGCTACAACTCTGGTTGACGTGGGTCTATGAAAAAATGGTCTATGATTCCTTCTTCGTCTTTAGTATCGTAGATGCATCGCCTGCCTGCGTCTGCATGAAATTAGCCATCGAATAGTGTTCTGTAGCAACCGTTACCATAGCAACCATTTAAACAACAAATACATACAAACAACATAGAAATCTAACAGAAACGTGAATGATTTTAAAATGAAAAAAAATATGATTCCGGCCAGGATCGAACTGGCGACCTTCTGCGTGTAAAGCAAACGTGATAACCACTACACTACGGAACCAGTTACACAGTTCGGAGAATTTTGTTAATGGTATAAATTCAATATTAAGAATTATACTATTTAATTTTATTTCACGCGACGAACGCGACGTTCTCCTGATGTTTAGTGATACACCAGCCCGTAACAAGACGCTAGTTAAGATGATATACACAACACCATATTGCGCTCGTCGTCTGAGACATATGTTGTCTTGTTACGTCTTTAATTACACCAGCTATACAGCGTTCTTCAAACCGGAATACTGCAAAAGGCGTTGTGGTGTTCCCTACCAAAACGGTTTCCGGCAACAGCGGCATCACCACCAGCAAATTCAATTACAATGACTTCAAATACATAATGAATGAATGAATACTTAATGAACTTATCTTCAAGCGGAAGCTTCTTTTCAATTCTCTAACATATTCACTTTTTACGTATATCTTACATTGTTAAATAAGATAATTGTTAATAAGATCTAAATTTCTAATTAATATTATTACAACTGCCATCTATGTCTCCTCCGTCTCCCAGGGTTCAGCGTAAGGTATTGTTATCCACATACGAGAGCAGTAAATAAATACAAATAATTATTACTGTAGAATGCTTTAAATATGTTAAGATTCGATACAAGATGGCGCTGAAAGCAAAATTTGCTTTTATGATTGATTTCAGCGGCATATAGCGACGAGAATATAAATCTACAAATAAAATTTGTGCAATTTATAAATATGGTAAAATAAATGAGATAATTAAATAAAATTTTAATTTAGATAGGTATAAGGACGTCTGGATTCTGCGCAGAGCCGCCGTGGTAATTGTAGCAATGAATACTTGTTAGGTGTCGAGACGTTGATGCCCACGATGGTAGAACAAACTGTACCTTCGAACCTCTAACTTTCGTTCTTGATTGATGAAAACACCTTTGGCAAATGCTTTCGCTGATGTTCGTCTTGCGACGATCCAAGAATTTCACCTCTAACGTCGCAATACGAATGCCCCCAGTTATCCCTATTAATCATTACCTCGGAGTTCTGAAAACCAACAAAATAGAACCGAGATCATATTCTATTATTCCATGCACGAAATATTCGAGCGGCATTTTGAGCCCGCTTTGAGCACTCTAATTTGTTCAAAGTAAAATTGTCGGCCCATCTCGACACTCACCGAAGAGCACCGCGATAGGATTTTGATATTGAACCGCCGTTTTACCGACGGCTCACCGACGATATGCTCCGCAGACGTGTCAGTATCACCGCGGATGCGGTGCACCGACAGCGCGGCGCACAAATGCAACTACGAGCTTTTTAACCGCAACAATTTTAGTATACGCTATTGGAGCTGGAGTTACCGCGGCTGCTGGCACCAGACTTGCCCTCCAATTGTTCCTCGTTAAAATATTTAAAGTGTACTCATTCCGATTACGAGGCCTCGTAAGAGTCCCGTATCGTTATTTTTCGTCACTACCTCCCCGTGCCGGGAGTGGGTAATTTGCGCGCCTGCTGCCTTCCTTGGATGTGGTAGCCGTTTCTCAGGCTCCCTCTCCGGAATCGAACCCTGATTCCCCGTTACCCGTGACAACCATGGTAGTCGCAGAAACTACCATCGAAAGTTGATAAGGCAGACATTTGAAAGATGCGTCGCCGGTGCTGGACCATGCGATCGGCAAAAGTTATCCAGATTCATCAAAATTAACGACTCGGGACGCGGGGCCCTCCGTCGATTGGTTTTGATCTAATAAAAGCACTCGTCCCATCACTGGTCAGAGTTCTGATTGCATGTATTAGCTCTAGAATTACCACAGTTATCCAAGTAACCGAGGTAAGATCTAAGGAACCAAAACTGATATATTGAGCCATTCGCGGTATCGCCTTAATACGGCTTGCACTGAGACATGCATGGCTTAATCTTTGAGACAAGCATATAACTACTGGCAGGATCAACCAGGGAGCTGACCGACGAGACGACGAACGCCTCTCGCGCACCGCACCCGACCCGACCGGACACCCCCACGGGGGGTCGGTCGTCGGTCGTCGAGCGTCGAGCGAGAAGCGCGCCACCACACGATGCGTCCGAGCGTGTTGTCAGTTGACGCGACGACGCACCGGTGTCCGGTGTGCTCTGCGAGAGTTCTCTCGCTCTCTCCCTCCAGTCCGTAGACGTCGGACGGACGATAAGCGACGCGAAGCGGAGACTTCGATCCCCACCCGACGCGCTAAGCGTCCATGCAACGAAACGGACGGTGGTGGACGTGAAAGAGTCCTTTTCAAATCTGAACGTTCGAAAACGAGACATTAAAAATGTTTCACTCTATACAATGCATTTTATTATATTT
>CM067296.1:7365284-7370284 GCA_033220335.2 Troides aeacus
GCGGAACTCGTGGAACGATATGCCTAGTAGATAGGGACAACTACCCACCACCTCCCATGGCCCCTCCAACCATCCGGTTATATGGGCCGAATCGTCGGGGTATAAGACCCCTACAAGTTGTTTTTTCTCTCTTTTCCGGTTGTCCCTTGCGACCTCTCCCCTTTCTGGGGCGCGCAAACGTCACATACACAGCTCGTCGACGCTCCACCGTCGCAGTACCAACTCTATGGTTGCGTTGATTTGCGACTGGTGTCTTCACGCTCTAACGCGCTCCGTGTCTCGTACCAACGATGCGCGAAATCTCTCAGCCGTCTGAAGTTCACCCGCGAACCAACCAAGTCCGGATAGTAAACCGGACCTACGCTTGACCGCTGCATCCCATCCATCATCTCGCGCCTTGCCTCCTCATACAGCGGGCATTCCCACAGTACGTGGTGCACGTCCTCCACCTCGGCCGGGGTGCAATAGCACGCGCTATCCTCGCACAGATTCATCGCACACAGACGTTTGCGAAAGCAACCGTGCCCGGTCAACAGTTGCGAGACTTGATAGTCGGGTTCGACCCAAGTTGCCTCGAGCCGCCCCCTCACGCACGGGAAAAATCGATAAAGCTCCCTACCCTTCTCCGACTTCTCCCACCGGTCCTGCCAGGTGTCGAGCATCTCCTCCGTCACCCTGGCCTTCGCCGTACGTCGCTCCTCTCTAGTCGCGGACTCGCGAGCGGTACCCAATCTCCCCGAGCGAATGACCTCGAGGTCGGCCGGCAGCACTCCGGCGAGGACCGGAAGCGCAGCGGAACTCGTGGAACGATATGCCTTAGTCAGAAGGACCAAGGCAGGTCTCTGGGTGCGCAGTAACGCGCTCCGCACCACGTGCAAGGACGCTCGCTCGTGCCAACATGACGCGGCATACGTCATCGTAGCCACAAAGGTACCATGGTAAAGCACTTTCAGCGCTTTGTACCTAACACCCCACGTGGATGCCGATATCCGCGACACTTTGCCGAAGCACTTCGCCGCTCGATCCCCGATCGACGACGCATGCCGCGCGAACGATAGACTCTGGTCCACCACCACCCCCAACAACGTGGCTGACGCAACGGCCATGATTGTATCGCCACCAAGTCGTATAGTAGGTGGGCGCATGAACTTGCCCTTAACTGTGATCGTGGCAGATTTCGCGGGGGAAAAAACCAGCCGGTTTCGCTCACCCCAATCGCACACGAGCTTCAGAACCACCGAAGCTGCGACCTCTATACCCGCTCTGGACTGTGCCTCAACGATCGCCGTCACGTCATCGGCGTACGCCACGAGTTGAGATCCGTCTGGCAATGGTAAGCGGAGCAGGTCGTCCATGAGGACATTCCACAGCGAGGGCCCCAGCACGGAACCTTGCGGGCAACCCATCGTTGCCTCCTTCCACAGCGTCTTGCCCCCCACGACCATGCCCACCCGTCTACGGAGGAAGTAATCCGCCAGCATCCGATAGATGTTAGGCGGGCAGCCCCCTCGCTTCGACTTGAGCATGATCATGGGCCACCAAGCGTTGTCGAAGGCGCCAGAGATATCTAACAATATTAATTGTACGTACTTCGACGAGCTCCGCCGCACGACGTCCAAAATGGTCCCGAGCGCCGTAATCGTGGACCTACCTCGAGAGAATCCATGCTGGGAGTCCGATAGTCCACCGGTGATCACCGGTGCACATCGCAGCATAACCCGCTCGAGGATCTTACCGAGAACGGGAAGCAACGTAATGGGACGATACGCTTTCGGATCGGTGAGCGCGCGGTCGTTGCCCTTCGGCAGAACCACGAGCTTACCGTCCTTCCACACATCTGGAAAACAACCCTGCTCAACACACTTGGCGTAGACGTGAGTGAACTCAGCCGAAGCCGCCAGCCACACGTGCTTGACGATACGAGCCGTGAGCCCATCGAGTCCCGGAGCCGTGTTAGGCAACGCCTTGACTATGTCTCGCATCGTGTCGACCGTCACGATAGATAGACGATGGTAGATAGGGACAACTACCCACCACCTCCCATGGCCCCTCCAACCATCCGGTTATATGGGCCGAATCGTCGGGGTATAAGACCCCTACAAGTTGTTTTTTCTCTCTTTTCCGGTTGTCCCTTGCGACCTCTCCCCTTTCTGGGGCGCGCAAACGTCACATACACAGCTCGTCGACGCTCCACCGTCGCAGTACCAACTCCATGGTTGCGTTGATTTGCGACTGGTGTCTTCACGCTCTAACGCGCTCCGTGTCTCGTACCAACGATGCGCGAAATCTCTCAGCCGTCTGAAGTTCACCCGCGAACCAACCAAGTCCGGATAGTAAACCGGACCCACGCTTGACCGCTGCATCCCATCCATCATCTCGCGCCTTGCCTCCTCATACAGCGGGCATTCCCACAGTACGTGGTGCACGTCCTCCACCTCGGCCGGGGTGCAATAGCACGCGCTATCCTCGCACAGATTCATCGCACACAGACGTTTGCGAAAGCAACCGTGCCCGGTCAACAGTTGCGAGACTTGATAGTCGGGTTCGACCCAAGTTGCCTCGAGCCGCCCCCTCACGCACGGGAAAAATCGATAAAGCTCCCTACCCTTCTCCGACTTCTCCCACCGGTCCTGCCAGGTGTCGAGCATCTCCTCCGTCACCCTGGCCTTCGCCGTACGTCGCTCCTCTCTAGTCGCGGACTCGCGAGCGGTACCCAATCTCCCCGAGCGAATGACCTCGAGGTCGGCCGGCAGCACTCCGGCGAGGACCGGAAGCGCAGCGGAACTCGTGGAACGATATGCCTTAGTCAGAAGGACCAAGGCAGGTCTCTGGGTGCGCAGTAACGCGCTCCGCACCACGTGCAAGGACGCTCGCTCGTGCCAACATGACGCGGCATACGTCATCGTAGCCACAAAGGTACCATGGTAAAGCACTTTCAGCGCTTTGTACCTAACACCCCACGTGGATGCCGATATCCGCGACACTTTGCCGAAGCACTTCGCCGCTCGATCCCCGATCGACGACGCATGCCGCGCGAACGATAGACTCTGGTCCACCACCACCCCCAACAACGTGGCTGACGCAACGGCCATGATTGTATCGCCACCAAGTCGTATAGTAGGTTGGCGCATGAACTTGCCCTTTACTGTGATCGTGGCAGATTTCGCGGGGGAAAAAACCAGCCGGTTTCGCTCACCCCAATCGCACACGAGCTTCAGAACCACCGAAGCTGCGACCTCTATACCCGCTCTGGACTGTGCCTCAACGATCGCCGTCACGTCATCGGCGTACGCCACGAGTTGAGATCCGTCTGGCAATGGTAAGCGGAGCAGGTCGTCCATGAGGACATTCCACAGCGAGGGCCCCAGCACGGAACCTTGCGGGCAACCCATCGTTGCCTCCTTCCACAGCGTCTTGCCCCCCACGACCATGCCCACCCGTCTACGGAGGAAGTAATCCGCCAGCATCCGATAGATGTTAGGCGGGCAGCCCCCTCGCTTCGACTTGAGCATGATCATGGGCCACCAAGCGTTGTCGAAGGCGCCAGAGATATCTAGTAGTATAAGCTGTACATACTTCGACGAGCTCCGCCGCACGACGTCCAAAATGGTCCCGAGCGCCGTAATCGTGGACCTACCTCGAGAGAATCCATGCTGGGAGTCCGATAGTCCACCGGTGATCACCGGTGCACATCGCAGCATAACCCGCTCGAGGATCTTACCGAGAACGGGAAGCAACGTAATGGGTCGATACGCTTTCGGATCGGTGAGCGCGCGGTCGTTGCCCTTCGGCAGAACCACGAGCTTACCGTCCTTCCACACATCTGGAAAACAACCCTGCTCAACACACTTGGCGTAGACGTGAGTGAACTCAGCCGAAGCCGCCAGCCACACGTGCTTGACGATACGAGCCGTGAGCCCATCGAGTCCCGGAGCCGTGTTAGGCAACGCCTTGACTATGTCTCGCATCGTGTCGACCGTCGGAGGCTGAGCATCCCTTCCCGTGGGTGTGCACGCGGCCATTAACCGCACTTGCCGATGGTACGCCGTATCCCGTGACGTATCGTCATCAGGGCAAAGGGCGCACATCAGGCTGTGCATGGCCTCGTCCACGGAAGCGGCGAATCCCTGTGCAAACCTGGTACCGTTGATAACGTTGGGAGGCGGTCTCACCCGCCCACTGGCAACTCGGTACGCCTGCCCCCAGGGGTCCAGGTTTGCGGACTCAGCTAGGGATCGGAAAAATTCCAGCTGCGCAGCCTCCATATTCCACCTGTACTCCGCTCTGGCCCTGTGGTAACTCTTGCGCGCACATTCCTCTGCTAGCCCACCCCTCTTACGAGAGTCCTGCCATTTTTTCCTCAATCTCATATTCATCTTCCTAAGGTACTCAAGCTTTCCGTTCCACCATTCATAACCAGCGTTCTTCTTATAGTCCTTCTTTTTACCTAGACAATCAGTAGCTGTTTGTACTATTATCTTAGTAAATTGTCTTCCTACATCGGATGCTGGCTTGCTCCATTTCATTCGTCCCATTCGCTCCTGGATCACAGCCTCAAACCGTTCCCAGTTAACATTTCTGTCCCGAAAGCGCAGTTGCTCTCCGGACCGATCCCGGTTCGTCGTCGGACAGCTAGCCACCGTAACCGTGATAAGCCGGTGATCGCTATCAATTTTGTTCTCGTGCACTCTCCATCCTGTCACCGGAACACCTCTGGTGGTCAAGGTGAGGTCGATGTTGGACGTCCCGTTTGCCGTCGAGAACGTAGCCGGCTGGTCTGGCTCATTCAACAGAACCAGGTCGCGGGCCAGGATAAATGCCTCCATGGATTCTCGACGGTGCGTGACGTCCGGTCCCCGCCCCGTGTACTGTCTGCTCTCGCAGTACCACATCGGAGAGTGCGCGTTGGAGTCGACCCCTACTAGCACTCGTTTCCCCTTGAGCTGATCTAGGACCAGCCCCAGGTTTTCGAGGTGCGAGTCGATGTCGTGAGAAAACTT
>CM067296.1:7375284-7382784 GCA_033220335.2 Troides aeacus
GCTCCACTCCTGGTGGTGCCCTTCCGTCAATTCCTTTAAGTTTCAGCTTTGCAACCATACTCCCCCCGGAGTCCAAAATCTTTGGTTTCCCGGAAGCTGCCCGCCGAGCCATCGTAGTAACGTCGGCGGATCGCTAGATGACATATTTACGGTTAGAACTAGGGCGGTATCTAATCGCCTTCGAACCTCTAACTTTCGTTCTTGATTGATGAAAACACCTTTGGCAAATGCTTTCGCTGATGTTCGTCTTGCGACGATCCAAGAATTTCACCTCTAACGTCGCAATACGAATGCCCCCAGTTATCCCTATTAATCATTACCTCGGAGTTCTGAAAACCAACAAAATAGAACCGAGATCATATTCTATTATTCCATGCACGAAATATTCGAGCGGCATTTTGAGCCCGCTTTGAGCACTCTAATTTGTTCAAAGTAAAATTGTCGGCCCATCTCGACACTCACCGAAGAGCACCGCGATAGGATTTTGATATTGAACCGCCGTTTTACCGACGGCTCACCGACGATATGCTCCGCAGACGTGTCAGTATCACCGCGGATGCGGTGCACCGACAGCGCGGCGCACAAATGCAACTACGAGCTTTTTAACCGCAACAATTTTAGTATACGCTATTGGAGCTGGAGTTACCGCGGCTGCTGGCACCAGACTTGCCCTCCAATTGTTCCTCGTTAAAATATTTAAAGTGTACTCATTCCGATTACGAGGCCTCGTAAGAGTCCCGTATCGTTATTTTTCGTCACTACCTCCCCGTGCCGGGAGTGGGTAATTTGCGCGCCTGCTGCCTTCCTTGGATGTGGTAGCCGTTTCTCAGGCTCCCTCTCCGGAATCGAACCCTGATTCCCCGTTACCCGTGACAACCATGGTAGTCGCAGAAACTACCATCGAAAGTTGATAAGGCAGACATTTGAAAGATGCGTCGCCGGTGCTGGACCATGCGATCGGCAAAAGTTATCCAGATTCATCAAAATTAACGACTCGGGACGCGGGGCCCTCCGTCGATTGGTTTTGATCTAATAAAAGCACTCGTCCCATCACTGGTCAGAGTTCTGATTGCATGTATTAGCTCTAGAATTACCACAGTTATCCAAGTAACCGAGGTAAGATCTAAGGAACCAAAACTGATATATTGAGCCATTCGCGGTATCGCCTTAATACGGCTTGCACTGAGACATGCATGGCTTAATCTTTGAGACAAGCATATAACTACTGGCAGGATCAACCAGGGAGCTGACCGACGAGACGACGAACGCCTCTCGCGCACCGCACCCGACCCGACCGGACACCCCCACGGGGGGTCGGTCGTCGGTCGTCGAGCGTCGAGCGAGAAGCGCGCCACCACACGATGCGTCCGAGCGTGTTGTCAGTTGACGCGACGACGCACCGGTGTGCTCTGCGAGAGTTCTCTCGCTCTCTCCCTCCAGTCCGTAGACGTCGGACGGACGATAAGCGACGCGAAGCGGAGACTTCGATCCCCACCCGACGCGCTAAGCGTCCATGCAACGAAACGGACGGTGGTGGACGTGAAAGAGTCCTTTTCAAATCTGAACGTTCGAAAACGAGACATTAAAAATGTTTCACTCTATACAATGCATTTTATTATATTTAACATTGCCACATCAATAATGCGGCAACGCTCGATAAGATCGTGAGAGCCCGGTGTCGGTGAGATTGCCATCCGCGATCTGTATTGCGTTACACAATCGATCTCATGCGGTGCGCTAAAAGCACAAACGAAGCCGTTCACGGCAACATTCGTAGCGAGACGAGTTAACGGCGCACGCGAAGTTTACTCGCGGGTCGAACCAGTCAGGCTTCAATTTAAACGGACGATTGTAATCAGAGTCTACCGCGTCAAAGAGCGGAGACTCCGTCCGGCACAGTTTAAAAGGCTTAAATAAAAGCCCCCACCCAATTTAATCAAACTCTATCAAACCGGTGAGACCGCTCGCGAATGAAGCGCGCCGTCGTACACCGATCGTAAAAGTCTGAACAACTCAGGGGGGGAACAACCCCCTCTTCTGCCTTAACGAGACGACGACAAGATCCCACGCACACAAACAAACATACACAACACACGCACACACACACACCACACACAAACAAACCACACAAAACGTTGATCGAGATCTCGGATTCGATCACCACATTCGGATAAAGCACCAATATCGTCGTATTCGCCCCGCATCGAATAAATCATCAAATGGAAAATAGTAGCAGCAGCAGCAGCAACAGAGAGCGTGACTCGAAACGACAACGACGCTTTTATCTAAACGAAGCAAACTAGACCGGCGCGTCTCGCGTCCAGTCCACGTTAACGTGCGGGCGCGCGTATGCCTCTCCGCCGACTGGTGGGCCGCAGGCGAGAGTTCGCGTATCGACCGATGGACTTTTCTTTTATATTTTCTTTTTGTTTGTTTTTTTTTTTTTTTTTGTTATTAATTTCTTGTAAAGTATGTATATATTTATATATATATATATATATATATACACATATAAATATATGTGTAATTTTTTTTTTTTTTTTTTTTTTTTTTTTTTTTTCTCTTCTTCTACCGCAATATTAATGCGGCGCAGCTTAAGCGCGCGTCAGTGCATCGCCGATCGCTTCGAAATGCGATAAAAATTTATAATAACAACAAAATTTTTTTATGTGAAACGCCTGTTCGTATGCGCATGCGCATCTCCACATACAATTATAAACAAAAATATAAGATTGTGCTCACTGATTCGGTTCAAAGTGCCGTCTTCGGCGCCCCCGCGCCGGGTTGATTAGATTTTAATTGGCGTACAAATTTTCACTGAAAATTCCTAACTACAATTCGTAACATCTAGAGCAGCGGCGATAAGTTGTGACCGAGACGGGCTTTTACTAGCTGCTCGTTATGCGTGCACTCGCTCTCTCTCTTTCTCTCTCTCTCTCTCTCACGCTGTTTAAGTGCGTATATATGTATATATATACATATATATATATATATATATATATATACATATATGTATACATATATATATAAATGTATACATATGTGTGTATACGTATAGATCGCATCAGTGGGGGGTGGGGGTGGGTATATGAATTGTTGCGAAAGATAATGAAATAATAGACGAAGCGATCAAAGCGAAAATGTGACAATACAAAGTCAATAAACACGACGCGCGCAATGACAGAGGCCAGTGGCGCGGCGCGTTCGCGTATCGAACGTTAACGTTTCTTCCGCCTTTCGACTAAGCGCGTGATACCGTGAACAGATTTCGTTGTATTTGAGACGGCTCAACATACCGCTAAACGGAACAAATCTGACCGTGCCGGGATGCGGTGATCCTCGCAATGACTGTCTCATCTCATATAATCGAGTTCGAGCAAATGGGGAATGGAGACCGAGCGCAGTGTACACCTGTAAACGGTTACGTGTGTCGGGAGAGTGTATAAGTGAGAACGGCGAAGGGGCGGTCGGCGGGAGAACCGGGGGTTGGGGAGGGGGAGGGGAGGGGGGAGGGGGAGGAGAGAGAGAGAGAGTGAGAGATAGAGAGAGAGAGAGAGAGAGAGAGAGAGAGAGAGAGAGAGAGCGAGCGAGCGCGAGAAGAGAGGCGCGGGTGAGTGTTTCTTTTCATTTTTTTTTTTTTTTTTTTTTTTTTTGTTCAAGGCGGTCGAAAACCGAGCCGATGAGAAAGTACGAGCCCGTGGGACGTTTTCGGTGAGAGAGAGAGAGAGAGAGAGAGAGGAAAAAAAAAAACAACAAAAATTTTTGCTTTTTCTCAAAGTTTCGAGCGTCCATTTCGTAATGAAAGTCCGCGAGGCGGGCGTTCGCGTATCGATCTGCGCCCGTGCCGTGATCGTCGTCGTCGCGCACGCACTTCACCCTGTGCTCAAATAGCCGTGAGAGGAGCGAGTGTTCGCGTATCGAGACATGTCGTGCTTTTATAATTTTCTTTTATAAACTTAGTACACACGATCATCGTCTCTCATCACATAAAATAATGAAGATAAAATAATATTAAAAAAAAAAAAAATCCACATCCAAAAGGCGAGCGTTCGCGTATAGAAATATAGCAGCGCGCTAAAACGATACGACGACCGTTTTCGTTTGTTCGTCCGTCCGTCCGTGACTTCGCGCGCGCTCGTCGAGCACGAGCGCTCTTAGTTTACATCGTCCGCGGACGAATCACCTGGCGTAGGGCTGAGTCTCAACAGATCGCAGCACGACGCTGCTCTACCGAGCACAACACCCCGCCAGGAACGTAAGTCGTCTACAGACTATTCCGAGCTCCGACATCGAACTGAGGTTAGTTTGGACCCTCGGTGCCGTGGTGCACGTGTTAAAACCGATAGCACCGATATCACCTAGATCCAAATGGGCCTCGACGTCGCACCGCACTAGTGCAGCGCGACTAGTAAAGTCACATTGTTTAGAGCCTCCCGACTCTCGGAGCTCCACAGTTAGCATATCCTTGCCGGATTCGGCTAGGCTGGCTTCGGCCTTAGAGGCGTTCAGGCATAATCCCGCGGATGGTAGCTTCGCACCACCGGCCGCTCGGCCGAGTGCATGAACCAAATGTCCGAAACTGCGGTTCCTCTCGTACTGAGCAGTATTACTATCGCAACGACAAGCCATCAGTAGGGTAAAACTAACCTGTCTCACGACGGTCTAAACCCAGCTCACGTTCCCTTTTGATGGGTGAACAATCCAACGCTTGGCGAATTTTGCTTCGCAATGATAGGAAGAGCCGACATCGAAGGATCAAAAAGCAACGTCGCTATGAACGCTTGGCCGCCACAAGCCAGTTATCCCTGTGGTAACTTTTCTGGCACCTCTTGCTAAAAACTCTTTATACTAAAGGATCGATAGGCCGTGCTTTCGCAGTCCCTATGCGTACTGAACATCTGGATCAAGCCAGCTTTTGCCCTTTTGCTCCACGCGAGGTTTCTGTCCTCGCTGAGCTGGCCTTAGGACACCTGCGTTATTCTTTGACAGATGTACCGCCCCAGTCAAACTCCCCGCCTGGCAGTGTCCTCGAACCGGATCACGCGGGAGTTGTACGGCGACGGGCGTTTCCGCCACGCCGCCACTCTGCACGCTTGGAACGAAACACCGTACGCCCGCCGATAAAAATCGACCGCGCACCGCTTCCGCCCAACCGAGTAAGTAATGAAACAATGAAAGTAGTGGTTTTTCAGCGACGACCGCGCGAACGATCTCCCACTTATGCTACACCTCTCATGTCTCCTTACAATGCCAGACTAGAGTCAAGCTCAACAGGGTCTTCTTTCCCCGCTGATTCTCCCAAGCCCGTTCCCTTGGCTGTGGTTTCGCTAGATAGTAGATAGGGACAACTACCCACCACCTCCCATGGCCCCTCCAACCATCCGGTTATATGGGCCGAATCGTCGGGGTATAAGACCCCTACAAGTTGTTTTTTTCTCTCTTTTCCGGTTGTCCCTTGCGACCTCTCCCCTTTCTGGGGCGCGCAAACGTCACATACACAGCTCGTCGACGCTCCACCGTCGCAGTACCAACTCTATGGTTGCATTGATTTGCGACTGGTGTCTTCACGCTCTAACGCGCTCCGTGTCTCGTACCAACGATGCGCGAAATCTCTCAGCCGTCTGAAGTTCACCCGCGAACCAACCAAGTCCGGATAGTAAACCGAACCTACGCTTGACCGCTGCATCCCATCCATCATCTCGCGCCTTGCCTCCTCATACAGCGGGCATTCCCACAGTACGTGGTGCACGTCCTCCACCTCGGCCGGGGTGCAATAGCACGCGCTATCCTCGCACAGATTCATCGCACACAGACGTTTGCGAAAGCAACCGTGCCCGGTCAACAGTTGCGAGACTTGATAGTCGGGTTCGACCCAAGTTGCCTCGAGCCGCCCCCTCACGCACGGGAAAAATCGATAAAGCTCCCTACCCTTCTCCGACTTCTCCCACCGGTCCTGCCAGGTGTCGAGCATCTCCTCCGTCACCCTGGCCTTCGCCGTACGTCGCTCCTCTCTAGTCGCGGACTCGCGAGCGGTACCCAATCTCCCCGAGCGAATGACCTCGAGGTCGGCCGGCAGCACTCCGGCGAGGACCGGAAGCGCAGCGGAACTCGTGGAACGATATGCCTTAGTCAGAAGGACCAAGGCAGGTCTCTGGGTGCGCAGTAACGCGCTCCGCACCACGTGCAAGGACGCTCGCTCGTGCCAACATGACGCGGCATACGTCATCGTAGCCACAAAGGTACCATGGTAAAGCACTTTCAGCGCTTTGTACCTAACACCCCACGTGGATGCCGATATCCGCGACACTTTGCCGAAGCACTTCGCCGCTCGATCCCCGATCGACGACGCATGCCGCGCGAACGATAGACTCTGGTCCACCACCACCCCCAACAACGTGGCTGACGCAACGGCCATGATTGTATCGCCACCAAGTCGTATAGTAGGTGGGCGCATGAACTTGCCCTTAACTGTGATCGTGGCAGATTTCGCGGGGGAAAAAACCAGCCGGTTTCGCTCACCCCAATCGCACACGAGCTTCAGAACCACCGAAGCTGCGACCTCTATACCCGCTCTGGACTGTGCCTCAACGATCGCCGTCACGTCATCGGCGTACGCCACGAGTTGAGATCCGTCTGGCAATGGTAAGCGGAGCAGGTCGTCCATGAGGACATTCCACAGCGAGGGCCCCAGCACGGAACCTTGCGGGCAACCCATCGTTGCCTCCTTCCACAGCGTCTTGCCCCCCACGACCATGCCCACCCGTCTACGGAGGAAGTAATCCGCCAGCATCCGATAGATGTTAGGCGGGCAGCCCCCTCGCTTCGACTTGAGCATGATCATGGGCCACCAAGCGTTGTCGAAGGCGCCAGAGATATCTAACAATATTAATTGTACGTACTTCGACGAGCTCCGCCGCACGACGTCCAAAATGGTCCCGAGCGCCGTAATCGTGGACCTACCTCGAGAGAATCCATGCTGGGAGTCCGATAGTCCACCGGTGATCACCGGTGCACATCGCAGCATAACCCGCTCGAGGATCTTACCGAGAACGGGAAGCAACGTAATGGGACGATACGCTTTCGGATCGGTGAGCGCGCGGTCGTTGCCCTTCGGCAGAACCACGAGCTTACCGTCCTTCCACACATCTGGAAAACAACCCTGCTCAACACACTTGGCGTAGACGTGAGTGAACTCAGCCGAAGCCGCCAGCCACACGTGCTTGACGATACGAGCCGTGAGCCCATCGAGTCCCGGAGCCGTGTTAGGCAACGCCTTGACTATGTCTCGCATCGTGTCGACCGTCGGAGGCTGAGCATCCCTTCCCGTGGGTGTGCACGCGGCCATTAACCGCACTTGCCGATGGTACGCCGTATCCCGTGACGTATCGTCATCAGGGCAAAGGGCGCACATCAGGCTGTGCATGGCCTCGTCCACGGAAGCGGCGAATCAGATAGGGACAGTGGGAATCTCGTTAATCCATTCATGCGCGTCACTAATTA
>CM067296.1:7387784-7390284 GCA_033220335.2 Troides aeacus
TCGGCGGATCGCTAGATGACATATTTACGGTTAGAACTAGGGCGGTATCTAATCGCCTTCGAACCTCTAACTTTCGTTCTTGATTGATGAAAACACCTTTGGCAAATGCTTTCGCTGATGTTCGTCTTGCGACGATCCAAGAATTTCACCTCTAACGTCGCAATACGAATGCCCCCAGTTATCCCTATTAATCATTACCTCGGAGTTCTGAAAACCAACAAAATAGAACCGAGATCATATTCTATTATTCCATGCACGAAATATTCGAGCGGCATTTTGAGCCCGCTTTGAGCACTCTAATTTGTTCAAAGTAAAATTGTCGGCCCATCTCGACACTCACCGAAGAGCACCGCGATAGGATTTTGATATTGAACCGCCGTTTTACCGACGGCTCACCGACGATATGCTCCGCAGACGTGTCAGTATCACCGCGGATGCGGTGCACCGACAGCGCGGCGCACAAATGCAACTACGAGCTTTTTAACCGCAACAATTTTAGTATACGCTATTGGAGCTGGAGTTACCGCGGCTGCTGGCACCAGACTTGCCCTCCAATTGTTCCTCGTTAAAATATTTAAAGTGTACTCATTCCGATTACGAGGCCTCGTAAGAGTCCCGTATCGTTATTTTTCGTCACTACCTCCCCGTGCCGGGAGTGGGTAATTTGCGCGCCTGCTGCCTTCCTTGGATGTGGTAGCCGTTTCTCAGGCTCCCTCTCCGGAATCGAACCCTGATTCCCCGTTACCCGTGACAACCATGGTAGTCGCAGAAACTACCATCGAAAGTTGATAAGGCAGACATTTGAAAGATGCGTCGCCGGTGCTGGACCATGCGATCGGCAAAAGTTATCCAGATTCATCAAAATTAACGACTCGGGACGCGGGGCCCTCCGTCGATTGGTTTTGATCTAATAAAAGCACTCGTCCCATCACTGGTCAGAGTTCTGATTGCATGTATTAGCTCTAGAATTACCACAGTTATCCAAGTAACCGAGGTAAGATCTAAGGAACCAAAACTGATATATTGAGCCATTCGCGGTATCGCCTTAATACGGCTTGCACTGAGACATGCATGGCTTAATCTTTGAGACAAGCATATAACTACTGGCAGGATCAACCAGGGAGCTGACCGACGAGACGACGAACGCCTCTCGCGCACCGCACCCGACCCGACCGGACACCCCCACGGGGGGTCGGTCGTCGGTCGTCGAGCGTCGAGCGAGAAGCGCGCCACCACACGATGCGTCCGAGCGTGTTGTCAGTTGACGCGACGACGCACCGGTGTGCTCTGCGAGAGTTCTCTCGCTCTCTCCCTCCAGTCCGTAGACGTCGGACGGACGATAAGCGACGCGAAGCGGAGACTTCGATCCCCACCCGACGCGCTAAGCGTCCATGCAACGAAACGGACGGTGGTGGACGTGAAAGAGTCCTTTTCAAATCTGAACGTTCGAAAACGAGACATTAAAAATGTTTCACTCTATACAATGCATTTTATTATATTTAACATTGCCACATCAATAATGCGGCAACGCTCGATAAGATCGTGAGAGCCCGGTGTCGGTGAGATTGCCATCCGCGATCTGTATTGCGTTACACAATCGATCTCATGCGGTGCGCTAAAAGCACAAACGAAGCCGTTCACGGCAACATTCGTAGCGAGACGAGTTAACGGCGCACGCGAAGTTTACTCGCGGGTCGAACCAGTCAGGCTTCAATTTAAACGGACGATTGTAATCAGAGTCTACCGCGTCAAAGAGCGGAGACTCCGTCCGGCACAGTTTAAAAGGCTTAAATAAAAGCCCCCACCCAATTTAATCAAACTCTATCAAACCGGTGAGACCGCTCGCGAATGAAGCGCGCCGTCGTACACCGATCGTAAAAGTCTGAACAACTCAGGGGGGGAACAACCCCCTCTTCTGCCTTAACGAGACGACGACAAGATCCCACGCACACAAACAAACATACACAACACACGCACACACACACACCACACACAAACAAACCACACAAAACGTTGATCGAGATCTCGGATTCGATCACCACATTCGGATAAAGCACCAATATCGTCGTATTCGCCCCGCATCGAATAAATCATCAAATGGAAAATAGTAGCAGCAGCAGCAGCAACAGAGAGCGTGACTCGAAACGACAACGACGCTTTTATCTAAACGAAGCAAACTAGACCGGCGCGTCTCGCGTCCAGTCCACGTTAACGTGCGGGCGCGCGTATGCCTCTCCGCCGACTGGTGGGCCGCAGGCGAGAGTTCGCGTATCGACCGATGGACTTTTCTTTTATATTTTCTTTTTGTTTGTTTTTTTTTTTTTTTTTGTTATTAATTTCTTGTAAAGTATGTATATATTTATATATATATATATATATATACACATATAAATATATGTGTAATTTTTTTTTTTTTTTTTTTTTTTTTTTTTTTTTCTCTTCTTCTACCGCAATATTAATGCGGCGCAGCTTAAGCGCGCGTCAGTGCATCGCCGATCGC
>CM067296.1:7397784-7400284 GCA_033220335.2 Troides aeacus
AATTAACCAGACAAATCGCTCCACCAACTAAGAACGGCCATGCACCACCACCCACCGAATCAAGAAAGAGCTGTTAATCTGTCAATCCTTCCGGTGTCCGGGCCTGGTGAGATTTCCCGTGTTGAGTCAAATTAAGCCGCAGGCTCCACTCCTGGTGGTGCCCTTCCGTCAATTCCTTTAAGTTTCAGCTTTGCAACCATACTCCCCCCGGAGTCCAAAATCTTTGGTTTCCCGGAAGCTGCCCGCCGAGCCATCGTAGTAACGTCGGCGGATCGCTAGATGACATATTTACGGTTAGAACTAGGGCGGTATCTAATCGCCTTCGAACCTCTAACTTTCGTTCTTGATTGATGAAAACACCTTTGGCAAATGCTTTCGCTGATGTTCGTCTTGCGACGATCCAAGAATTTCACCTCTAACGTCGCAATACGAATGCCCCCAGTTATCCCTATTAATCATTACCTCGGAGTTCTGAAAACCAACAAAATAGAACCGAGATCATATTCTATTATTCCATGCACGAAATATTCGAGCGGCATTTTGAGCCCGCTTTGAGCACTCTAATTTGTTCAAAGTAAAATTGTCGGCCCATCTCGACACTCACCGAAGAGCACCGCGATAGGATTTTGATATTGAACCGCCGTTTTACCGACGGCTCACCGACGATATGCTCCGCAGACGTGTCAGTATCACCGCGGATGCGGTGCACCGACAGCGCGGCGCACAAATGCAACTACGAGCTTTTTAACCGCAACAATTTTAGTATACGCTATTGGAGCTGGAGTTACCGCGGCTGCTGGCACCAGACTTGCCCTCCAATTGTTCCTCGTTAAAATATTTAAAGTGTACTCATTCCGATTACGAGGCCTCGTAAGAGTCCCGTATCGTTATTTTTCGTCACTACCTCCCCGTGCCGGGAGTGGGTAATTTGCGCGCCTGCTGCCTTCCTTGGATGTGGTAGCCGTTTCTCAGGCTCCCTCTCCGGAATCGAACCCTGATTCCCCGTTACCCGTGACAACCATGGTAGTCGCAGAAACTACCATCGAAAGTTGATAAGGCAGACATTTGAAAGATGCGTCGCCGGTGCTGGACCATGCGATCGGCAAAAGTTATCCAGATTCATCAAAATTAACGACTCGGGACGCGGGGCCCTCCGTCGATTGGTTTTGATCTAATAAAAGCACTCGTCCCATCACTGGTCAGAGTTCTGATTGCATGTATTAGCTCTAGAATTACCACAGTTATCCAAGTAACAGAGGTAAGATCTAAGGAACCAAAACTGATATATTGAGCCATTCGCGGTATCGCCTTAATACGGCTTGCACTGAGACATGCATGGCTTAATCTTTGAGACAAGCATATAACTACTGGCAGGATCAACCAGGGAGCTGACCGACGAGACGACGAACGCCTCTCGCGCACCGCACCCGACCCGACCGGACACCCCCACGGGGGGTCGGTCGTCGGTCGTCGAGCGTCGAGCGAGAAGCGCGCCACCACACGATGCGTCCGAGCGTGTTGTCAGTTGACGCGACGACGCACCGGTGTGCTCTGCGAGAGTTCTCTCGCTCTCTCCCTCCAGTCCGTAGACGTCGGACGGACGATAAGCGACGCGAAGCGGAGACTTCGATCCCCACCCGACGCGCTAAGCGTCCATGCAACGAAACGGACGGTGGTGGACGTGAAAGAGTCCTTTTCAAATCTGAACGTTCGAAAACGAGACATTAAAAATGTTTCACTCTATACAATGCATTTTATTATATTTAACATTGCCACATCAATAATGCGGCAACGCTCGATAAGATCGTGAGAGCCCGGTGTCGGTGAGATTGCCATCCGCGATCTGTATTGCGTTACACAATCGATCTCATGCGGTGCGCTAAAAGCACAAACGAAGCCGTTCACGGCAACATTCGTAGCGAGACGAGTTAACGGCGCACGCGAAGTTTACTCGCGGGTCGAACCAGTCAGGCTTCAATTTAAACGGACGATTGTAATCAGAGTCTACCGCGTCAAAGAGCGGAGACTCCGTCCGGCACAGTTTAAAAGGCTTAAATAAAAGCCCCCACCCAATTTAATCAAACTCTATCAAACCGGTGAGACCGCTCGCGAATGAAGCGCGCCGTCGTACACCGATCGTAAAAGTCTGAACAACTCAGGGGGGGAACAACCCCCTCTTC
Source organism: Troides aeacus (assembly GCA_033220335.2). Classification (NCBI taxonomy): domain Eukaryota; kingdom Metazoa; phylum Arthropoda; class Insecta; order Lepidoptera; family Papilionidae; genus Troides; species Troides aeacus. The sequence goes on from CM067296.1 coordinate 7,399,965, forward strand.
TGCCTTAACGAGACGACGACAAGATCCCACGCACACAAACAAACATACACAACACACGCACACACACACACCACACACAAACAAACCACACAAAACGTTGATCGAGATCTCGGATTCGATCACCACATTCGGATAAAGCACCAATATCGTCGTATTCGCCCCGCATCGAATAAATCATCAAATGGAAAATAGTAGCAGCAGCAGCAGCAACAGAGAGCGTGACTCGAAACGACAACGACGCTTTTATCTAAACGAAGCAAACTAGACCGGCGCGTCTCGCGTCCAGTCCACGTTAACGTGCGGGCGCGCGTATGCCTCTC
>CM067296.1:7405284-7407784 GCA_033220335.2 Troides aeacus
TCATCGCACACAGACGTTTGCGAAAGCAACCGTGCCCGGTCAACAGTTGCGAGACTTGATAGTCGGGTTCGACCCAAGTTGCCTCGAGCCGCCCCCTCACGCACGGGAAAAATCGATAAAGCTCCCTACCCTTCTCCGACTTCTCCCACCGGTCCTGCCAGGTGTCGAGCATCTCCTCCGTCACCCTGGCCTTCGCCGTACGTCGCTCCTCTCTAGTCGCGGACTCGCGAGCGGTACCCAATCTCCCCGAGCGAATGACCTCGAGGTCGGCCGGCAGCACTCCGGCGAGGACCGGAAGCGCAGCGGAACTCGTGGAACGATATGCCTTAGTCAGAAGGACCAAGGCAGGTCTCTGGGTGCGCAGTAACGCGCTCCGCACCACGTGCAAGGACGCTCGCTCGTGCCAACATGACGCGGCATACGTCATCGTAGCCACAAAGGTACCATGGTAAAGCACTTTCAGCGCTTTGTACCTAACACCCCACGTGGATGCCGATATCCGCGACACTTTGCCGAAGCACTTCGCCGCTCGATCCCCGATCGACGACGCATGCCGCGCGAACGATAGACTCTGGTCCACCACCACCCCCAACAACGTGGCTGACGCAACGGCCATGATTGTATCGCCACCAAGTCGTATAGTAGGTGGGCGCATGAACTTGCCCTTTACTGTGATCGTGGCAGATTTCGCGGGGGAAAAAACCAGCCGGTTTCGCTCACCCCAATCGCACACGAGCTTCAGAACCACCGAAGCTGCGACCTCTATACCCGCTCTGGACTGTGCCTCAACGATCGCCGTCACGTCATCGGCGTACGCCACGAGTTGAGATCCGTCTGGCAATGGTAAGCGGAGCAGGTCGTCCATGAGGACATTCCACAGCGAGGGCCCCAGCACGGAACCTTGCGGGCAACCCATCGTTGCCTCCTTCCACAGCGTCTTGCCCCCCACGACCATGCCCACCCGTCTACGGAGGAAGTAATCCGCCAGCATCCGATAGATGTTAGGCGGGCAGCCCCCTCGCTTCGACTTGAGCATGATCATGGGCCACCAAGCGTTGTCGAAGGCGCCAGAGATATCTAACAATATTAATTGTACGTACTTCGACGAGCTCCGCCGCACGACGTCCAAAATGGTCCCGAGCGCCGTAATCGTGGACCTACCTCGAGAGAATCCATGCTGGGAGTCCGATAGTCCACCGGTGATCACCGGTGCACATCGCAGCATAACCCGCTCGAGGATCTTACCGAGAACGGGAAGCAACGTAATGGGTCGATACGCTTTCGGATCGGTGAGCGCGCGGTCGTTGCCCTTCGGCAGAACCACGAGCTTACCGTCCTTCCACACATCTGGAAAACAACCCTGCTCAACACACTTGGCGTAGACGTGAGTGAACTCAGCCGAAGCCGCCAGCCACACGTGCTTGACGATACGAGCCGTGAGCCCATCGAGTCCCGGAGCCGTGTTAGGCAACGCCTTGACTATGTCTCGCATCGTGTCGACCGTCGGAGGCTGAGCATCCCTTCCCGTGGGTGTGCACGCGGCCATTAACCGCACTTGCCGATGGTACGCCGTATCCCGTGACGTATCGTCATCAGGGCAAAGGGCGCACATCAGGCTGTGCATGGCCTCGTCCACGGAAGCGGCGAATCCCTGTGCAAACCTGGTACCGTTGATAACGTTGGGAGGCGGTCTCACCCGCCCACTGGCAACTCGGTACGCCTGCCCCCAGGGGTCCAGGTTTGCGGACTCAGCTAGGGATCGGAAAAATTCCAGCTGCGCAGCCTCCATATTCCACCTGTACTCCGCTCTGGCCCTGTGGTAACTCTTGCGCGCACATTCCTCTGCTAGCCCACCCCTCTTACGAGAGTCCTGCCATTTTTTCCTCAATCTCATATTCATCTTCCTAAGGTACTCAAGCTTTCCGTTCCACCATTCATAACCAGCGTTCTTCCTATAGTCCTTCTTTTTACCTAGACAATCAGTAGCTGTTTGTACTATTATCTTAGTAAATTGTCTTCCTACATCGGATGCTGGCTTGCTCCATTTCATTCGTCCCATTCGCTCCTGGATCACAGCCTCAAACCGTTCCCAGTTAACATTTCTGTCCCGAAAGCGCAGTTGCTCTCCGGACCGATCCCGGTTCGTCGTCGGACAGCTAGCCACCGTAACCGTGATAAGCCGGTGATCACTATCAATTTTGTTCTCGTGCACTCTCCATCCTGTCACCGGAACACCTCTGGTGGTCAAGGTGAGGTCGATGTTGGATGTCCCGTTTGCCGTCGAGAACGTAGCCGGCTGGTCTGGCTCATTCAACAGAACCAGGTCGCGGGCCAGGATAAATGCCTCCATGGATTCTCGACGGTGCGTGACGTCCGGTCCCCGCCCCGTGTACTGTCTGCTCTCGCAGTACCACATCGGAGAGTGCGCGTTGGAGTCGACCCCTACTAGCACTCGTTTCCCCTTGAGCTGATCTAGGACCAGCCCCAGGTTTTCGAGGTG
>CM067296.1:7412784-7417784 GCA_033220335.2 Troides aeacus
TGCTTAAATTCGGCGGGTGATCCTCCCTGATCCGAGGCCAACGATAAAAAAACGAGGCAGACGCGATATCCGTCAGCGCTACGACGACGACGGTCGAGGCGAATGCGCGAGAACGCGACGAGCGACACCCGGTGCGGGACGACGGGGTGGGGCGAGGGAGGCCGGCGGGATCGGGGAGCGGTTCGGAGATACCTCCGCGCCGTTCTCCTCTATCTCGCTGTACCCCCCCCCATCACCCCACCCGGCCGCACACCACATCACCCCTGGCGCGTCTACGCCGAGAGTCTCGCTCTTCGCCGGTCACCGACCGGTCGTCGATGCGCCCTTCGGACGTCGAGTCCGCCTACCTACTCTGATTCGAACGCGCGGCGGATGACCGCTCGCGTCCGGCGTCCGCGCAGTCTGTTCGCTTCGGCGCGCGCCCCCTCTGTCGGTGCGTTAATATAAAACTCTCCCCGAAGAGTAGCGCGCGCGTCGCGTCGACTGCGCTGACGCCGCACGGACGCGCCGCAAGGCGAACGGGGTGCCGACGGCGTCTCTCACGACGCCGTCGGTCCTCTCGCCGAGCAACGGAATCCGAGCGCGTCCGAATAAACGTTCAACACGCAGCGTGTTCAACGTCCTTTCTCATATTTGAACGGACCTCCGATGAGCGCTCGTCGTACCCGTCGGTCGCCTGGTGGCGCCCGACGAGACTCGCCGCGCAAGCGGACGGAACCGTCACGTGCACGCGCCGCCGGCCTGAGGAGCGCGGTCGATAACGACAGATCAATCGCGAGGACGTGATCCGTCGTTAATAAAACGACTGCGACAACTCGCGATCGGCGCACGGACAGTGTGGCAGTTGTATTTTAACAGCCGGCCCTCGGACAGGAGTGGTCCTGGATATTTCTCCACGGACCGCAATGTGCGTTCGAAATGTCGATGTTCAAATGTGTCCTGCAGTTCACACTATGACGCGCAGTTAACTGCGTTCTTCATCGACCCGCGAGCCAAGTGATCCACCGTCCAGGGTAATGGTTTTCATGTATATGATATTTCATTTAAAATAAAATGACAAACGCCAGAGAGCGCGCGCGCATTAACGTGCGCAGTCTCCGGCGCAGTGGTGTGCCTTAGAAAAGCGTGAGCCCTCTCTCGAGGCGCCGCCGCAACTTCTAAACCGCATCGCGTCACACTGTGACGTGATTTTATTCAATCTTTTGTATAGCGCCAAACATCGCACGCACTGAGCGGTGCGTGGTAATCGGGATCGGGCAGCGGCGCGGATTCTAACCGCGACCCGTCATCTCCCCGTTCAGCGCTCGAGATCACCGTTCGGAGCGTAGTACGACAGCTCCACCGCGTCGCTCGACGGCGGCCGCGGCGTCGGCGTCGTCGTCGTTCCCTCCGAGCGGAGTCTCTGTGGGCGTCGTACGAATACGACAGCGGATTATTTATTTTGCGCAATATCGTCGCACGCGCGCGCGCGTATCGATCTTTCAAAAGTCGAACACGCACACACTGTGACGTTTACACGTTAATGATCCTTCCGCAGGTTCCCCTACGGAAACCTTGTTACGACTTTTACTTCCTCTAAATGATCAAGTTTGGTCAACTTCCCAGCAACGCCGACGGCCGTGAAGCCACCGCGTGTCGGTCCGAAGACCTCACTAAATCATTCAATCGGTAGTAGCGACGGGCGGTGTGTACAAAGGGCAGGGACGTAATCAACGCGAGCTTATGACTCGCGCTTACTAGGAATTCCTCGTTTATGGGGGATAATTGCAAACCCCAATCCCCAGCACGAAGGAGTTTCAACGGGTTGCCCGGGCCTCTAGGCCAGGGAGAACATGCTGATTCCTTCAGTGTAGCGCGCGTGCGGCCCAGGACATCTAAGGGCATCACAGACCTGTTATTGCTCAATCTCGTGCGGCTCGAAGCCGCCGGTCCCTCTAAGAAGAATTTTAATACGTCGCCAGTGAGTTGCGCGACCGGAGCCGCGCACACCTAAATGACGACGCCTATTTAGCAGGCTAGAGTCTCGTTCGTTACCGGAATTAACCAGACAAATCGCTCCACCAACTAAGAACGGCCATGCACCACCACCCACCGAATCAAGAAAGAGCTGTTAATCTGTCAATCCTTCCGGTGTCCGGGCCTGGTGAGATTTCCCGTGTTGAGTCAAATTAAGCCGCAGGCTCCACTCCTGGTGGTGCCCTTCCGTCAATTCCTTTAAGTTTCAGCTTTGCAACCATACTCCCCCCGGAGTCCAAAATCTTTGGTTTCCCGGAAGCTGCCCGCCGAGCCATCGTAGTAACGTCGGCGGATCGCTAGATGACATATTTACGGTTAGAACTAGGGCGGTATCTAATCGCCTTCGAACCTCTAACTTTCGTTCTTGATTGATGAAAACACCTTTGGCAAATGCTTTCGCTGATGTTCGTCTTGCGACGATCCAAGAATTTCACCTCTAACGTCGCAATACGAATGCCCCCAGTTATCCCTATTAATCATTACCTCGGAGTTCTGAAAACCAACAAAATAGAACCGAGATCATATTCTATTATTCCATGCACGAAATATTCGAGCGGCATTTTGAGCCCGCTTTGAGCACTCTAATTTGTTCAAAGTAAAATTGTCGGCCCATCTCGACACTCACCGAAGAGCACCGCGATAGGATTTTGATATTGAACCGCCGTTTTACCGACGGCTCACCGACGATATGCTCCGCAGACGTGTCAGTATCACCGCGGATGCGGTGCACCGACAGCGCGGCGCACAAATGCAACTACGAGCTTTTTAACCGCAACAATTTTAGTATACGCTATTGGAGCTGGAGTTACCGCGGCTGCTGGCACCAGACTTGCCCTCCAATTGTTCCTCGTTAAAATATTTAAAGTGTACTCATTCCGATTACGAGGCCTCGTAAGAGTCCCGTATCGTTATTTTTCGTCACTACCTCCCCGTGCCGGGAGTGGGTAATTTGCGCGCCTGCTGCCTTCCTTGGATGTGGTAGCCGTTTCTCAGGCTCCCTCTCCGGAATCGAACCCTGATTCCCCGTTACCCGTGACAACCATGGTAGTCGCAGAAACTACCATCGAAAGTTGATAAGGCAGACATTTGAAAGATGCGTCGCCGGTGCTGGACCATGCGATCGGCAAAAGTTATCCAGATTCATCAAAATTAACGACTCGGGACGCGGGGCCCTCCGTCGATTGGTTTTGATCTAATAAAAGCACTCGTCCCATCACTGGTCAGAGTTCTGATTGCATGTATTAGCTCTAGAATTACCACAGTTATCCAAGTAACCGAGGTAAGATCTAAGGAACCAAAACTGATATATTGAGCCATTCGCGGTATCGCCTTAATACGGCTTGCACTGAGACATGCATGGCTTAATCTTTGAGACAAGCATATAACTACTGGCAGGATCAACCAGGGAGCTGACCGACGAGACGACGAACGCCTCTCGCGCACCGCACCCGACCCGACCGGACACCCCCACGGGGGGTCGGTCGTCGGTCGTCGAGCGTCGAGCGAGAAGCGCGCCACCACACGATGCGTCCGAGCGTGTTGTCAGTTGACGCGACGACGCACCGGTGTCCGGTGTGCTCTGCGAGAGTTCTCTCGCTCTCTCCCTCCAGTCCGTAGACGTCGGACGGACGATAAGCGACGCGAAGCGGAGACTTCGATCCCCACCCGACGCGCTAAGCGTCCATGCAACGAAACGGACGGTGGTGGACGTGAAAGAGTCCTTTTCAAATCTGAACGTTCGAAAACGAGACATTAAAAATGTTTCACTCTATACAATGCATTTTATTATATTTAACATTGCCACATCAATAATGCGGCAACGCTCGATAAGATCGTGAGAGCCCGGTGTCGGTGAGATTGCCATCCGCGATCTGTATTGCGTTACACAATCGATCTCATGCGGTGCGCTAAAAGCACAAACGAAGCCGTTCACGGCAACATTCGTAGCGAGACGAGTTAACGGCGCACGCGAAGTTTACTCGCGGGTCGAACCAGTCAGGCTTCAATTTAAACGGACGATTGTAATCAGAGTCTACCGCGTCAAAGAGCGGAGACTCCGTCCGGCACAGTTTAAAAGGCTTAAATAAAAGCCCCCACCCAATTTAATCAAACTCTATCAAACCGGTGAGACCGCTCGCGAATGAAGCGCGCCGTCGTACACCGATCGTAAAAGTCTGAACAACTCAGGGGGGGAACAACCCCCTCTTCTGCCTTAACGAGACGACGACAAGATCCCACGCACACAAACAAACATACACAACACACGCACACACACACACCACACACAAACAAACCACACAAAACGTTGATCGAGATCTCGGATTCGATCACCACATTCGGATAAAGCACCAATATCGTCGTATTCGCCCCGCATCGAATAAATCATCAAATGGAAAATAGTAGCAGCAGCAGCAGCAACAGAGAGCGTGACTCGAAACGACAACGACGCTTTTATCTAAACGAAGCAAACTAGACCGGCGCGTCTCGCGTCCAGTCCACGTTAACGTGCGGGCGCGCGTATGCCTCTCCGCCGACTGGTGGGCCGCAGGCGAGAGTTCGCGTATCGACCGATGGACTTTTCTTTTATATTTTCTTTTTGTTTGTTTTTTTTTTTTTTTTTGTTATTAATTTCTTGTAAAGTATGTATATATTTATATATATATATATATATATACACATATAAATATATGTGTAATTTTTTTTTTTTTTTTTTTTTTTTTTTTTTTTTCTCTTCTTCTACCGCAATATTAATGCGGCGCAGCTTAAGCGCGCGTCAGTGCATCGCCGATCGCTTCGAAATGCGATAAAAATTTATAATAACAACAAAATTTTTTTATGTGAAACGCCTGTTCGTATGCGCATGCGCATCTCCACATACAATTATAAACAAAAATATAAGATTGTGCTCACTGATTCGGTTCAAAGTGCCGTCTTCGGCGCCCCCGCGCCGGGTTGATTAGATTTTAATTGGCGTACAAATTTTC